>CM050165.1:257581524-258051524 GCA_027410445.1 Discoglossus pictus
CTGTTTTTCTTTGAACTCTGGGCTGGAAGCAGGATGTTTAACTTGTTTTAGACATTCAAATGTGAACACAGATGTACTATTTATTTACTGTACTACTGTACGGCGGAGGGCTTCTATCGCTCTTTTGCCCACCATATTATAAATGATTGTTGTCGTGAACTACCTACTCATAAGGTCCACAGCACATTCTGAGATCCCACTTATTGCAGCCTAAGTGTTGCGTGGCTGCTTCTCCTCGCTCTGCGAAGCTCATATGTGTGACAGCCCCGCTGGTTGAAATCAGTGCCTTCGCCTCTCATTGCAGCAAGTTGCGCGCCTTGCTGATTTCTCCAAAAACTTTAAATTCTTCAAGTGTACTCACTTTTGTTGCCAACGGTTTAGACATTAATAGCTGTGTGTTGAGTTATTTTGAGGGGACAGCAAATTTGCACTGTTATACAGGCAGTACACTTACTACTTTACAATGTAGCAGAGTGTAATTTCTTCAGTGTTGTCACATGAAAAGATATAATAAAATATTTACAAAAATGTGAGGGGTGTACTCACTTTTGTGAGATACTGAATATATGTATGTATATATATGAAGAGTGAGGTAGCCGTGAATGTCCAGTAATCCAGTTGAATAATCAGAGTATTGCAGTGAATAGTGATACCTTTTTTATTGGACAAACGTATTCATAATAAAGCGACAAGCTTTCGAGAGATAATGCCTCTCTTTATCAAGTCAAAAAGCGATACTGATACAAGTATGAACTAAAAACAGCGAACAGAAAGAGATGGAAAAAAAAAAAAATTGGAAAAAAAAGGAAAGACTAAATTAATTGGCCAGAGTTAAGTGAGAAACAGACCAGCACTGTGAATAATATCCTTATAGGTCAGTAAGTCTACAGATCAGGTTGTAGATAAGAACACAGCAGAGTGAAATAAAGAGCTATAAATTTAAGCATAGCATGTAGCTTACAAAAACAGCAATAGAAGGGGGGGAGGTAAGTGGAATGTGTTAGCTATAAGACATTAAGATAGTGTGCCAGAAAGCCTAAATCGATGATAATACCAAAATCCTTGGTATTAAAAAATGTAATCATTTTTAATTCAAAAGTTTTCCGCTGTTGGATAGTTCTGAAATTCCCTCTGAGTACTTTTATTTTGAGGTTCTGGATGGAGTGATTCTCCTGGGTGAAATGGTGTCCCACTGGAGTACAATAGCTGTCTTCCTGGTGTTTTTTGATGGAGCTACGGTGGAGGTTCATTCGCATGTGTAGTTTCTGGCTGGTTTCCCCAATGTAGCACCACCTTTCACATACAGTACATTGTATCATGTGCACTACATTTGATGATGTACATGAATATGAGCCTCTGATGTTGTGGGTCTTGTTGTTGTGCGTGGCTGTGTCCTCTTTGCAGATGTGTTGGCATAGTTTGCAGTGAATTGTATTGCAGGGTTTGGTGCCATTTTCTCTGTTATGCTGTTCATTTGGCAATCTTCTGTTCACCAATGTTTGTCTTAAATTTGGTGGCTGCCTAAATGCAAGAATGGGGGGTTTAGGGAATATATGTTTCAATTCTGTGTTCTCTGTGAGTTGTGGTTGTAAGTCCTTAAATATTTTGCGTATTCCTTCTAAAACCGGATGGTATGTGGTTACCAGAGGTGTACGTGAAGTTGTTTCTTTGGTTTTGTATTGCAGCAGGTGTTCCCGGGGGGGTTCTGATGGCAGAGGTTACTTTCTGAGTGATAATATGGGGTTTGTAACCCTTCTGTCTGAAGGAGGCAGACAGTGTTTTTAAGTGTTCATCACGGTCCTCTGTGTTTGAACATATGCGGTGGTATCTGCTGGCTTGACTATGAATTATTCCTTGTTTAGTGTGGGAGGGGTGGAAGCTATAGTTGTGGAGGTAACTACATCTGTCTGTAGGTTTCCTATAGATAGATGAATTCAGTTTGCCATTTGTAATGGAAATGGTGGTATCCAGAAAGTTAACCTGTTCTGTGGAATAATCCATTTTAAATTGAATGGATGGGTGAAAGGTATTGAACGAATTATGGAAGTCTTTGAGTTTTCCTTCCCCTTCTGTCCATATGATGAACAGGTCATCTATGTAACTGTAGTATCTGTAAGGTTTGTGGACATATGTGGACAGGAATCTCTTTTCCAGGTCGGCCATAAATAGGTTGGCATATTGTGGTGCCATTTAAGTGCCCATTGCGGTCCCCATTATTTGTAGGTAAACATGCTGGTTGAAGGTGAAGTAGTTGTGGGTCAGGATGTATTCTAGTAGTTTGACAATGGTATCAGGGTTATATTTGTGATTCTGATTGTGTGTAGAAATAAACTTCATGCATGCCTCAGTGCCATCTTTATGTGGGATGTTGCTGTAAAGGGATTTAACATCCATGGTTACCGGTAGTGTGTTGGCAGGTAGGCCCTCAATCTGACTGAGTTTGTTAAGGAAGTCTGTGGTGTCTTGTATATAGCTGTCAGTGTTTTTAACTAGTGGCTTCAGGATGTTTTCAACAAGACCAGATAACTGTTCAGTCAGTGTGTCCACACCTGTAGCATTAGGTCTCCCTGGATTGCCTGGATTGTGGATCTTTGGCAGCATGTAGAAAGTCCCAGTTGTAGGATGGATGGGTATGAGCTGCTCCAATTCGTGCTGCACATTCTTAGGGAACGTTTGAATGAGTTTTCTTTGTTGGATGGTGTATTCCTCGGTAGGGTCCTTGTTCAATTTTTTGTAGTAGGTATTGTCTGGCAGCTGTCTGTTTCCTTCTTGTATGTAGTCCTCTGTGTTTATGATTACAACTGCACCTCCTTTGTCTGCTGGTTTAATGGTGATGTTAGGGTTTGATTTTAAGCTTTTTATGGCAGCTCTTTCTGATGGAGAGAGATTGTATAAGTCTCTTTTCTGTTGGGATGTTATTAAGGATGTAGTTCTCAGGCGAAAGCTTTCTATGTAACTGTCCAGTTTGGGGTTGCGTCCAGGTGATGGAGTGAACTGTGTATTCTTTTTCCTGCTGTTATAATCCAGTGATGGTGTGGTATCATCTTTGTTGTAGAAATATTCTGTAAGTCTCAGTCTCCTGAAGAATTCTTCCAGGTCAGAGTATAGTTGAATTTTATCCAGGTTTGTGCTTGGACAGAATGATAGTCCTTTAGAGAGAACAGAGATCTCTGGTTGTGTTAGCTGATGGTTAGATAGGTTTATGAATCCTGTGTTATCTGAAGAGTTTTCCAGAGACGTATTGGTGGCAGTAGAAATCACAGTTGAATTGGAGTCATTCACACTCTCTTTCTGTATCTGTACTTTGTTGTTCTTTTGAGAGAGGCAGTTAAGTTTTTTATTTTTCTTCTTTATGAGATCATGTTGCAGTTTATCTGTAGATGCTGTATTTCCCTTAGTTGTTGAAGAAGGGATAGTATTTGGTTCTTTAGTTTTTCTTTCTTGCCATATAGTTGGTGGATTAGGTTGTTTCTCAGTTTCTCACTTGTGCGTTTGCAGAGGTTATCAACATATTGTGAGTTGTGTGTAGTAGTAAGTGGATTTTTTATCTTTAGCCCATTTGGGATGAGGTTCCTTCTTTTGCAGTGTGCCAGAAAATATATGTCACTGTTGAGCTGTGCTGTTTTTTTGGTCATCTTAATCAGTAGCTTCTTAAAACGGCGATATGCGGTATCTTCCATAGTTATGAAGAGTTAGGTAGCCGTGAATGTCCAGTAATCCAGTTGAATAATCAGAGTATTGCATTGAATAGTGATACCTTTTTTATTGGACAAACGTATTCATAATAAAGAGACGAGCTTTCGAGAGATAATGCCTCTCTTTATCAAGTCAAAAAGCGATACTGATACAAGTATGAACTAAAAACAGCAAACAGAAAGAGATGGGGAAAAAAGAAAAAAATTGGAAAAACAAGAAAGACTAAATTAGTTGGCCAGAGTTAAGTGAGAAACAGACCAGCACTGTGAATAATGTCCTGATAGGTCAGTCAGTCTATAGATCAGGTTGTAGATAAGAACACAGCAGAGTGAAATAAAGAGCAATAAATGTAAGCATAGAATGTAGCTTACAAAAACAGCAATAGAAGGGGGGGGGGGGGTAAGTGGAATGTGTTAGCTAAAGGACATAAAGATAGTGGGCAAGAAAGCCTAAATCGATGTTAATACCAAAATCCTTGGTATTAAAAAATTGAATCATTTTTAATTCAAAAGTTTTCTGCTGTATATATATATATATATATATATATATAATATATATATATATATATATATATATATATATATATATATATATAATGTTTAATTATATTGGGGAACAGGTGGGTGTGTGGGTCCCAGGAGCATTGAAAATTTAAACAAGGAAATAAAAAAAAAGTTTGTGAGGGGCACTGCAGCACTGGGGCCCCACCAGGTGAACCGGTGGTAGACCCAACCCTTCTGCCTGTCCTGGGAGTAGAGTTGAATTGCACCACTCAGGGTCACAGTTTGTTTCTCCCTTTAAACTTGATGCCCCCCCCCCCCCCCCCCCCCCCCCGATTTTGTGGCTCCTACTTCCATGGACTAGGACTGAACCTTGGGGTACACCAACAGACAGAGGGTGAGGAGAAGAAGAGGTGCCAGAGAAGGAGACACTAAATGTTCGATCTTGTAGGTATGATGTGAACCACGAGAGAGCAGTATCTTTGATTCCAAGGGAGCAGAGAATTTGGATTAGTAGAGGGTGATCAACTCCATCAAAAGCAGCAGAGAGATCCAGTAGAGGTAGAATAGAAAAGTGACCCTTTGACTTGGCGGTGAGCAAGTCATTAGTGACCTTCGTGAGAGGTGTCTCAGTGGAGTGTTGGGGCCGGAAGTGTGAAGAAGAGAGTTTGAAATATTGCCCATTCCTCCCTGCAAAACTGCTCCAGCTCCTTCAAGTTGGATGGTTTGCGCTTGTGAACAGCAATCTTTAAGTCTGACCACAGATTTTCTATTGGATTGAGGTCTGGGCTTTGGCTAGGCCATTCCAAAACATTTACATGTTTCCCCTTAAACCACTTAAGTGTTGCTTTAGCAGTGTGTTTGGAGTCATTGTCCTGCTGGAAGGTGAACCTTTATCCTAGCCTCAAATCACGCACAGAGTGATACAGGTTTTGCTCAAGAATATCCCTGTATTTAGCACCATCCATCTTTCCCTCAACTCTGACCAGTTTCCCAGTCCCGGCTGCTGAAAAACATCCCCACAGCATGATGCTGCCACCACCATTTTTCACTGTGGGGATGGTGTTCTTTGGTTGATGTGATGTGTTAGGTTTGCGGCAGACATAACGTTTTCTATGAGGGCTGAAAAGTAAAATTTTAGTCTCAGACCAGAGCAGCTTCCTCCATACATTTTGGGAGTCTCCCACATGCCTTTTTAAACTCAATACATGCCATTTTGTTTTTTTGCTGAAAGTAATGGCTTTCTTCTGGCCACACTGCCATAAAGCCCAACTATATGGAGCGTACGGCTTATTGTCGTCCTATGTACAGATACTCAGTCTCTGCTGTGGACCTCTGCAGCTCCTCCTGGGTTACCTTAGGTCTCTGAGCTGCCTCTCTGATTAATGCCGTCCTTCCCCGGGCTGTGAGTTTTGGTGGGTGGCCGTCTCCTGGCAGGTTTGCTGTTGTGCCATTTGGTTATGATAGATTTGATGGTGCTCCTGGGGATCATACAAGATTTGGATATACCTAACCCTGACTTGTACTTCTCAACAACATTGTCCCTTACTTGTTTGGAAAGTTCCTTGGTCTTTGTGGCAGTGTTTGGTTAGTGGTGCCTCTTGCTTAGGTGCTGCAGCCCCTGGGTCCTTTCAAAAAAGGTGTGTATATGTAATGACAGATCATGTGACACTTAGATTGCATACAGGTGGACATCATTTCACTAATTATGTGACTTCTGACGGTAATTGGTTGCACCAGAGCTTTTTATGGGCTTCATAACAAAGGGGGTGAATAACGCACATGCCCATTTTCTATTTTCTATTTCTCATTTTACTTCACCAACTTAGACTATTGTGTTCTGAACCATCACATAAAATTCAGATTAACAAAACATTGAACTTAAGGCTGTAATGTAACAAAACAGGTAAAAGTCAAGGGGGTGAATACTTTTGCAAGGCACTGTATATAGTTGTCAGTGTTGTCAGTGTTGCGATGTCGTTAAAGCAGTTGCGTCCCTTGCAAAGCGAGGGTGCAACCGCGAGCCTCGCAAATCGAGGCGAGCCAGCTGCGCCATCGCACATGCAAGCCTCTCAGCATTTAGGCTGCAATGAGCTCCAACGGTGCTCATTGCAGCCAATGCCGCCATAACACGGCACCCTCACACATGCAAGGCGAAGCAGTGGCGCAGTACTTAGGCTGCAATGATAAGTGAAGGCCAGCTTAGGCGAGCTAGAGACGCGGCACTCTTCAAGAGCGTAACTCTAAAAACCCACCAAAACAAAAAAAACATGTACAAACAATTATACCACACTCACACACAGCACAGGGGGAGACAAATGAAGCTTGGGAGGGAGTTTGCAAGCGAAGTTCACCCATGTTTCGCCTAAGTGAGGAAAAAAATGGAGGGCGAAAAATGCAAAATTTCGAAAACAGGATGAAAACAAGGCTCAGAAACGCCAGGCTCGCAAAACTTGCAAAACACATGATGCCAAAGACAGTAACACTTACACAAACAATGCCAGGCACCCGGGACTTTGAAAATAAAACCGACGTCATTCAGCGCGTGCCTTGCAAACATTCAGCACACACACAAATGTCAGGTTTCTGTGCTGTCAAAAAATTAGACAAAGATAAATTATTTCAGAACTTTTTTCACCTTTAATGTGACCTATAAACTGTACAACTCAATTGAAAAACAAACTGATATATTTTAGGTGGAGGGAAGAAAAAAAAATTATGTGGTTGCATAAGTCTGCACACCCTCTTATAACTGGGGATGTAGCTGTGTTCAGAATTAAACAATCACATTCCAAATCATGTTAAATAGGAGTCAGCATACACCTGCCATCATTTAAAGTGCCTCTGATTAACCCCAAATAAAGTTCAGCTGCTCTAGTTGGTCGTTCCTGAAATTTTCTTAGTCTCATCCCACAGCAAAAGCCATGGTCCACAGAGAGCTTCCAAAGCATCAGAGGGATCTCATTGTTAAAAGGTATCAGTCAGGAGAAGGGTACAAAATAATTTCCCAGGCATTAGATATACCATGGAACACAGTGAAGACAATCATCATCAAGTGGAGAAAATATGGCACAACAGTGACATTACCAAGAACTGGAGCTCCCTCCAAAATTGATGAAAAGACGAGAAGAAACTGGTCTGGGAGGCTACCAAGAGGCCTACAGCAACATTTAAGGAGCTGAAGGAATATCTGACAGGTACTGGCTGTGTGGTACATGTGACAACAATCTCCCGTATTCTTCATATGTCTGGGCTATGGGATAGAGTGGCAAGATGAAAGCCTTTTCTTAGAAGAAAAACATCCAAGCCAGGCTACATTTTGCAAAAACACATCTGAAGTCTCCCAAAAGCATGTGGGAAAAGTTATTATGGTCTGATGAAACCAAGGTTGAACTTTTTGGCCATAATTCCAAAAGATATGTTTGGCGCAAAAACAAAACTGCACATCACCAGAAGAACACCATACCCACAGAGAAGCATGGTGGTGGCAGAATCATGCTTTGGGGCTGTTTTTCTTCAGCTGGAACTGGGGCCTTAGTTAAGATAGAGGGAATTATGACCAGTTCCAAATATCAGTCAATATTGGCACAAAACCTTCAGGCTCCTGCTAGAAAGCTGAACATGAAGAGGAACTCCATCTTTCAGCATGACAACGACCCAAAGCATACATCCAAATCAACAACGGAATGGCTTCACCAGAAGAAGAGTAAAGTTTTGGAATGGCCCAGCCAGAGCCCAGACCTGAATCCGATTGAAAATCTGTGGGGTGATCTGAAGAGGGCTGTGCACAGGAGATGCCCTCGCAATCTGACAGATTTGGAGTGTTTTTGCAAAGAAGAGTAGGCAAATCTTGCCAAGTCAAAATGTGCCATGCTGATAGACTCATACCCAAAAAGACTGAGTGCTGTAATAAAATCACAAGGTGCTTCAACAAAGTATTAGTTTAAGGGTGTGCATACTTATGCAACCATATTATTTTATTTTTATATTTTTTCTTCCCTCTACCTAAAAGATTTCAGTTTGTTTTTCAATTGAGTTGTAAGTTTATAGGTCACATTAAAGGTGGAAAAAGTTCTGAAATTATTTATCTTTGTCTCATTTTTTTACAGCACAGAAACCTGACATTTGTGTGTGTGCTGAATGTTTGCAAGGCACGCGCTGAATGACGTTGGTTTTATTTTCAAACTCCCGGGTGCCTGGCATTGTTCGTGTAAGTGGTGTGCAGACTTTTTATATCCACTATATATATATATATATATATACACACACACACAGATTGCTCCATATCTTTTTAATGACACTTTGGAAAGTGTTTGCTATGCTCTACTCGATGTACTGCAGAAAATTGAGATTTTTTTTTCAATACATTCTGTTTCAGATCTTTTTGAATGAGCTTTCCAACTTTTTTTGGAAGTCCCTCCTGTTGATACTTGTAAGCAATACAGCTGATTTAGTAGCTTTCAAGACTTTATTTTGCCTATGAAATAAAACAAACAAAGCTTCTTGTTTAGATTAATTTGAACACAATGTTTAACACTTAAACTATGTAACCTTTTCTCTTATCTTAAAACGGCAAATAGAACTTTGCAGAAATTGTTAAAGCTTGTATTTGTCTTATACACCTTACTATATTTATACTTTTTATAGCAATCAGCAATAATAGTTTTAAATGTTAAAAATGTAATATTACAGTCACTTCAAGTTTTGAAACGACGTAGGATTAAAGCATTAAGAACCAGATTCAGATTACATTGTGGACAGTGTTCAGGAAGATTTGAAGCCCCTTTAAGAAATATTTTTAACCATATTTTTTTTTTAACAGAAAACTGAAGAAAATAGCAATGCTTAAACATAAACTATAAAAGTGTTGAGACTGGAGGAAATCCAGGACAAATGCAATATACATCTTAGACAATACCATATAATATTTTTGACACCAAAGACATATTCCAGTGTAATATAGATAAAGATGACTTAAGGCTATAATGACTTAATTAAAAAAAACAAAAAAACATACTACTTGTGTAGGCAGTATGCCAAGTAATGTAAGCCACGTGAAGAAGTATTAGACAGTATTAGAGTTCTGAATACCATGCTCTCCTTGACCACACTAAAGCTATGAAGATTGCTCTTTTCCTTTTTTCATTTTGCTTCCTCTTAGATGTAAATATATATGGTATATGTATATCTAATAACATCTCTTATAAACTAGTGATCAAGCATAGAAACAGAAGTGGGCCGTCAGTTCCTTAAATTACAATTGTCACAAAGCAATGTCTCTGGCTGGGTCAGTGCCCTGTTTTTCAGCACTTAAAATGGAGGAACGCACAGGAGACTTCGCAATACTTTTATTGGTTCACAACCAGCATATAAAGGTAACAAACATAAAATAAATGGACCAGTTTCCAGGAAGCTCTAACTAAACTATATAAGCAATTCACTCAAATTGTAATTAAAGCATACAAGCCTGGATGTTTGCCTGTTTTAGGAGTCCAATGTTGCTATGTGTCTGCATTCAGACTGTGGAGTAACTGTCTCTCTGTTTTCTCCCAACCCAGTCACAGAGGTGCTCATAGCAGGGGTGGATACGCAAGACTTAGCTGGCGCTCATCCCTAGAAACGCGGGACTTAGCTGCAATGAGGCCTTATCGCAAGGTCCCAGGACAGACGCAAAGTTATGGCTCATATGATGGGCTGCGGGGCTTACAAAAATACGACTTTAATGGCTGAACTACTGAACTGTAAAAAAATGGCGGCCAAAAAAAAAAAGAAAACGAGGCTACACAACCCCTAACCACGCAAAACACTGCTAGCCACATAAGACTTTTACCCAGGAACATACAAGGTACAAAATACACTATTAGGAAGGACGGAAAATGCTCGGTTTGGCCTTGTGCACGCAGCCTATTTACACTGCACACCTGGCACATTGCTGACACTTTCTCCTCAGGTCCGCAGCAGTCCAAATGTACATTGTATACTGCAGGAAAATTAAAAGAGATTTTTAGCTTTTCAGGATGTTGATTGCTGGATATAATAATTAGAAATAGGTAAAGTATATTAATGTATTATTTAATAAAAAAATAAATAAATATATATATATATATATATATATATATATATATATATATATATATATATGTAAATAGCAGAGGAGCTCACAATGAGCACCGAGGGTACACAGAGGAGCAAAAGTACACGAGGGGAGATGCTTGCAGTGAGCGCCAAAGGTGCTCAGTGCGGGGCTTGCAATAGCTCAAAGGTGCTCAGACCACCAAAAGTACACAAGGGGAGAGGCTCGCAATTGAGCGCTGAAGACGCTCAGCGCAAGGCTTGCAATGAGTGTCAAAGGTACTCAGAGGACCAAAAGCTTTACATTGTGTGGCAAACAGCTTTACCTGCCTTACAATTTTATGATCGTCATTTTTTGACGGGAAATTCACTAGTAATATATATTATGTAGTTTTGATTTAATGTAAATTGGAGAGAGGGATAATAATAATAATATTATGGAAGGAGCCATATGGGACTAAGCTGTGCATTGTGGCTGCTCTGGCACTGGTGGTAATAATTGGAATAAAGGCAGGTTCTCCAGGCAAATACCTATGTTAAGGGAGAGAGTGCACAATGTAAATACCATTATATTTTTTATATAAAAGTAGTCAATAGGGTATCTTTAAATGTTTACATTTTACAATGTAGACATAATTACCTTACAGGATGGGAGTCTTTTGCCCTGCATGACTTTAATAGCTTGATTGCCTTTGTACTGGATGTGTCTTTGGTCACAGGAAGTAACCTTTCCTCATTACAATAAATGTGTTAAAAATTGTCACAACAAATAGGATGTATTTGTGATAAGAGAGGCAGTATTTCTTCTGTAGCACTGTCATCTCATCTTCCAAACACTTCATATTTTTGCACTGATTTGACCTAATAGTTTCTCCTTTGAATCACCTGAGCTAGTATTCATGATATATCTAATTTTTGGAGGTCACCCTTTAATATTTACACCTATACAAATTGTTGTATAAATTAAACTAGTTATCAGCCAAGAAACTTTAATGATATACCAGTTCCTGGCTGTTTACACTTGTCAGGGTATGTACAGTCACTCACTATTAGGCATCTGAGCATATGCAACTGCTCTATGATTAATGATATATTAGCCGGGAGTGATAACATAGAGCAGCAGGGGAAGGATGTGTGAAAAATGTTATAAAATGAAACATTGTGTGTGAGGATTTTTTTATACCAACAATGAAAAAAAAAAGTATTTTTTACCTATGTCTAAATGTGCAACACAGTTGGTACCAGATAGTTTGTGAAATTGGCAAGTGGAGTTCCAAATATGGCATAATTAAAAACTATAGAAAATAGCAAGTGTTTTTTTTTCAAGTGAATGCTCTACAAATGCATTTTCCAACAATAAACTAACATTAAAATTTTACATTTTGAACTGTCAGTCAGTCTTTCTGATTCACCTATAAAACGAGATTCATATATTGGTTAATGAGAGATCATTGCTATTAAATACTGATAAGTCACCTGCACTAAAGACAATGGACTTAATGCCTCAGGAGCTTAACTGGAGTTTTTTGCAATGATCTCTCATTAACAAAAGATATGGATTATAAATCTGACATTCTAGAATCAGAAAAATGGACTGACAGTTTAAAATGGTAAACTTCAACGTAAGTTTATTTTAGAAAAAGGCAGTTTTATCTCATACTACAGCCAACATCCTTGTTATTATCTCTTGTTTTTAATTATGTTACTTAACCTATTCAATGCAGAATATCACTGTTAGACATTAGGTGAAGGACAACTACCTGCTGCTTAGTAGACATGCTTACTGAAGATCAAACATCATAGAAACCGGGTTCTGTGCTACCTATAAAGTAATTTTATTGTGAGAAATGTAATTAAATGTCCATATCACACTGCTCCATGATAAACATCCATTCCATTTGAAATCATTTTGGTTCCTCTTTCAAGTGTAAGCATCCTCACAATATTGGTGTCATATGATTAACTTAAGGCAATCATGTGACTCCAGATCAGCCAATTACAGCATATGCTTTTGTTGATTAAATTTGATTAATATGGAGATTTACAGACATGCGTTATTAATAATACATTAGTATACATTAGTATGTTGCCACTACTTATTATATAATGGTTATATTAGTTAATATATCATATAAATACATATAAATAAAAAATAATACATCCAATTGTAAAGACATTTCAATCATTTGTTTATTACTAGTAATACAAAAGCATTTTATTTGTCAATCATAGAATAACACAGAAAAATGTCCACATTGCATTACTGAAACTGATGGGGATGTACATTTGATGTTATGTGTTCTTGTTATAGTTTATGTAGAGGTATTTCACTGTATCTATGATTTTTTTTGCCATGCATTAGTTATTGGTTTCAGCATCCCCCAAACCCTGTAAAGTGCTCCATGATAAGTGCATTGCTATTTTGCAAGAGTTAGTCTTCTATAGGTCAGCACTGTACAGCTGAAAATATTAAACTTAGTAAAATAGAGCACAAGCTAAGCAGTTTCCTGAGCCCCAGGCATCACATGTCCATGCTGCTCTGCCTGCCGATCTCCATTTATTCCTGGACACAAGCCAGTTGACTTTTTTATTTTGATTTTTTAATCTAATGCTTAGCTTAACAATCCGTCACAAATCTGTCTGCATTTTTTCTTTGTTTTACATTAAGGTTATTTCACTTAGAATTCAGTTTTTGTCAACCATAGTATTGCATCCATGGAAAATGTTTATTATCTATTACATAGATTTCAGTAAAAATTACTGCCATATTAAAGACTTAAAATATATTTTGGGGTATTGTAAACCATGACTTGAGAGCTTTTATGTTCGTCAACTAAATACAGCCTCCTTGGTTTATACCCTTTTTCATCATATTTGAAGAAAGTTTGCTTCAAAAACTATATTATCAAAAATCAAAAATGAGCCTTTATTTGATTTTATTTAACATCCTTATCAAAATATCTACACACAAAATAATTAGTTTGGTATAAAACTGCAAATGTTTGTGGTGCAAAATATGATGACCAAAAAAAAAAAAAAAAAAAAAAAAAATATATATATATATATATATATATATATATATATATATATATATAAATATATATATAGGGGGTAATGTCAAAATTCTTAGTAATAAGCTGACTAGGATCTCAGTGGGTGCCTCCTACCTGGAAAACTGCCCTACTAGCATGCCACTGTGCTAGCTAAAAAGCCCTAGCCAATACACTAGGGTAATACTCTAAAACATTAGATGACAGTAATAGATATCACAAAAATGACATACTATTGTTTCTTTAATTCAACAATATTACCACATTATAACCGAGTATGTCTCCTTAAGAAGAAACACTAGGCATTATTGTGGGGAAAGGTGATACGAATATAATAACCTTAAATAACAATGCAAAATGATCCACACTAGTGATGTACCGAACACTTCACCGGAGAACTATTCGCAGCGATTTTCGCATGTTCGCGTCCGCCGCGAATGGCGAACACATGCGCTTTTCTGTTCGCCCCCTATACTTTATCATTGAGGAAACTTTGAACATCATTTATTTTATTTTATAATTTTTTTTGTGTAATCTATGCCTGCCTGCCAGCGTGTGTGTGTGACAGGCTAACACCTAACAGCTTATATTGTGCTTATTTTCACTACTCATACCTGGTGGTGTAACATACATTGAAAACAACCATTTTTTCCCGGTAATCTAATTTCAGTTGCCTGCCTGTGTCAGGCTCACAGCTTATATTGAGCTCAGTGACATAAAACAACACTTTTTTGACTGTAATAGATTGAATAGCAATTGCCTGCCTACAGGCGTGTGTGTGAAGCCTATTGCATCGACTCTGCCAACTTTTGCCAGTGCACAGTGACACTCATATCTGGTGGCACCTTAGATTGCACGCGCAGTGCCCCAAATTTGAAGTGGGAGGACCGACCAAGCATCTTTTTCCATCTCCCGCTTCCAAAAATCCATGCCATATACAAGTGGACGTAACAGGGATTAAACCGATAGGAATAGTACTACTTAACAGTACACACCTTATAATAACGCAGACAGAGGCAACGCGTATAATCTTCCATGCTGTGCAGTGGAAGACCCCAGACTCTGACCTGTGTATAATCTTCCATGCTGGGCAGTGGAAGCCCCCAGACTCTGACCTGTGTATAATCTTCCATGCTGGGCAGTGGAAACCCCCAGACTCTGACCTGTGTATAATCTTCCATGCTGTGCAGTGGAAGCCCCCAGACTCTGACCTGTGTATAATCTTCCATGCTGTGCAGTGGAAGCCCCCAGACTCTGACCTGTGTATAATCTTCCATGCTGGGCAGTGGAAGCCCCCAGACTCTGACCTGTGTATAATCTTCCATGCTGGGCAGTGGAAGCCCCCAGACTCTGACCTGTGTATAATCTTCCATGCTGGGCAGTGGAAGCCCCCAGACTCTGACCTGTGTATTATCTTCCATGCTGGGCAATGGAAGCCCCCAGACTCTGGGAGTCTGAAGAAGAGGAGTCAGAGGAGGAAGGTGGCTTTGAGGAGGAGGAAAACCAAACACAGCAGGCGTCCCAGGGGGCTTGTTGTCACCTTTCGGGTAGCCTTGGTGGCTGGGTGGAGGAAGAGACCTTCAATGACATCAGTGAGGACAAGGAACGGGACATGGCTAGCTTGGTATCCAACCTTGTGCAAATGGGGAGTTTGCGGTTGTGCAAAGGGACTGTTTGCGGTTGTTTGCGGTGCATTAAACGGGGAGATTAGTCTGTTACTGATGTTTTAAAGCATGTTATTCCAAACAATTTAGGAATGTTAGGTGATTTATGCCCTTTATGGCTTAAAACCAGACTCTGCATCAACTATGTAATTTTCCGTGGGAGTTTTGCCATGGATCCCCCTCCAGAATGCCACAGTCCAGGTGTTAGTCCCCTTGAAACAACTTTCCCATCACTATTGTGGCCAGAAAGAGTCCCTGTGGGTTTTGAAATTCGCCTGCCCATTGAAGTCTATGGCGGTTCGCCGGGTTCGCCAGTTCGCGAATATTTGATGGAAGTTCGGGTTCGCGACATCACTAATCCACACTCACCATTAACTCAAACATAGAAGAATGCATAAAGAAAGAAGAAATAAAGAGATACATACCATGTTTATATATTGTCTCATGCACAAGATCTGTTCCTGTAGACAGCCCCCCTGATGACATCAGAGATGCTGAAGAAACGTACATCAAGATTTTCTTGTCTGAGCTGGTGCACGCTACCTTGTAGAGGGAGGCCATGTGCTATGTATCATTAGCTTTTTGCTGTCTATATACAGTGTCTTACAAAAGTATTCACCCCCCTTGACTTTTTACCTATTTTGTTACATTACAGCCTTAAGTTCAATGTTTTGTTAGTCTGAATTGTGTGTGATGGATCAGAACACAATAGTCTAAGTTGGTGAACTGAAATGAGAAAAATATATACATAAAACTATTTTTTAGAAATAGAAAACAGAAAATTGGCATGTGCTTATGTATTCACCCTCTTTGTTATGAAGCCCATAAAAAGCTCTGGTGTAACCAATTACCTTCAGAAGTCACATAATTAGTGAAATGATGTCCACCTGTGTGCAATCTAAGTGTCACATGATCTGTCATTACATATACACACCTTTTTTGAAAGGCCCCAGAGGCTGCAACACCCAAGCAAGAGGCACCACTAACCAAACACTGCCATGAAGACCAAGGAACTCTCCAAACAAGTACGGGACAATGTTGTTGAGAAGTACAAGTCAGTGTTAGGTTATATAAAAATATCCAAATCTTTGATGATCCCCAGGAGCACCATCAAATCTATCATAACCAAATGGAAAGAACATGGCACAACAGCAAATCTGACAAGAGACGGACGCCCACAAAAACTCACGGACCGGGCAAGGAGGGCATTAATCAGAGAGGCAGCACAGAGACCTAAGGTAACCCTGGAGGAGTTGCATAGTTCCACAGCAGAGATTGGAGTATCTGTACATAGGACGACAATAAATCATATGCTCCATAGAGTTGGGCTTTATGGCAGAGTGGCCAGAAGAAAGCCATTACTTTCAGAAAAAAACAAAATGGCACGTTTTGAGTTTGCGAAAAGGCATGTGGGAGACTCCCAAAATGTATGGAGGAAGCTGCTCTGGTCTGATGAGACTAAAATTGAACTTTTCGGCCATCAAAGAAGACCCTATGTCTGGCGCAAACCCAACACATCACATCACCCAAAGAATACCATCCCCACAGTGAAACATGCTGGCGGCAGCATCATGCTGTAGGGATGTTTTTCAGCAGCCGGGACAGGGAAACTGGTCAGAGTTAAGGGAAAGATGGATGGTGCTAAATACAGGGATATTCTTGAGCAAAACTTGTACCCCTCTGTGCATGATTTGAGGCTAGGACGGAGGCCCACCTTCCAGCAGGACAATGACCCCAAACACACTGCTAAAGCAACACTTGACTGCTTTAAGGAGAAATATATAAATGTGTTGGAATGGCCTAGTCAAAGCCCAGACCTCTATCCAATAGAAAATCTGTGGTCATACTTAAATTGCTTTTCGCAAGCGCAAACCATCCAACTTGAAGGAGCTGGAGCAGTTTTGCAAGGAGGAATGGGCAATAAACCCAATGGTAAGATGTGACAAGCTCAAAGAGACTCATCCAAAGCGACTTGCAGCTGTGATTGCCGCAAAAGGTGGCTCTACAAAGTAGGGCGGTGAATAGTTATGCACATTTACTTTGTCTGTTATTTTGTCCTATTTGTTGTTTGCTTTACAATTAAAAAAAACATCTTCAAAGTTGTGGACATGTTCTGTAAATTAAATTATGTAAATCCTCAATCAATCCATGTTAATTCCAGGTTGTAAGGCAGCAAAACACCAAAAATGCCAAGGGGGGGGGGGGGGGGGGGGTTGAATACTTTTGAAAGGCACTGTATACTTTGGCCATCATACTTTGCACCACAAACTTTTGCAGTTTCATAATCTACTAAATATTTTGTGTGTATATACAGGAAACTCCCGGTTATCTGGCACCCAACTAACCGAGACTCTCAAGCCACCGGCACCTGCATCAGTTCCCCATTTTCAAAAAACTCCTGCTAAATCGGCATAACCGGCACTATACGGCACTATCCAGAGTTCAAGACTGCAAAAAAAAAAATGCTAACTTTTTTTCTAATTGGCCCAGTTTAGGTGCTAATGCCTTTTTAAAGGCATTTTGAGGGTTTTGGGATGTTTAATGGTCGTTTAGACCCTTAAAATCGAGGACTCCCAATTTGCCGGCAACTATACTTATCCGGCAATAGGGAGTACCTGTGGGTGCCGGATAATGGGGAGTTTACTGTATATAGATAAGGATTTTAAATAAAATATAACAAAGGTTTTTGATTTTTGACTGCACACAAAGGGTGTTAAGCACCAGAAATAAAATGTCCTTGTAAAAGCTATATTATTCTCAAGTACACGTGAGTATTAAGCACATATTATTGAATTCTAATACATTGTTAAACATATAGAGAAGAAGAAAGTATATTTCAGGGCTCTGTCCCAATTATAGTACTTAATTAAGAATAGACCTATATAATAAAATAAAATGGAGAAATTAAATAGTTTTGTTGTGTGTAATTTTAATTCAGTGATTCATTGGAAAAATCACAGCTCAAGTTGCATTGCCTATAAGTGCTCTTTCAATGCAGAGTTATTGGATTGAATGCTTTAAGCATTTGTTACAATTAAGTTAATTTCAGTGTTAGAGCTATAATTTTTCACTTTTACAGCTCTTACATATCTCCTTCCAAATGTTCAGCATTGTTATAAATTAACTATCACCGGCATTTGAAATAAAATATCAACACAATATTGCTTTATAACATGTATAGTTTGCTTTGAGTGAGCATATATCTGTCTCACTTATATACGTCAGATGTATTGTTTTTCACTTTCAGTTTAATTCACACAAATTGTGCCACCTAGCATGCTTGTAGTGGTAGTGGTAGACATTATAATGAAAAGTTTAAATGGGTTTAGTGCTATTATATAGAAATTCGGCTGCGTTACAGAGGTATTAAATTGAACCATGCCGCGAGTTACGGGCCATAGACGCAAACCCGTAAACCATTCTTGCGCACGTTGGATGTGCGGCTGTGAACCTGATCAATTAGTTAAACCCGTAGTTACGAGTTTAGACAGAGCCAAATAGCAAATGAGATCATCATCATTACGTCACTGAAAAATGGAGGTTAGATTTCAAAGCCTTACTCAATTATGAGTTTTGATTGGACCCACATTCCAGAAATAATGCAATATTAATAAATCAGTAAATATGATATTCTATTACATGCGATTTCCATTATATGTATTAACACATTGACTGCCGGGATCGATATAACATGGATATAACATAAAATTTGACATTGAGGTTTTATCCAAGAAGGTTTATGGCCAATGTGAGTGATTTCCCTTCATCCACAAAATTATTACATGGAATCAAAGCTGCTGATGGCACATAAGTACTGACGGGTCTGTTTGACAGTGACTTTAATATTGAATAATGCTTTTATAAATCAGTGAATATGAATTTTATTAATGGTCATTGCATAATAAAAACAACTAGCTCTACTTGTTAAGGCAAAACAGTGGTCCTTTAAGTGCATAAACAAGGATAAACAAATAAACAAGTCTTTGCTTTAAATGTGTATCTTCACAGATATGCAGTTTAATATGTAGTTGGTGATTGTTATTGTTTGAATATGTGTGTTTCTGCATTGCATTTTTACTTGCTTATATGTATATGTGCTTATATAGAGCCCTATTCAATTGGCCGAATCGCAATTTAATAAGGCTGTATATTAGCATAGTCTGATTCCTATATCATCATCACTAATCATATATATAAATAACTAAAAAAGATAAAGCAATGGATTTATATGTTACAAAAGCTGGAGAATTTCATTACATCTCTTTTCCCTTTCTTATGCAGCCCAGTGTTTAAAAGAAGTCCAGATATAACAAAATCTCCACTAACAAAATCAGAACAGCTGCTGCGAATAGATGACCACGACTTCACCATGAGGCCAGGCTTTGGGGGTATGTCATTTTTTATCTACTGTATCCTATGCTATATTAATGTGATTTTAGACAATGAGTAATATTGCACCTAAACAACTGTTCTTCTATCTTTCATTTCTCTTCAATATTAATGCATGCAAAGAGCAAATTAAGTATTAAGATCTAGAGCATAGGGAATATCCTGGGATATATAAGGAGAGAAGGGAAATGAGATAGGATGAGGTACGACCATGGCTGGATTTATAAGTATAGGCAAATAATGCATCTGTCTAGGGCACCTCACTGGGAGGGGCAATTCATTTGCATAACAATACATTTCAATTTAAGGACCTCAGTGGCAGCTATATATACTCAGACCATGGAGGTCCTGTAAGACACCTATAATTAACCTAGTGGCCACTAACATTAACCCCATGCCAGTTAGGTCCTGTAAGGATTTCTGTCTTATCTAAAATTAACCACAATAATGCAAAGGTACATATACAATAATTAAAAGATCAGCTTTATTGATTCTTTTAAAAAGATGGATATTGCAAAAAAAAGATTAGATTAAAAGACAAATAAAATGTAAAAAAATATATAAAACCGCTGGACTGCAAAAAGGTGAATGGGTATCCAAAAATTATTTTCAAGTATAGTAACTTGGAAGAAGAATAAGCATTAAATCACTAAGTACATTAAAATGCTTGTGTCAAAAAAGCATCAGTAACAAATATTATAATAAAGAACAGGATAGATGTGGAGGTGTATAAGGACCTTTAGCCAGAGATTTGTCACTCTCACCTAAATAGTAATGAAATGTATCATTGTAACAACAAATAATAAGTATCCAATAACAATGTTGCTAAATCTCACTGTTGTAAAAGTGTCAAAAAGTTACAAGGTAACGTTGTACTGTTGTTTTACGTAAATAGAGAAAAGTAATTATCCTAAACTCATAGATTATTTAACAGTATTTAGGCAGATAATAAAATAGATGCCCACAGATTTTTAATTGCAAGCCTACAGATTACGTTATACAGGCCGAATGTCTGCGGGCTTGATATTTGCTACAATTACTGATCGATTCAATTGAACAAGCCCTCAATTTAGGTGTTGAAAGCCTAAAACGTAAAATATGCACCAATGACAGCGTGCAGTCTTTTGTAATAATTGTATATGAGGCCCCTAATTCTTGCAGGTGGTATAGCTGCCCATTCATCTTGGCAAAATGCCTCCAGGTCATGCAAAGTCTTTGGTTGTCTTGCATGAACCGCACATTGGAGATCTCCCCAGAGTGGCTCAATGATATTAAGGTCAGGAGACTGTGATGGCCACTCCAGAACCTTCACCTTTTTCTGCTGTAACCACTGGAGGGTCAACTTGGCCTTGTGCTTAGGGTCTTTGTCATGCTGGAAAGTCCCAGAGCATCCCATGATCAGCTTTCGTGCAGAAGGATGCAAATTATCTGCCAGTATTTTCTGATAACATGCCGCATTCATCTTGCCATACATTTTTCACAACATTCCTCATGCCTTTAGAACTCATCCCCCCACCCCTAAATCATCAGTGAGCCAGTGAGCCACCACAATGGTGGGGATAGTATTCTTTTCACTATATGCCTTATTGACCCCTCTCCAAACATAGTGCTTATGGTTGTGACCATAAAGCTCTATTTTTGTCTTGTCACTCCAAATTAGAGTGTGCCAGAAGCTGCAAGGCATGTCAAAGTGTTGTTGGGCAAATTGTAACTGGGCTTTTTTGTGGCATTGGCGCAGTAAAGGCTTCTTTAAGCCATTCGGCCATGCAGCTCATTTTTGTTCAAGTATTGTCGTATTGTGCTCCTTGAAACAACCACACAATCTTTTTGTTGGGTCTTTCTGTGGGTTTTTCTTTATATTCCAAACAATTCTTCTGGCCGTTGTGGCTGAAATCTTTCTTGGTCTACCTGACCTTTACTTGGTATCAAGAGATTCCCCAATTTCCACTTCTTAATAAGTGATTGCACAGTACTGACTGGCATTTTCAAGGCTTTGGATATCTTTTTATATCCTTTTTTCATCTTTATGAAGTTCTACTACCTTGTTACACAGTTCTTTTGACAGTTCTTTTCTGCTTCCCATGGCTCAGTATCTAGCCTGCATCCATGTGAAAGCTAACAAACTCATTGACTATTTGACACTAATTGCAATTTAAAAAGCCGCAGGTGTGGAAATTAACATTTAGTTGCCATTTTTAACCTGTATGTGTCACGTTGTGTGTCTGTAACAGGGCCAAATAATTTTTTTTGCATCACCAATCATATTTTCAAAATAAATGCCAACATTTCTTCCAGAGTATGCAAACTTTTGACCACAACTGTATGTATATATGTGTATATATATATATATATATATATATATATATATATATATATATATATATATATATATATTCTAAATATATATATATATATATATATATATATATATATATTTATATATATATATATATATATATAGAAGCCTTTGTGGGGACATTTGCATGCCCAGGTCCAGGTACCCATAATGCAGTGTCATAACTATTTCTTGGAATTCTGGGCAGGAAACATGTTTTTTAACTTGTTTTAGACGTTCAAATGTGAACACAAATGTTCTATTTATATACTTTACTACTGTACAGTGGAGGCTTCTATCACTCTTTCGCCAACCATAAATTCAATGATTGTTGTGGTAAACTACTTTTCCACAAAATCTACTACACAAGCTAGGAATCAACCCCATGCTGATGAGAGGCAGTAAACTTTAAACAGCTGTACGTGGGTAGGTTTCCACAAGGAGAGCCGCGGGGGGCCATGAGCACAGTGTGAGCACTGTGCCCCTCAAAGGTGATGGTCCTGGTGCATTGCACAGCCTGTACCGGCGTTAGCTCTGCCACTGATGTCATAATTGTTGTATTAGATTAGTTCAAACTATGGTCCCCATTTAATTCCAGGCCCATAATTACCTTCACATTGACCGTATGTCTGCGGGTTAGAAATTTGGTGCAGTTACGGATATTATGTATTTAATTGACTTAAGCCCAAACGTACATGCTCACAGCCACCACTCGCAAACCATGAACCCATACATAGCACTTCAGGGCATAATAATGATCAAGTAAGCAAGCCCGTAAGTTACAATTTAGGCAGAGCCAATAGTAAATGAGACCATCATCATGAAGCCAGTAAAACATGGAGTTTATACTACAATTAATTAATATTTAGAGATCAGATCTGCAATCGAATCCAGAAATGTAGAAATAAAAAAAAATTAATAAATCAACTGTTCTAGTCAATGTGGGTGGCCTGATATGTGTAAACAACTATAATCCTGGGATCAATATAACAGAAAAAATGATTGCAGATTTGCGAGCTTGAGACTGTTGTGCAATTAATTCTAATGTCTTTCATTGCTTTCTCAGTCTTGTGTTCATTTGCTTTTGCAGTGTTACGAACAGGTGTTTAAACCACTTGTGAGTCCTATCTAGTACTCGTTTAATTTTTTTAAAACATGTGCCATTTAAGTGTTTTGAAGGCAATTGAGGGCTTGTTAAATTGTTGTAATTAAATATGGATTTTGCATCTTTAGCCTTGGTAACATTTACGCACTTGAAATATCAAAGGAGGAGATAGAGCAAAGTTACGTTTTTCACAACCACAGTAATTTTGAGCCTGTAACTCACAAATACATTGCGAGTCGCAAAATGTAGCCAATTAGATATCAGCAACATTTACTGGCTCCATTACAGGCTTCTGTAATTGCGATTTGGACAATTGAAAAGGGGCCTTTATGTTCAGATTTATTGTCATGTTAACATTGTATAGTATACTTAGTATGAGGTGATAAAGAATAACATAGTCTTTTATGGTTACATTAACATGGACATATTGAGCAAATCTATGGATCTGTTTAGAACATACAAACTAGTTCTGTTAAAGATATAATTCAGTAAACGATATCTAGTAAATTGCTGTGGTCATTTTTTTATTGTCTATTCCGCAGAAAGCTTTTTTTAGATAAAGAAAGCCGAGCAGCAGAATTGCATGCTAGCCAACAATTCATTTAATTCAGTGTCATCATCTTACATAGTTACATAGTAACTGATGTTGAAAAAATAAACTTTCAGTCCATCAAGTTCAACCTTTTTAGATCTCCTCTGATCTGCAATATGTGGATTAATTGTTAATTCTTAATTGATCCACAGAAAGGCAAACAGAAAATAAAAACCCAGTGAAACTTTGCCAATTATCTCAAAAGGGGAAAAATATAAAATTCCTTCCTGACCTCAGATACTGGCAATCGGACTCCTCCTTGGATCAATTCTCCCTCACTAATTATCCATGATAACCCTGAATGCCCTTTTTAGTTAAAAATCTAATTAATCCCTTTTTAAAGTTATCTATCGAATCCGCAGTCACCACCTCCTTTAGTAAAGAATTCCACAGATTAACCACCCTTTCTGTGAAAAACCCTTTTCTTTCTTAAAGGTGGAATCTTTTTACTTCTAACCTCAAAGGATGTCCTCTTGTCAGTTGAAGCCTCTTGGCACAAAAAGCTCACTTGACAAAGCCTTGTATTTATCTTGGATATATTTATATAAGGTAATCATATCCCCTCTTAGACACCTTTTTTCTAGAGAAAATAGGTTTACTTTGGTTAGTCTTTCTTCATAACTTAGCCCCTCCGTTACCTTTATTAGCTTTGTTGACCTTCTCTGTACTTTTTCAGCTCTAAAATGTCCATTTTATGTAGTGGTGCCGAAAATTCTAGTCCGTATTCCAAATGAGGGCATACTATGGATTTGCACAGTGGCAGAATTATACAGTATCTCACAAAAGTGAGTATACCCCTAACATTTTTGAAAATATTTTATTATATCTTTTCATTTGACAACACTGAAGAAATGACACTCTGCTACAATGTAAAGTAGTATAACAGTGTAAATTTGTTGTCCCCTCAAAATAACTCAACACACAGCCATTAATGTAAACCGCTAAGTGGAAATGTCCACATTGTACCCAAAGTGTCAATATTTTGTGTGGCCTCCATTATTTTCCAGTACTGCCTTAACCCTCATTGGCATAGAGTTCACCAGAGCTTCACAGGCTGCCACTGGAGTCCTCTTCCACTCCTCCATGATGACATCACGGAGCTGGTGGACGTTGGAGACCTTGCACTCCCCCACCTTCCATTTGAGGATGCCCCACAGATGCTCAATAGGGTTTAGGTCTGGAGACATCCTTGGCCAGTCCATCACCTTTACCTTCAGCTTCTTTAGCAAGGCAGTAGTTGTCTTGGAGGTGTGTTTGGGGTCGTTATCATGTTGGGATACTGCCCTGCGGCCCAGTCTCCGAACGGAGGGGATCATGCTCTGCTTCAGTATGTCACAGTACATGTTGGCATTCAAGGTCCCCTCAATGAATTGTAGCTCCCCAGTGCCGACAGTACTCATGCAGGCCCAGACCAAACATATATACACATATGCCTATATTTGTATATATGTTTTCTATGATATGTTGTGTTGATTCCCCCTATATGCATTTACCTGATGATGTAAGATGCTGCCTCCACTCTCTCTGCATTGCTGTTTACGTTCAAACAGAGTGTTTCATCTCATATCAGTGTTTTTGTGCTCTTTGTGCCTTATCTGTTTATCTGTCATTTAGGGATTATTTCAACTACCTTTCCTCAGTATATATGTATACTTTTAGTGGTGGGGGTGTCATGGTCTGGGCCTGCATGAGTGCTGCCGTCTAATAGCCCTTTTGCAAGCCTTGATGACTTCCTCTGTCTTTCCTTTTGTGACTGTTTTTTACTCCTCATCTTCATTTTTAAGTTGTTGTTAAGCCACATTAGATGTGATTTACTGCTTCAACTTTTATGTCCACTTGGTATATGGTGATAAATATGTATATTTAGTACGGATTTGAATGCTGTTCATTTATGTTCAGTATTTTTACCTGTCAGTTCTCTGTCCCAGTCTATACTTTGTATTGATGCCCTTAGACCATTAAAATCTGCCCTTTTAAAATTAAGAGTTTTTGTTGGCCGTTTACAGTTTTGTTGTTTTAATTTAATCTCAAATGAGACTGTGTTGATATCACTGTTTTCAAAAGGTTGCCCTATTTCAACATTTGATACTATATGAATATTATTTGTGGTGACTAAATCCAAAATAGCCTCATTTCTAGTAGTTTCTTGTATAACCTGGGCCATATAATGATCCCTGAGTGTACTCAAGAACCTGTTTCCCTTATCCGAACTGCAGGTCTCAATGATCCAGTTTATTTCAGGGTAGTTAAAATCTCCAATTATGAGAACTAGCCCATGCTTAGCTGCATTTCCAACCTATGACAATAATTGCATTTCCTTGCTTTTATTTATATTTGGGGGTTTATAGCATACGGCCTACTGATATTCTTTTAGAATTCTCTCCTCCACTATTTAACTCTACCCACAAACATTCAACATTACCACTATTTCCACCATAAATATATTCTCTGACTATAGGCTTTAAATCAGGCTTAACATATAGAAAAATCCCTCCTCCTCTTTTACCATTTCCTCTATCTTTCCTAAATAGGTTATAACCATCCAGATTAACAGTCCCGTCATGAGATTCATCCCACCAAATTTCAGTAATGCCTATTAAATCCCATTCTTTATTAATTGCTAATAATTCTAAATCTCCCATTTTTCCTGGCAAGCTTCTGGCATTAGCAAGCATACACCTTATGTTATGAGTCTGTAGTTCTGAAGTGCCTGCAACTGTACTTGAGTTACTTAGTACTATCTCCCTATTGACTATACTACCCCTCCCCCCATCTCCTCCCCTATTAGTTGTTAATTCATCCCTTACAACCTCTACACTTTCTACCCCATTACTTCTATCTAGTCCCTCTCCCCACCTACTAGTTTAAAAACTCTTCCAGCTGTTGTACCATTCTTTCCCCTAGCACAGCAGCTCCCTCGTCATTAAGGTGCAATCCATCGCTGCTATAGAGATTGTACCCAACTGAGAAGTCAGCCCAGTGCTCTAAAAACCCA
This sequence comes from Discoglossus pictus, assembly GCA_027410445.1. Taxonomy (NCBI): domain Eukaryota; kingdom Metazoa; phylum Chordata; class Amphibia; order Anura; family Alytidae; genus Discoglossus; species Discoglossus pictus. Next base: position 257,607,923 of record CM050165.1, read on the forward strand.
ACCCCCTCCTTAATGCACCATGTTTTTAGCCATGCATTAACCTCCCTAAGCTCCTTCTGCCTCCCTGGGCTAGCACGTGGCACTGGTAGTAATTTGGAAAATACTACCTTGGAGGTCCTTGCCTTCAGCTTATATCCCTAGTTCTATAAAATCATTCTTTAGGACTCTCCATCTTCCACTAACTTTGTCATTGGTACCAATATGTACCCAGACCGCCGGTTAATTTCCAGACCCTCCCAATAATTTATCTACCCGATCCACAACATGCTGAACCCGAGCAGCCGGGAGACAGCAACCTGCTTGATTGCTGGGTTCTTGGTGACCAATCACCCTGTCTCCCTTCCTATTAATAGACTTCCCTACCACTAAAACCTTTTTCTTGCTCTGCCTATGCTGCCCTCCCACTCCTCCAGTAGAACTGTTCTCACAGCTGTTAGAGGGAACAGCTGTATCTGGCATTGCCATTCCTGAATAGACTACCCCAACAGTTTCGCTCAATCTGGTAAATCTGTTGGTGTGTGCCAACTCAGAACTGGCCTGCCTCCTCCTCCTGATCCCTCTGCTTCCCCTTGTAACTGTAACCCAGCTACCTGCCTGGTCATCCTCACTAGCCGCATCTCCACCCTCAATGCTAGACCCAGTCCAGTGGAGCAATATCACTAAGTGCTGCAATTCTCCTTTCCAGTTCTCCAATTTGAGCTTCAAGATAGGCAACATGCTCACACATGTCACAGAGGTATCAGCTGTTCCAGCAGTTCATACATGTGGCAGGAGTGAGGTTGTCACTGGACTGACTTATAATTACTAATTACAGTGGGGGGAAAAATTGTATGAAGCACTACAATGTACTTTCCTTTTCTTTGAACTCTCTCCTTTTATTTAAACTCTTATACTAGAAGTGTTCGCAAGCTCACAAGTTCACTCTTACCCCTGTTTATATTAGGTTCTTACTACTCACTTGCCCACAAAGCACTGCACAAGTACACAACACACTATACTGTTCAGGAGAAATCACGGAACAGAGGCAAGTAGACCACAAAAAGCCAAATACTGATATAGCTTTACACAGGCAAAACCATATCCCCTCTCAACTGCCCACTAATCAATGCACACGTATCCAAACACACTTACTGTTCAGGATAAATCACAGAACAGTCTATATCTGTACCTAATATACTTAAGATCTTTAATGTAAATCAGACTTTTGTTATCAATAGTAATTACAGTAGTCTGATTTGTATTAATTCTGAAAAGAATGTTCAAGCTCAGTGTTGTGAATAAAAACAAGTGATTTCACCTAGTGACCGAACCAACACTGTGGTAAAGTAGTAATAAACCAAGACATAGTGTACTTGGATATGATTTTTTTATTTATTTTAAACTTCTTACTTTTTAACAAAGCTATCTAATGAAACGTGTCAGAGTATGCGGATACTCTGCTAAATATAGTATAACCTTTTGGGAAGGAAGGGACAATGACAATAGTATTTATTCTATATTCAAGCACACTATCTTAGTCTCAGTTTATTGCTACTTTACCATAGTATACACTAGGTAGTTTTCACTGAAATATGTGTTTTGCCCAAACATATTACACCTGACCATTCTCAATGTTAAAGGTACTTATCGTTGGGCTAGTTTTTCTGTGCTTTTAAATAGCTTGGTTACTTACAAGTGGGTTCCCTGGTGGTCCAGTGGTTAGGATTTGGTGCTTTCACCACTGCATTCTGGGTTTGATTCCAGTCAGGGAACCCAGAGGTCATACCACCCTGAAGCCATGCATGGTTGGGCCTGGTCAGTACTTAGTTGGGAGACCACCTAGAAATACCAGCAGATGTATGCTGTTGCCCACTGGAAATGGAACTAGCAACTCACTCCAGTATCTCTGCCATGAAAGCCAAGTGGATCAGCATGACCATGGACATAAACATGTCCTGGTGTGATATGGTCCATGAGGTCACAGAGAGAAGGAAATGGCTGAATGATGCAAAACAATAAATAAATAATATGTACAAGTCAACTTGACTCATGAATCAGATGCATTGAAGAAATTAGGTTTCTAGGTGTTATAAAAGGAACAGAACAGTAGATTTATTTCAGTGGAGGAAAAGGGTCAGAAATATGGGCGTAGGAGCCCCCCAAAATCTGGGGGGGATAATTCAACTCTGCTCCCAGGACAGGAAGCAGGGGCATTTCTACCGTCAATGCACCGGGGCCCTGCTCGGGGAGGTGGGGGGGCACTTGCTGTAATGCTCCTCCATTTTTTTAAATTTCTTTGTTTAAATTCTCAATGTTCTTGCCCCCAATATAATTAAAACATAAGTGCATATCTAAATATATATATATATATATATATATATATATACATATAAGATATAAGTGTGCATATATATATATATATATATATATATATCTTTATTTATGTATACCTATATATATAACATATAATTTATATATATATATATATATATATATATATTTATTTATATACTAGCGAACTGCCTGTCAAAAAATAACGGCAATAACATTTGAAGCCATGGCAATGCTGTTTGCCCCACAATGTAAGGCTTTTGCTCCTGTGAGGACCTTCGGCGCTCATTGCGAGCCTCTCCCAACTTCAAGTTTTCTGCTTTGCAATGATCACCTTCAGCACTGATCACGAAGACAGTTATATAAGTACAGTGTAAAATATACCATTTTTTTAGTACAGTGAATTAATAAATTAATATGAATGAATACATTAATATACTTTACCTATTTATATTTAATATGCAGCAATCAATATCCTGAAGAGCTAACAAACTCTTTGGATTTTCCTGCATCAGAAAATGTACAGTTGGACTGTTAATCACCCGAGGCGAAAGTGTCAGCAATGTGCCATGTGAGCAGTGTAAATAGGCTGCGTGCGCAAGGCCAAACCGTTTGTGTAGGCGGGTAAAGCAGCATTTTAAAGCATTTGCAAGTTAGTGTTGTAAAATGACAGCTTCCTTCTATGTGTTACTCGGCTCGCAAGCATTTTCTGTCCGTTGTAACAGTATATTGTGGATCCTACGTGTATGCAGTGATTTTCGCGCCTCGGTCTCCTTTAGCCTGGTTTTCATAATTTTCGTCCGCCATTGTTTTTCTTGCTTAGACAATTTTAGAGTGCCTGAAACTCGGCAAATATGGCTTAAATTCGCGTGCAACCTCACTTCCAGGCTTGCCCCTGTGCTGTGTGTGAGCGTTTTTTCATTTTTTTTTTATTTTTCTTTCTTGTTTTTCGATTTCCGCGGTTCAGCTGTTAAATTTGTATTTTTTCGAGGTCGTTTTTTTTTGCTTCCCGAGGTCATTCCTGGCTACCTCTCAAGTGCCTGGCGGTGATTTGCGCACTTCAGCCAATTTTTGTTCACTTAGACGATTTTCGTGGGCCAAAACTCGGCTTAAATTCGCGTGCAACCTCACTCCCAGGCATAATTTTTTTTTTTTTATTGTTTTCGTGTTTTTCAATTTCCGCGGTTTGGCCGTTAAAGTTATATTTTTGCGAGGTCGTTTATTTTTGCCCCCGAGATTCTGAGGTCGGAATTTTTTTCTAGGTCCTGCGTTCCTCAACTGCTTGCAGCCTAAGTAAGTCCCGCGTGTTTCAATGCTTCAAAGGCTCACCTCGCTTTGAGAGGCTCGCAGGAGCGCCTTCGGCACTCATTTTGCCTAAGTCCCGCGTGTTTCAATGCCTTAACTGCTCGCTTTCCGAAGCTCGCAGGGCGATGAGCGCCTTCGGCGCTCATCGCCTAAGTGCTCTGAGCTCGGAAGGCATCTATGTGTCAACAGCAACTCACAGTTTGACAACTATTATATGTTGCTATTTTTGTGTCCACTATTCATTTAATCTGGAGGGGGGTGTGTGTGTCCCCCCATCCCCCCCCCCAGTTCCTATGCCCCTGGTCCAAAACCAGTTTGGATAGCATAAAAAACGAGAAGTAAATGTTGACAAAACATATTTTTTTAAATACAGTAGACTCTCAGTTAACCGGAACTCAAGCAACCAGAAAACTCAAGCAACCAGAAACAACCTTGAATACTGTACTTTAAGTAAAAATGTAAATTTACATGGCTCAACAAATGCCAGGACCCAGGTTGTCATGCCACAAAATGCTTACATGCACCTAGACTGCACCCACTGTATGTCTCTGCAATTCAATGTTACCTGGAAGCAGACCGGCATGAGTTACTGAGCCAGTGCAGTGTTGGCGTTACATTCCCTAGGTTCAGCACCCTCCAGCCCAACGTACCTGTGTGTAAGTGAGAAGTGAAAGCTGCTACTGCTGCACGAACTGCCCTGGCTGACAAATATACTTGGCAGAGCATCTTATGTGCAGCTAATCTAGGCCTCTCAAACAACCAGAAACTACATTTATCCGGCATCTACCAATCCCGGTGGGTCGCATAACTGAGAGTCTACTGTATTGAAATTAACCTTGCAGTGTCTTGCAATTTTTGTATAATACATATAAATTAAATATAACAAGGGTTACCATCACTTATTATAAATAAATAATATAAATATATGCAAAACCTACATTCCCCAGAAGCAGATTCATATTTAGTGCACAGTCTAACCTATATTTTTAGTAGCAATGGATTAATGAGAACATGCTTTTCTTATGACCTCCTGGATTAGCAGTTGTAATTCATCTTACTTTCTTGGCTGACAGATGGTCATACAAATCCAGGCTAGTGTTCATGTTTGGTTTAGGCCCTGTATATAGATAGAAGTGAAAAATATACATGCAATGAAACACAATAACACAAGGCATTGTTATGGGGAATACTGTATATAAATGTGTTATCAATTGCACATAATCCCCAGTTTAAATCTTAACACATATTGTGTTGGTATCACAAATATGCATGCTCTTAATGATTTATGAATTTCATGTAATATATGGTTTGCTTTTTCCATGTCAGCAACATAAAGGCTGCCAAATGCAGTCTTATATTTAAAACATACTTTATAAGAACTATGCTTAAAAATCTACATGTATAAAAAGTGTATCTTAATTTTGAATCAACTGCACAGTAGAAATGTGGCAGCTAAAAAAGTCAGTTCTTTCAATAAGAGAAAAGGAGAGCTCATTATGTTATAAAAAAAAAAAAAAAAGCACCACATGAGAAATAGTTAAAAATTTAAAGGTTGTGTTTATTTTATTTTTTTGCTTTCTAAAATCATGTTCCCTGTTATCAATTATTACTGTCATTATAGTTGTCTGTTTGGCACCACTGAAGTAATGGCGATAGATACAACACATTTGATACACAAAAATGATCAATCTAGAGACAGAGAGTACGTACTTGTTATCATGAAAGATTCATTATTTTGCCTTATTTTCCTGTGAAAACAATCTCTCAGGAGTATATACTAAGCAAAATAAAACACTTCTTGCTTTTAAATAGTTATTAGATTCTGTAGTTTGGTTAATTATAGAAACACTTATATTATAGAAACACACTGGGAAAAAAAACAAAAAAAACATCATTATTGATTTGCTATGGATAATTAGCCTTAAAGTTAGTCTAAGGATCACATCATCTGCCACTACCCTACTCCCAAACCCTAACCATAAACTCTAACACTAAACTCTAACTCTAAGAACAAATTCAACCATTTCTCGGCATGCCACCGTCATGCCACCTGCTGGCCTCTGCATGCCACTGTGCTGGCGGGAGATAACGGGAAAGGTCTCCGTCTTATACACAATGCTACTATTTATTACATATTTTTTCACTAATGATTAGCATTTTTATACTGGAAGCACCCATGTGTTTTTTTCTATCTGACTGATCAGAATTACCAGTGGCAAAACAATGTATTGTTTTAAAATACAGACATCAATTTCCTTCTTATACATATGGGTTAAACTGCTAGATTTTATTTTTCATGAGGTTAAGGCTATTTTTTACTAAATACACAATAAAAATTATGTTTTTACATTATTCTGAGATTCAAGTTATAAAAGTGTGCCAAGATATAGTGATCTTATCTTTCTCTTTTTGGCTATAAAATAATAAATATAAATGAGTAAGAATGAAAAAGTAATAGAATTAAAATGTATTTTTGCAAAAGAAAATGTAATGTCTATATTTAGTTATTTTATTACACTTCTACAGAGGTGTATGGTTTAATCACAAATTATGTTGCATGAATTTTAGTATCTGATGTGTTTTGATTCTAAATTTATTTTTATTGGAAATTCTGATAATATGAACACCAAACATCATTAAAAGTAAAAATGAAATTCCACAAAAGGCAAGTAAAGAGCCAGAGAATATAACAAAAAGTTAATCTTTTTAGGCAATAAGGAGACTGAATAATAATGCAATGTTTAACATTATTTGAGTAACAAATGAAATACAATTGTACTTTCACATATTTATTTCCATGTATGCTTCAATAAGACTGTTTTTTACTGTTTTGTGAAATATGTTTACACTGGCGAATTGCCCGTCAAAAAATGACGGGCATGAAATTGTAAGCAGGGAATGCTGTTTGAGACATAATGTAAACAGTTTTTTACCCTGAGGACCTTCAGCGCTCATTGCAAGGCTTGCGCTGAGCGCCTTCGCCCTCATCGCATGCCTCGCAATGAGCATCTTTGGTGCTCATTGCAAGGCTGTTGGATTTTTTTTTTTATTAGAGGTGCTTTTGTTATGTTTGTAAGGTTGGCACTGATCTGCTTTTTGCACTTATTGCAAGGCTGTCCCCTGGTGTAGTTTGTGTGCTATAAGCAGCGTTTTTTGTGTTTATAGCGATACGGTTTTATTTTTATCTTTTTGTGTATATGTATTTTTGTATGCCAATTAAATAATAATTAAATTAATATACTTTACCTATTTGTAAGTAATATATGCAGGAAGCATTGTGCTGAAGACCTGACAATCTCCTGCAATGTTCCTGCAGCATATAATGTAGCTTTGGAGTGTTGTTGAGCTGAGGTGTAAGTGTCAGCAATGTGTGCAGTGTGTAGTGTAAATAGGCTGCGTGCGCGAGGGGAAGCCGTTAGGGTAGCTGTGTACTTACGCATTATGTAAGTTGATGTTGTAAAATGGCGGCGAATGTGTATGTGGTACGCGGGTGTGGATGACTTAGCGTCCTTGCTAAAAGTGTATCTTTACCTGGTACAGATTTTTTGAAAATACGTCTGTGCTTGGTGTTGTTTTGCGGCTTTAGGGTAGTTTTTTCCGGTGGCCATTTTTTCTCTAGCTTAGGGGATTTTCGTGTGTCTAAACTCGTGAATTTGGACTTAAATTAAGGTGTAACTTCACCCCCCCCCCCCCAGGTGCGAACAGTTCGGCCATTTAGGTGGTAATTTTTGCGAGTTCGTAATGTTTTTTTTTCTATGTCCCGCGAGGGACGCAGTTCTTGCGAGCTCACTTCGATTCGTAGTTTGACAACTATTATATGTGATATCATGATGTATTAGATATTATAGGAAATCTGGATTAGGATGTTTTTTTTCCTAAATCCCGCGTCTCGTATTTTTTTTGGCTAAGTCCATAAATTTTGCGTTCTGACACCCGCGGTTCGTATTTTTTTGTATAAGTTTTAATTTATAGATTGCGTGTTAGTTTTTTTTTGCCGCTTGTGTGTGTTTGTAACGGCTTGTAAGGCGCGGTAGAGCCTCCAACTCCGCAAATGCGGCCCCTCGCTTTGCGAGGGTCAGCATTTGCGGCCTTCAATGAGCCTTTGGCTCATTGCAGCCGAAGTTGGAGCCTCCACCTTCCGCAAATGCGGCCCCTCACTTTGCGAGGGTCCACATTCGCAGTTCTTGCGAGCTCGCTTCGATTTGTAGTTTGACAACTATTATATGTGATATCATGATGTATTAGATATTATAGGAAATCTGGATTAGAATGGACAATTAGTTTTAGTGAAAGACTCTGGAGACGAACTGTTCTCATTATTTCAGCTAACACCTAACCCTAAGGATCCCCAAGTTCTGCAGTTACCCTTTTGTATAGAATCCTCCTTATCAAGAGTTTGCATGTGACCTCTGCACAAGAATGTTAAAGGATCACTGCAGCTGAAGAAAAAAGGCACTTGTTTGTCAAATAGGTACCAAACTAACAGTATCACATTTTGAAGACTCTGCGTATGGTTACAGGAATCAGTTGTGTGTTTGTTATATCACATCATGAGAGCTGGGTGATGGAGGTGTGCTTCTATCTACTAATGGAAGGAGGGCTGGGGGAGGAGGGATAAAGCTGAAGTCCAGTGCCTTTATTTGATAACTGGATAAGATTGAAGATTACGCCACACCATTACCCCTTCATTGGCACAGAACATCAAAGAACGCGAGTATAGCTCTCCAAAAATGTAAATGCCCCTCTCACACACACAACATCTACATTATGTATAATGGATCTCTCCAGGGTCCTGCAGGGGCATCACATTTATTTTTTTCTCATTACAAACTAGCTGTATGACTTTCTTCCTGCTTAGTAATGCTCTTAGTCAGTCTCAAAGTTTTCAAACACAATTTTTTTTCCCATTGCACAGTGGTTCATGTACATGTACATGTACAATATACTCATTTCATTTGTGTTATCTAATAGACAGCATAACATAACTTTATTTGAGGGAATAATTAAAAATTAAAAATACGCCGTAGGAGTGATTAAAAATAGGAAACAGTGTTGAAATCAAACACTGTGAAGAATTAAATACTGTGATAACACCACTAAATTGCTGTTCACAAAAATCGACCCAGATAAATGCTCTAATTGATCTTGCAATAGGTTAAACAAATCCTCATATAATGCAGAAACTGCTAATCATTTGTTAGATGTAATAATAGAAAAACACTCTGATTAAAATTAAAAAGCAACAAAGTTAAGAACAAAAACAGAAAATGGAGGCATCTGCCAGAAAAAGTAAATACCATTAAATCATCAGAGAAAACATACTAAGACCCTCATTCAATTGCGATTTGGCCAATTGAATAGGGCCCTAAATAAGCACATAGCATATTTTTTTTAAATACGTTTTTAGTTAGTGAAAACCTTGCTTTTGGATAGATTCTTACTAACTAAAACTTCTTTAAAAAACATATGTTATGTGCTTATTTAGAGGCCTATTCAATTGGCCAAATTGCAATTGAATGAGGGCCTAAGTATGTATTGAAAAAGGCTACAAGAATGGACAAAAAAATGCAGAAAACAAAAGGCACAAGCCCATTATGAGCATGGACCTCTGCTTGTCCAGTTATAACATCATAATCGCAATACTTGTGGTTCACTTGGTCCTTGGAATGTAGTTATGCATAAATTCCTCTGCAGGTTAATATCCTGGCTAATAGTCCTCCGTGAGCTCCGGCGGTCCCGTTTTTGCCCATCTCCTGGGCTTCCTCATGGGCTAATGAATAAGGCTGCCATAAGGCTATTTAAGCCCCTGTCTAATTCCTGTATTTCAGACGTAATGACGTAATCGCATAGTGTAACGTGATGATAACACATGTATGCGCGTATAACATTACCTGCGTGTAAATACCTTCAATTGTATTGTGTTGGGCAGACATTAAAAATGTTGAAGCTCTTTTAAGAAAAAGACAAAATCGGACTTGTCAATACTACAGTGAACTCAAAGGTTGAAGGAATAATAAATTGAATAAAAAACGCATAGATATAATAAATACTGTATATACACGAGTATAAGCCGACCCGAGTATAAGCTAAGGCACCTTTTTTACCACAAAATACTGGGAAAACTTAGTGACTCTAGTATAAGCCGAGGGTGGGAAATGTGCTGCCCCCTGTGGCCCTCTGTGTCCCCCTCTTGTGTGCCCTCTGTGTCCCTTTCTTGTGCCCCCCCTCTCTCTCCCCTGTGTCTCTTCCCCCCTCTCCCTCCCCTGTGTCTCTACCCACCTTACCCTCCGCTGTGTCTCTTCCCCTCCTCTCTCTCCCCTGTGTCTCTTCCCCTCCTCCCTCCCTCTCCTGTGTTTCTTCTCCCCTCTCCCTCCCCTGTGTCTCTTCCCCCCCCCTCTCCCTTCCCTGTGTCTCTTCCCCCTCTCCCTCCCCTGTGTCTCTTCCCCCTCTCCCTCCCCTGTGTCTCTTTCCCCCTCTCCCTCGTGTCTCTTTCCCTTCCCCTCCCTTATCATACTCCTCATCCTCCCTCCTCAACCCCCCTCCTCAACCCCCTCCTCCACCCTCCTCACCCCCTCCTCATCCTCAAACCCCCTCCTCAAGCCCCCTCCTCATCCTCAACCCCCCTCCTCATCCTCTCTCCTCTTCCCCCCTCCTCAACCCCCCTCCTCATCCTCCCTCCTCATCCTCAACCCCCCTCTTCAACCCCTCTCCTCATCTTCAACCCCCCTCCTCATCCTCAACCCCTCTCTAATTACCTCCCACTCTCCCCTCTTATCTTCCATCAGCTGCTCCTCCGCGTGTCTTCCGGCTGTGTTGGGACCCGGCCAATGCTAATGACGCATGTGACGTCACGTCAATAGCATATGCCGTGTCCCGACAAAGTCAGAAGACGCGTCGGGGAGCAGAGGTGCAGCTGATGGAAGGTAAGTGAGGGGAAAGGGAGAGGGGGAGGTAATTAGAGAGGGGTAAAGTGAGGAGGGGATTGAGGATGAGGAGGGGATTGAGGATGAGGAGGGGGTTGAGGATGAGGAGGGGGGTTGAGGAGGGAGGATGAGGAGAATGATAAGGGAGGGGGAGGGAAAGAGACACGAGGGAGAGGAGGCAAAAGAGACAAAGGGGAGGGAGAGGGGGGAAGAGACACACAGGGGAGAGACACGGGGGGGGAGAGAGACACAGGGTGACACGAGTATAAGCCGAAGGGCTGAAAAACTCAGTTTATACTCAAGTGTATACGGTAAGTGGCCTGCCCATCACTCGCCTCTCCCCACTTCAATCCATAATAAATGCCTCCGCCAGACTCATCTTCAGTACACATCGTTCAGTGTCGGCAGCTCCTCTTTGTCAATCACTCCACTGGCTTCCCTTAGCCTCCAGAATAAAGTTTAAAATATTGACCCTAACTTATAAAGCCCTCAACAACAGCGCACCCCCATACATCTCTGCTCTCATCTCCAAATACTCCCCCACACGCCCTCTTCGTTCTGCTAACGACCTTCTTCTTTCTACCACTCTTGTCACCTCCTCTCACTCCCGCCTCCAGGACTTTTCTCGCGCTGCCCCTATTCTCTGGAACTCCTTGCCTCGCTTCACCAGACTATCCTCCTGCCTTAAATCCTTCAAAACATCAATAAAAACGCACCTCTTTAAAGAAGCCTATAACCTTCCTCCCTAACATGCTCAGCACTACTCTCTCCCTACTGTACCACATACAAACTTTAACCTTTAGATTGTAAGTCTGCGAGTTTCAATCCTGCAAGGTGCTTTAGGGAAAGCGCTATGGACACTGGATTCCAAGCTCAAAGACAGGGCCATACACTCTTTGCAATGTATGAATCTTTAACTTGTCATTGCCTGTAACTTAACTTATGTATAGCGCTACGGAATATTTTATAAACGATAATAATAATAATAATAATAATATATGAATGACAATAAAGTAATTACAATCAAGTGATATCAGGACAGTAAAATATAATATGATATATAATAATGTTGGTGAAAAAAGTGGAATGTTAGTGAAGAAGTGACATTGGCCATATCAATGAATATAAAAGAAACAAGGAAGTAAAATATTATAATTAAATCCTAACTAAATATAGAAGTGGTAAAATTGTAAATGTGAAAAAAAATTGTACTACATTCTGCATGAAAAAAAAGGGGGAGAGGAAATGTGTGAATTGAAAAGTAATAAATACCAATAGATATGTAATAGGTAATAGATATCAAATAAAAATAATTGAGATGATAAAAGAAGGTGGTAATATTGTCATTATTGGGAAAACAATTAGGAATGGAGTAGCACGTGAAGTTGTGCATAAAAGGAAGGAAAAGGAAAGTTGAAAAGGATACTGAATAAGTGGGAAAAAAAATCAGTTACTAAAAAAAATATAAATTATAGAAAATATAATAAGTGGGTTACTAAGGGTAACTAATTTAGGAAAATACCTATTAAACAACTACTAAGTGACTTACAGAAATGCTGAGAAAGAAAAACCCTTGTTGAGCCCATTCGGGCTCTAAGAGTTTAATGCAAATATCTATTTGCATTCCATCTGGAGGAGGTGCCTATCCTTCTCACCCCTCTAGGATTTTTGCAAAGTTTTGTCAATTACAAAGAATTTCATGGCTTCCGGATTATTGTGATGACATAACTTAATGTGACGCGAAACTGGCGTCTCAGCTTCATTGGTTATGGAATACGTCATGTTCCAAAATCCTCCTTCTAAAAGGTCTTATGGTGTTGCCAACATATATATATTAAAACATGGACACATCATAATGTAGACCACATAAGTGGTACTATAATTAACAAAAGCTTTCAATAGACACTTTTCCAAGGTTGCAGGATGTACAAACTCTTTATTTGGCTGGATATGTGGACATGCTTTGCAGTGGCCACAAAGAAATAATCCCACTGTAGGTTTACGCCATGTAGTCTTGGTCTATTTTATTTGAAAGAAACTTTTCACCAAGTTGTCTTTTAGGCTTTTGTTTTTTCGATACGTGACTACAAGTTTAGCAGGTAAGTAATTTTGTAAAGTGGGATCATCCGTTAAAATATCCCAGTGTTTCTAAAGGATACTCTTAATTTCTTTGTGATCACTGCCATAAGACATGATACAACGAATCAACTCATCTTCATGTTTGTCCTTAGAGGCGTACAGAAGCTGTGTTCAATTGGACTCAAGAGCACATTTATAGGCTCTTTTTAAGAACTTGTTAGTATAGCCACGTTTTTTGAATCTCTGTCTCAAGTCTGCAGCTTGCAATTTGAATTCAGAAATGGTATCACAGTTTCTCCTCAACCTTAAGTACTGTCCCACTGGGATTCCGGCCTTCAAGGGGAGGGGATGTTGGCTTGACCATTGTAACAGAGCATTAGAGGAGCTAGATTTTCTATATACAGAAATGTGTAATGCTCCAATTTCATCTTTTTCCAACTTCAAATCCAAAAAGTATTCTCTCCTGATTGTAACAATAGGTAAATGTTAAACTAAGTTGATTATTGTTGATTTGCTGCATAAACTGCTGGAGGTTTTGTACTGTACCTTCACAGAAAACAAGAATGTCATCTATATACCGATGCCACCACAGTATATCTTGTGCAAATATTTCCATAGGATCGCCAAAGACCTGTTCTCATCTCCCAGTATCCCAGGTACAGGTTCGCATAGCTAGGGGCACAGGCTGTCCCCATAGCTGTCCCCCGTACCTGGAGATACCATGACTTATTAAACAAGAAAAAATTATTGGTTAATATAAACTTGAGTAATGTCAGTATAAATGCGTTAAATGCCTTATTCTGATTGCTTTTTGGATCCAAATAATACTTAAATGCCTGGAGATACCATGACTTATTAAACAAGAAAAAATTATTGGTTAATATAAACTTGAGTAATGTCAGTATAAATGCGTTAAATGCCTTATTCTGATTGCTTTTTGGATCCAAAAAATACTTAAATGCCTCAATTCCCAGGTCATGAGGGATGCTGGAGTAGAGTTGTTCAACATCCACTGTCAGCAGATAAGAATCTGGTGGGAGTCTTATTCCATCCAGATGTTTTAGCAAGTCCAGAGTGTCCTTTAAATAGGAAGGGAGCATGGCAACCATATCTTTGATGTAATCATCTACATATGTACTGATTGTTGTTACCGGACACGATCGGAAGGCCTGGCACTGGTCTTTTTGTTTTGTAATTAGAAACTCACAAGTGTTCAAATCAATGATTTTCTCATTCCTCTCCTTAGTAAGGATGTCTCTTAGTTCTTGAATGAACTCCCGCAAAGGACTTTTCATAATCTTGACATAATTTGAAGTATCAGACAGGAAAGCATTGCACATATCTATGTAGTTATCTTCATTTTGTAAGACAACATTGCCCCCTTTGTCCGCATCTTTTATGACAATGTTACTGTCATTGAGTTCCTTTAATGCTTTCTCTCAATTTGTTTCAAATTATTTTTGTTGTTTAGGGAATCATCTTCGACTTTTTCATAATGAATTTTCAGGTCTTTTCTTAACCAGGTCTAGGAATACCTGTAGCCTGTCTTTTAGCCATGATGTCATTACTCAGAGAGCAAGATGTTAATCAGCAAGACTCCTTTTGAGTCCTTACAGAGAAAACCATTGAGTAAATGTACTCTTGATCTCAGCCTTTATGCAAGGCTACAGGTGTTTCTAGACATAACATTTATACATATAAAGTTAATAATAAAAGCATCTGGACTTGATAATGACATAAATCCTGTATTTATGATGCACCATTTTTAAAAATCTAAGAAGTGACAGGAAATGTGAAAGGATTTCATGTTTTGGGATGTGAAGCAGTGTACAAAAGAAAGTATCATGTACATCTGTCACTTTTTACTATGATTTAGTATGAAGTTATACTATTTTGGATAATGTGAAACTGTAAATGATCCATTAGATTACTAATACATATAACATATACTAATTATAATACAGTAACATTAAACTTGTTCTGGTAAAACATGTTTATTTTTTTATCCTTTGCTTGAAGGTCCAGCTATTCCTGTTGGTGTGGATGTTCAAGTTGAAAGCTTGGATAGTATATCAGAAGTAGATATGGTAAGTCATGCTATTATTTCATTACAATAAGCAATAAAACATATACTAAAGTTTCATAACAAATCTATTAATTGTATATTGTAAGGTAAGAGGTGGAAAGATGTGTCCAAGTCCTTAGCAGAGGGGTATAGTTCAGGTCAGAGGCAGTGTTTGTAAGGTAAGAGGTGGAGAGATGTGTCCAGGTCCTTAGCAGAGGGGTATAGTTCCTGGTCAGAGGCAGTGTTTGTAAGGTAAGAGGTGGAGAGATGTGTCCAGGTCCTTAGCAGAGTGGTATAGTTCCAGGTCAGAGGCAGTGTGTGTAAGGTAA
The DNA here is from genome assembly GCA_027410445.1 of Discoglossus pictus. Taxonomy (NCBI): domain Eukaryota; kingdom Metazoa; phylum Chordata; class Amphibia; order Anura; family Alytidae; genus Discoglossus; species Discoglossus pictus. The sequence continues at coordinate 257,622,934 of CM050165.1, forward strand.
GAGGTGTAGAGATGTGTCCAGGTCCTTAGCAGAGGGGTATAGTTCAGGTCAGAGGCAGTGTTTGTAAGGTAAGAGGTGGAGAGATGTGTCCAGGTCCTTAGCAGAGTGGTATAGTGCCAGGTCAGAGGCAGTGTGTGTAAGGTAAGAGGTGGTGAGATGTGTCCAGGTCCTTAGCAGAGTGGTATAGTTCCAGGTCAGAGGCAGTGTGTGTAAGTAAGAGGTGTAGAGATGTGTCCAGGTTCTTAGCAGAGTGGTATAGTTCCAGGTCAGAGGCAGTGTTTGTAAGGTAAGAGGTGGCGAGATGTGTCCAGGTCCTTAGCAGAGTGGTATACTTCCAGGTCAGAGGCAGTGTGTGTAAGTAAGAGGTGTAGAGATGTGTCCAGGTCCTTAGCAGAGGGGTATAGTTCCAGGTCAGACGCAGTGTTTGTAAGGTAAGTGGCGGCGAGATGTGTCCAGGTCCTTAGCTGAGTGGTATAGTTCCAGGTCAGAGGCAGTGTTTGTAAGGTAAGAGGTGGCGAGATGTGTCCAGGTCCTTAGCAGAGTGGTATAGTGCCAGGTCAGAGGCAGTGTGTGTAAGGTCAGAGGTGGAGAGATGTGTCCATTTCCTTAGCAGAGGGGTATAGTGCCAGGTTAGAGGCAGTGTGTGTAAGGTAAGAGGTGGAGAGATGTGTCCAGATCCTTAGCAGAGGGGTATAGTTCAGTTCAGAGGCAGTGTTTGTAAGGTAAGAGATGGAGAGATGTGTCCAGGTCCTTAGCAGAGGGGTATAGTTCCAGGTCAGAGGCAGTGTTTGTAAGGTAAGAGATGGAGAGATGTGTCCAGGTCCTTAGCAGAGGGGTATAGTTCCAGGTCAGAGGCAGTGTTTCTAAGGTATGAGGTGGAGAGATGTGTGCAGGACCTAAGCAGAGTGGTATAGTTCCAGGTCAGAGGCAGTGTTTGTAAGGTAAGAGTTGGAGAGATGTGTGCAGGTCCTTAGCAGAGTGGTATAGTTCCAGGTCAGAGGCAGTGTTTGTAAGTTAAGAGGTGACGAGATGTGTCCAGGTCCTTAGCAGAGGGTTATAGTGCCAGGTCAGAGGCAGTGTTTGTAAGGTAAGAGATGGAGAGATGTGTCCAGGTCCTTAGCAGAGGGTTATAGTGCCAGGTCAGAGGCAGTGTGTGTAAGGTAAGAGGTGGCCAGATGTGTCCAGGTCCTTAGCAGAGTGGTATAGTTCCAGGTCAGAGGCAGTGTTTGTAAGGTAAGAGGTGTAGAGATGTGTCCAGGTCCTTAGCAGAGGGGTATAGTTCAGGTCAGAGGCAGTGTTTGTAAGGTAAGAGGTGGAGAGATGTGTCCAGGTCCTTAGCAGAGTGGTATAGTGCCAGGTCAGAGGCAGTGTGTGTAAGGTAAGAGGTGGTGAAATGTGTCCAGGTCCTTAGCAGAGTGGTATAGTGCCAGGTCAGAGGCAGTGTGTGTAAGGTCAGAGGTGGAGAGATGTGTCCAGGTCCTTAGCAGAGTGGTATAGTGCCAGGTCAGAGGCAGTGTGTGTAAGGTCAGAGGTGGAAAGATGTGTCCAGGTCCTTAGCAGAGGGGTATAGTTCAGGTCAGAGGCAGTGTTTGTAAGGTAAGAGGTGGCGAGATGTGTCCAGGTCCTTAGCAGAGGGGTATAGTGCCAGGTCAGAGGCAGTGTGTGTAAGGTAAGAGGTGGAGAGATGTGTCCAGGTCCTTAGCAGAGGGGTATTGTGCCAGGTCAGAGGCAGTGTGTGTAAGGTAAGAGGTGGCGAGATGTGTCCAGGTCCCTAGCAGAGTGGTATAGTGCCAGGTCAGAGGCAGTGTGTGTAAGGTCAGAGGTGGAGAGATGTGTCCAGGTCCTTAGCAGAGGGGTATTGTGCCAGGTCAGAGGCAGTGTGTGTAAGGTAAGAGGTGGAGAGATGTGTCCAGGTCCTTAGCAGAGGGGTATAGTTCAGGTCAGAGGCAGTGTTTGTAAGGTAAGAGATGGAGAGATGTGTCCAGGTCCTTAGCAGAGGGGTATAGTTCCAGATCAGCGGCAGTGTTTGTAAGGTAAGAGATAGAGAGATGTGTCCAGGTCCTTAGCAGAGAGGTATAGTTCAAGGTCAGAGGCAGTGTTTGTAAGGTAAGAGGTGGACAAATGTGTCCAGGTCCTTAGCAGAGGGGTATAGTTCCAGGTCAGAGGCAGTGTTTGTAAGGTAAGAGATGTAGAGATGTGTCCAGGTCCTTAGCAGAGTGGTATACTTCCAGGTCAGAGGCAGTGTGTGTAAGGTAAGAAGTGGCGAGATGTGTCCAGGTCCTTAGCTGAGTGGTATAGTGCCAGGTCAGAGGCAGTGTGTGTAAGGTAAGAGATGGAGAGATGTGTCCAGGTCCTTAGCAGAGGGGTATAGTTCAGGTCAGAGGCAGTGTTTGTAAGGTAAGAGGTGGCGAGATGTGTCCAGGTCCTTAGCAGAGGGGTATAGTGCCAGGTCAGAGGCAGTGTGTGTAAGGTAAGAGGTGTAGAGATGTGTCCAGGTCCTTAGCAGACGGGTATAGTTCAGGTCAGAGGCAGTGTTTGTAAGGTAAGAGGTGGAGAGATGTGTCCAGGTCCTTAGCAGAGTGGTATAGTGCCAGGTCAGAGGCAGTGTGTGTAAGGTAAGAGGTGGTGAAATGTGTCCAGGTCCTTAGCAGAGTGGTATAGTGCCAGGTCAGAGGCAGTGTGTGTAAGGTCAGAGGTGGATAGATGTGTCCAGGTCCTTAGCAGAGTGGTATAGTGCCATTTCAGAGGCAGTGTGTGTAAGGTCAGAGGTGGAAAGATGTGTCCAGGTCCTTAGCAGAGGGGTATAGTTCAGGTCAGAGGCAGTGTTTGTAAGGTAAGAGGTGGCGAGATGTGTCCAGGTCCTTAGCAGAGGGGTATAGTGCCAGGTCAGAGGCAGTGTGTGTAAGGTAAGAGGTGGAGAGATGTGTCCAGGTCCTTAGCAGAGGGGTATAGTTCAGTTCAGAGGCAGTGTTTGTAAGGTAAGAGATGGAGAAATGTGTCCAGGTCCTTAGCAGAGGGGTATAGTTCCAGGTCAGAGGCAGTGTTTGTAAGGTAAGAGATGGAGAGATGTGTCCAGGTCCTTAGCAGAGTGGTATAGTTCCAGGTCAGAGGCAGTGTGTGTAAGGTAAGAAGTGGCGAGATGTGTCCAGGTCCTTAGCTGAGTGGTATAGTGCCAGGTCAGAGGCAGTGTGTGTAAGGTAAGAGGTGGAAAGATGTGTCCAAGTCCTTAGCAGAGGGGTATAGTTCAGGTCAGAGGCAGTGTTTGTAAGGTAAGAGGTGGCGAGATGTGTCCAGGTCCTTAGCAGAGGGGTATAGTGCCAGGTCAGAGGCAGTGTGTGTAAGGTAAGAGGTGTAGAGATGTGTCCAGGTCCTTAGCAGAGGGGTATAGTTCAGGTCAGAGGCAGTGTTTGTAAGGTAAGAGGTGGAGAGATGTGTCCAGGTCCTTAGCAGAGTGGTATAGTGCCAGGTCAGAGGCAGTGTGTGTAAGGTAAGAGGTGGTGAAATGTGTCCAGGTCCTTAGCAGAGGGGTATAGTGCCAGGTCAGAGGCAGTGTGTGTAAGGTAAGAGGTGGAGAGATGTGTCCAGGTCCTTAGCAGAGGGGTATAGTTCCTGGTCAGAGGCAGTGTTTGTAAGGTAAGAGGTGGAGAGATGTGTCCAGGTCCTTAGCAGAGTGGTATAGTTCCAGGTCAGAGGCAGTGTTTGTAAGGTAAGAGGTGGCGAGATGTGTCCAGGTCCTTAGCAGAGTGGTATAGTTCCAGGTCAGAGGCAGTGTGTGTAAGGTAAGAGGTGTAGAGATGTGTCCAGGTCCTTAGCAGAAGGGGTATAGTTCAGGTCAGAGGCAGTGTTTGTAAGGTATGAGGTGGAGAGATGTGTCCAGGTCCTTAGCAGAGTGGTATAGTGCCAGGTCAGAGGCAGTGTGTGTAAGGTAAGAGGTGGTGAGATGTGTCCAGGTCCTTAGCAGAGTGGTATAGTTCCAGGTCAGAGGCAGTGTGTGTAATGTAAGAGGTGTAGAGATGTGTCCAGGTCCTTAGCAGAGGGGTATAGTTCCAGGTCAGAGGCAGTGTGTGTAAGTAAGAGGTGTAGAGATGTGTCCAGGTTCTTAGCAGAGTGGTATAGTTCCAGGTCAGAGGCAGTGTTTGTAAGGTAAGAGGTGGCGAGATGTGTCCAGGTCCTTAGCAGAGTGGTATAGTTCCAGGTCAGAGGCAGTGTGTGTAAGGTAAGAGGTGTAGAGATGTGTCCAGGTCCTTAGCAGAGGGGTATAGTTCCAGGTCAGAGGCAGTGTGTGTAAGGTAAGAGGTGTAGAGATGTGTCCAGGTCCTTAGCAGAGTGGTATAGTTCCAGGTCAGAGGCAGTGTGTGTAAGGTAAGAGGTGTAGAGATGTGTCCAGGTCCTTAGCAGAGGGTTATAGTGCCAGGTCAGAGGCAGTGTGTGTAAGGTAAGAGATGTAGAGATGTGTCCAGGTCCTTAGCAGAGTGGTATAGTTCCAGGTCAGAGGCAGTGTTTGTTAAGGTAAGAGGTGGCGAGATGTGTCCAGGTCCTTAGCAGAGTGGTATAGTGCCAGGTCAGAGGCAGTGTGTGTAAGGTCAGAGGTGGAGAGATGTGTCCATTTCCTTAGCAGAGGGGTATAGTGCCAGGTTAGAGGCAGTGTGTGTAAGGTAAGAGGTGGAGAGATGTGTCCAGATCCTTAGCAGAGGGGTATAGTTCAGTTCAGAGGCAGTGTTTGTAAGGTAAGAGATGGAGAGATGTGTCCAGGTCCTTAGCAGAGGGGTATAGTTCCAGGTCAGAGGCAGTGTTTGTAACGTAAGAGATGGAGAGATGTGTGCAGGTCCTTAGCAGAGGGGTATAGTTCCAGGTCAGAGGCAGTGTTTCTAAGGTATGAGATGGAGAGATGTGTCCAGGTCCTTAGCAGAGGGGTATAGTTCCAGGTCAGAGGCAGTGTTTGTAACGTAAGAGATGGAGAGATGTGTCCAGGTCCTTAGCAGAGTGGTATAGTTCCAGGTCAGAGGCAGTGTTTGTAAGGTAAGAGTTGGAGAGATGTGTGCAGGTCCTTAGCAGAGTGGTATAGTTCCAGGTCAGAGGCAGTGTTTGTAAGTTAAGAGGTGGCGAGATGTGTCCAGGTCCTTAGCAGAGGGTTATAGTGCCAGGTCAGAGGCAGTGTGTGTAAGGTAAGAGGTGGCCAGATGTGTCCAGGTCCTTAGCAGAGTGGTATAGTTCCAGGTCAGAGGCAGTGTTTGTAAGGTAAGAGGTGTAGAGATGTGTCCAGGTCCTTAGCAGAGGGGTATAGTGCCAGGTCAGAGGCAGTGTGTGTAAGGTAAGAGGTGGAGAGATGTGTCCAGGTCCTTAGCAGAGTGGTATAGTGCCAGGTCAGAGGCAGTGTGTGTAAGGTAAGAGGTGGTGAGATGTGTCCAGGTCCTTAGCAGAGTGGTATAGTGCCAGGTCAGAGGCAGTGTGTGTAAGGTAAGAGGTGGAGAGATGTGTCCAGGTCCTTAGCAGAGTGGTATAGTGCCAGGTCAGAGGCAGTGTGTGTAAGGTCAGAGGTGGAAAGATGTGTCCAGGTCCTTAGCAGAGGGGTATAGTTCAGGTCAGAGGCAGTGTTTGTAAGGTAAGAGGTGGCGAGATGTGTCCAGGTCCTTAGCAGAGGGGTATAGTGCCAGGTCAGAGGCAGTGTGTGTAAGGTAAGAGGTGGCGAGATGTGTCCAGGTCCTTAGCAGAGTGGTATAGTTCCAGGTCAGAGGCAGTGTTTGTAAGGTAAGAGGTGTAGAGATGTGTCCAGGTCCTTAGCAGAGGGGTATAGTTCAGGTCAGAGGCAGTGTTTGTAAGGTAAGAGGTGGAGAGATGTGTCCAGGTCCTTAGCAGAGTGGTATAGTGCCAGGTCAGAGGCAGTGTGTGTAAGGTAAGAGGTGGTGAGATGTGTCCAGGTCCTTAGCAGAGTGGTATAGTGCCAGGTCAGAGGCAGTGTGTGTAAGGTCAGAGGTGTAGAGATGTGTCCAGGTCCTTAGCAGAGTGGTATAGTGCCAGGTCAGAGGCAGTGTGTGTAAGGTAAGAGGTGGAAAGATGTGTCCAGGTCCTTAGCAGAGGGGTATAGTTCAGGTCAGAGGCAGTGTTTGTAAGGTAAGAGGTGGCGAGATGTGTCCAGGTCCTTAGCAGAGGGGTATAGTGCCAGGTCAGAGGCAGTGTGTGTAAGGTAAGAGGTGGAGAGATGTGTCCAGGTCCTTAGCAGAGGGGTATAGTTCCTGGTCAGAGGCAGTGTTTGTAAGGTAAGAGGTGGAGAGATGTGTCCAGGTCCTTAGCAGAGTGGTATAGTGCCAGGTCAGAGGCAGTGTGTGTAAGGTAAGAGGTGGTGAGATGTGTCCAGGTCCTTAGCAGAGTGGTATAGTTCCAGGTCAGAGGCAGTGTGTGTAAGTAAGAGGTGTAGAGATGTGTCCAGGTTCTTAGCAGAGTGGTATAGTTCAGGTCAGAGGCAGTGTGTGTAAGGTAAGAGGTGGAGAGATGTGTCCAGGTCCTTAGCAGAGGGGTATAGTTCCAGGTCAGAGGCAGTGTGTGTAAGTAAGAGGTGGAGAGATGTGTCCAGGTCCTTAGCAGAGTGGTATAGTTCCAGGTCAGAGGCAGTGTGTGTAAGTAAGAGGTGGAGAGATGTGTCCAGGTCCTTAGCAGAGTGGTATAGTTCCAGGTCAGAGGCAGTGTTTGTAAGGTAAGAGGTGGCGAGATGTGTCCAGGTCCTTAGCAGAGTGGTATAGTTCCAGGTCAGAGGCAGTGTTTGTAAGGTAAGAGGTGGCGAGATGTGTCCAGGTCCTTAGCAGAGTGGTATAGTTCCAGGTCAGAGGCAGTGTGTGTAAGGTAAGAGGTGGTGAAATGTGTCCAGGTCCTTAGCAGAGTGGTATAGTGCCAGGTCAGAGGCAGTGTGTGTAAGTAAGAGGTGGAGAGATGTGTCCAGGTCCTTAGCAGAGTGGTATAGTTCCAGGTCAGAGGCAGTGTTTGTAAGGTAAGAGGTGGCGAGATGTGTCCAGGTCCTTAGCAGAGTGGTATAGTGCCAGGTCAGAGGCAGTGTGTGTAAGGTAAGAGGTGGCGAGATGTGTCCAGGTCCTTAGCAGAGTGGTATAGTGCCAGGTCAGAGGCAGTGTGTGTAAGGTCAGAGGTGGAGAGATGTGTCCATTTCCTTAGCAGAGGGGTATAGTGCCAGGTTAGAGGCAGTGTGTGTAAGGTAAGAGGTGGAGAGATGTGTCCAGATCCTTAGCAGAGGGGTATAGTTCAGTTCAGAGGCAGTGTTTGTAAGGTAAGAGATGGAGAGATGTGTCCAGGTCCTTAGCAGAGGGGTATAGTTCCAGGTCAGAGGCAGTGTTTGTAACGTAAGAGATGGAGAGATGTGTCCAGGTCCTTAGCAGAGGGGTATAGTTCCAGGTCAGAGGCAGTGTTTCTAAGGTATGAGGTGGAGAGATGTGTGCAGGTCCTTAGCAGAGGGGTATAGTTCCAGGTCAGAGGCAGTGTTTCTAAGGTATGAGATGGAGAGATGTGTCCAGGCCCTAAGCAGAGTGGTATAGTTCCAGGTCAGAGGCAGTGTTTGTAAGGTAAGAGTTGGAGAGATGTGTCCAGGTCCTTAGCAGAGGGTTATAGTGCCAGGTCAGAGGCAGTGTGTGTAAGGTAAGAGGTGGCCAGATGTGTCCAGGTTCTTAGCAGAGTGGTATAGTTCCAGGTCAGAGGCAGTGTTTGTAAGGTAAGAGGTGTAGAGATGTGTCCAGGTCCTTAGCAGAGGGGTATAGTTCAGGTCAGAGGCAGTGTTTGTAAGGTAAGAGGTGGAGAGATGTGTCCAGGTCCTTAGCAGAGTGGTATAGTGCCAGGTCAGAGGCAGTGTGTGTAAGGTAAGAGGTGGTGAGATGTGTCCAGGTCCTTAGCAGACTGGTATAGTGCCAGGTCAGAGGCAGTGTGTGTAAGGTCAGAGGTGGAGAGATGTGTCCAGGTCCTTAGCAGAGTGGTATAGTGCCAGGTCAGAGGCAGTGTGTGTAAGGTCAGAGGTGGAAAGATGTTTCCAGGTCCTTAGCAGAGGGGTATAGTTCAGGTCAGAGGCAGTGTTTGTAAGGTAAGAGGTGGCGAGATGTGTCCAGGTCCTTAGCAGAGGGGTATAGTGCCAGGTCAGAGGCAGTGTGTGTAAGGTAAGAGGTGGCGAGATGTGTCCAGGTCCTTAGCAGAGTGGTATAGTTCCAGGTCAGAGGCAGTGTTTGTAAGGTAAGAGGTGGAGAGATGTGTCCAGGTCCTTAGCAGAGTGGTATAGTGCCAGGTCAGAGGCAGTGTGTGTAAGGTAAGAGGTGGTGAGATGTGTCCAGGTCCTTAGCAGAGTGGTATAGTGCCAGGTCAGAGGCAGTGTGTGTAAGGTCAGAGGTGTAGAGATGTGTCCAGGTCCTTAACAGAGTGGTATAGTGCCAGGTCAGAGGCAGTGTGTGTAAGGTCAGAGGTGGAAAGATGTGTCCAGGTCCTTAGCAGAGGGGTATAGTTCAGGTCAGAGGCAGTGTTTGTAAGGTAAGAGGTGGCGAGATGTGTCCAGGTCCTTAGCAGAGGGGTATAGTGCCAGGTCAGAGGCAGTGTGTGTAAGGTAAGAGGTGGAGAGATGTGTCCAGGTCCTTAGCAGAGTGGTATTGTTCCAGGTCAGAGGCAGTGTTTGTAAGGTAAGAGGTGGCGAGATGTGTCCAGGTCCTTAGCAGAGTGGTATAGTGTCAGGTCAGAGGCAGTGTGTGTAAGGTAAGAGGTGGTGAGATGTGTCCAGGTCCTTAGCAGAGTGGTATTGTGCCAGGTCAGAGGCAGTGTGTGTAAGGTAAGAGGTGGAGAGATGTGTCCAGGTCCTTAGCAGAGGGGTATAGTTCAGGTCAGAGGCAGTGTTTGTAAGGTAAGAGATGGAGAGATGTGTCCAGGCCCTTAGCAGAGGGGTATAGTTCCAGGTCAGCGGCAGTGTTTGTAAGGTAAGAGATGGAGAGATGTGTCCAGGTCCTTAGCAGAGAGGTATAGTTCCAGGTCAGAGGCAGTGTTTGTAAGGTAAGAGTTGGAGAGATGTGTGCAGGTCCTTAGCAGAGGGTTATAGTGCCAGGTCAGAGGCAGTGTGTGTAAGGTAAGAGGTGGCCAGATGTGTCCAGGTCCTTAGCAGAGTGGTATAGTTCCAGGTCAGAGGCAGTGTTTGTAAGGTAAGAGGTGTAGAGATGTGTCCAGGTCCTTAGCAGAGGGGTATAGTTCAGGTCAGAGGCAGTGTTTGTAAGGTAAGAGGTGGAGAGATGTGTCCAGGTCCTTAGCAGAGTGGTATAGTGCCAGGTCAGAGGCAGTGTGTGTAAGGTAAGAGGTGGTGAGATGTGTCCAGGTCCTTAGCAGAGTGGTATAGTGCCAGGTCAGAGGCAGTGTGTGTAAGGTCAGAGGTGGAGAGATGTGTCCAGGTCCTTAGCAGAGTGGTATAGTGCCAGGTCAGAGGCAGTGTGTGTAAGGTCAGAGGTGGAAAGATGTGTCCAGGTCCTTAGCAGAGGGGTATAGTTCAGGTCAGAGGCAGTGTTTGTAAGGTAAGAGGTGGCGAGATGTGTCCAGGTCCTTAGCAGAGGGGTATAGTGCCAGGTCAGAGGCAGTGTGTGTAAGGTAAGAGGTGGCGAGATGTGTCCAGGTCCTTAGCAGAGTGGTATAGTTCCAGGTCAGAGGCAGTGTTTGTAAGGTAAGAGGTGGAGAGATGTGTCCAGGTCCTTAGCAGAGTGGTATAGTGCCAGGTCAGAGGCAGTGTGTGTAAGGTAAGAGGTGGTGAGATGTGTCCAGGTCCTTAGCAGAGTGGTATAGTGCCAGGTCAGAGGCAGTGTGTGTAAGGTCAGAGGTGTAGAGATGTGTCCAGGTCCTTAGCAGAGTGGTATAGTGCCAGGTCAGAGGCAGTGTGTGTAAGGTCAGAGGTGGAAAGATGTGTCCAGGTCCTTAGCAGAGGGGTATAGTTCAGGTCAGAGGCAGTGTTTGTAAGGTAAGAGGTGGCGAGATGTGTCCAGGTCCTTAGCAGAGGGGTATAGTGCCAGGTCAGAGGCAGTGTGTGTAAGGTAAGAGGTGGAGAGATGTGTCCAGGTCCTTAGCAGAGTGGTATTGTTCCAGGTCAGAGGCAGTGTTTGTAAGGAAAGAGGTGGCGAGATGTGTCCAGGTCCTTAGCAGAGTGGTATAGTGTCAGGTCAGAGGTAGTGTGTGTAAGGTCAGAGGTGGAGAGATGTGTCCAGGTCCTTAGCAGAGGGGTATTGTGCCAGGTCAGAGGCAGTGTGTGTAAGGTAAGAGGTGGAGAGATGTGTCCAGGTCCTTAGCAGAGGGGTATAGTTCAGGTCAGAGGCAGTGTTTGTAAGGTAAGAGATGGAGAGATGTGTCCAGGCCCTTAGCAGAGGGGTATAGTTCCAGGTCAGCGGCAGTGTTTGTAAGGTAAGAGATGGAGAGATGTGTCCAGGTCCTTAGCAGAGAGGTATAGTTCCAGGTCAGAGGCAGTGTTTGTAAGGTAAGAGGTGGACAAATGTGTCCAGGTCCTTAGCAGAGGGGTATAGTTCCAGGTCAGAGGCAGTGTTTGTAAGGTAAGAGATGTAGAGATGTGTCCAGGTCCTTAGCAGAGTGGTATAGTTCCAGGTCAGAGGCAGTGTGTGTAAGGTAAGAAGTGGCGAGATGTGTCCAGGTCCTTAGCTGAGTGGTATAGTGCCAGGTCAGAGGCAGTGTGTGTAAGGTAAGAGGTGGAAAGATGTGTCCAAGTCCTTAGCAGAGGGGTATAGTTCAGGTCAGAGGCAGTGTTTGTAAGGTAAGAGGTGGCGAGATGTGTCCAGGTCCTTAGCAGAGGGGTATAGTGCCAGGTCAGAGGCAGTGTGTGTAAGGTAAGAGGTGCAGAGATGTGTCCAGGTCCTTAGCAGAGGGGTATAGTTCAGGTCAGAGGCAGTGTTTGTAAGGTAAGAGGTGGAGAGATGTGTCCAGGTCCTTAGCAGAGTGGTATAGTGCCAGGTCAGAGGCAGTGTGTGTAAGGTAAGAGGTGGTGAAATGTGTCCAGGTCCTTAGCAGAGTGGTATAGTGCCAGGTCAGAGGCAGTGTGTGTAAGGTCAGAGGTGGATAGATGTGTCCAGGTCCTTAGCAGAGTGGTATAGTGCCAGGTCAGAGGCAGTGTGTGTAAGGTCAGAGGTGGAAAGATGTGTCCAGGTCCTTAGCAGAGGGGTATAGTTCAGGTCAGAGGCAGTGTTTGTAAGGTAAGAGGTGGCGAGATGTGTCCAGGTCCTTAGCAGAGGGGTATAGTTCCAGGTCAGAGGCAGTGTGTGTAAGGTAAGAGGTGGAGAGATGTGTCCAGGTCCTTAGCAGAGTGGTATTGTTCCAGGTCAGAGGCAGTGTTTGTAAGGTAAGAGGTGGCGAGATGTGTCCAGGTCCTTAGCAGAGTGGTATAGTGCCAGGTCAGAGGCAGTGTGTGTAAGGTCAGAGGTGGAGAGATGTGTCCAGGTCCTTAGCAGAGGGGTATTGTGTCAGGTCAGAGGCAGTGTGTGTAAGGTAAGAGGTGGAGACATGTGTCCAGGTCCTTAGCAGAGGGGTATAGTTCAGGTCAGAGGCAGTGTTTGTAAGGTAAGAGATGGAGAGATATGTCCAGGTCCTTAGCAGAGGGGTATAGTTCCAGGTCAGCGGCAGTGTTTGTAAGGTAAGAGATGGAGAGATGTGTCCAGGTCCTTAGCAGAGAGGTATAGTTCCAGGTCAGAGGCAGTGTTTGTAAGGTAAGAGGTGGACAAATGTGTCCAGGTCCTTAGCAGAGGGGTATAGTTCCAGGTCAGAGGCAGTGTTTGTAAGGTAAGAGATGTAGAGATGTGTCCAGGTCCTTAGCAGAGTGGTATAGTTCCAGGTCAGAGGCAGTTTGTGTAAGGTAAGTGGTGGCGAGATGTGTCCAGGTCCTTAGCTGAGTGGTATAGTGCCAGGTCTGAGGCAGTGTGTGTAAGGTAAGAGGTGGAAAGATGTGTCCAAGTCCTTAGCAGAGGGGTATAGTTCAGGTCAGAGGCAGTGTTTGTAAGGTAAGAGGTGGCGAGATGTGTCCAGGTCCTTAGCAGAGGGGTATAGTGCCAGGTCAGAGGCAGTGTTTGTAAGGTAAGAGGTGGAGAGATGTGTCCAGGTCCTTAGCAGAGGGGTATAGTTCCTGGTCAGAGGCAGTGTTTGTAAGGTAAGAGGTGGAGAGATGTGTCCAGGTCCTTAGCAGAGTGGTATAGTTCCAGGTCAGAGGCAGTGTTTGTAAGGTAAGAGGTGGCGAGATGTGTCCAGGTCCTTAGCAGAGTGGTATAGTTCCAGGTCAGAGGCAATGTGTGTAAAGTAAGAGGTGTAGAGATGTGTCCAGGTCCTTAGCAGAGGGGTATAGTTCAGGTCAGAGGCAGTGTTTGTAAGGTAAGAGGTGGAGAGATGTGTCCAGGTCCTTAGCAGAGTGGTATAGTGCCAGGTCAGAGGCAGTGTGTGTAAGGTAAGAGGTGGTGAGATGTGTCCAGGTCCTTAGCAGAGTGGTATAGTTCCAGGTCAGAGGCAGTGTGTGTAAGTAAGAGGTGTAGAGATGTGTCCAGGTTCTTAGCAGAGTGGTATAGTTCCAGGTCAGAGGCAGTGTTTGTAAGGTAAGAGGTGGCGAGATGTGTCCAGGTCCTTAGCAGAGTGGTATAGTTCCAGGTCAGAGGCAGTGTGTGTAAGGTAAGAGGTGGCGAGATGTGTCCAGGTCCTTAGCAGAGTGGTATAGTGCCAGGTCAGAGGCAGTGTGTGTAAGGTCAGAGGTGGAGAGATGTGTCCATTTCCTTAGCAGAGGGGTATAGTGCCAGGTTAGAGGCAGTGTGTGTAAGGTAAGAGGTGGAGAGATGTGTCCAGATCCTTAGCAGAGGGGTATAGTTCAGTTCAGAGGCAGTGTTTGTAAGGTAAGAGATGGAGAGATGTGTCCAGGTCCTTAGCAGAGGGGTATAGTTCCAGGTCAGAGGCAGTGTTTGTAAGGTAAGAGATGGAGAGATGTGTCCAGGTCCTTAGCAGAGGGGTATAGTTCCAGGTCAGAGGCAGTGTTTCTAAGGTATGAGGTGGAGAGATGTGTGCAGGCCCTAAGCAGAGTGGTATAGTTCCAGGTCAGAGGCAGTGTTTGTAAGGTAAGAGTTGGAGAGATGTGTGCAGGTCCTTAGCAGAGTGGTATAGTTCCAGGTCAGAGGCAGTGTTTGTAAGTTAAGAGGTGGCGAGATGTGTCCAGGTCCTTAGCAGAGGGTTATAGTGCCTGGTCAGAGGCAGTGTGTGTAAGGTAAGAGGTGGCCAGATGTGTCCAGGTCCTTAGCAGAGTGGTATAGTTCCAGGTCAGAGGCAGTGTTTGTAAGGTAAGAGGTGTAGAGATGTGTCCAGATCCTTAGCAGAGTGGTATAGTTCCAGGTCAGAGGCAGTGTGTGTAAGGTAAGAGGTGTAGAGATGTGTACAGGTCCTTAGCAGAGGGCTATAGTTCAGGTCAGAGGCAGTGTTTGTAAGGTAAGAGGTGGCGAGATGTGTGCAGGTCCTTAGCAGAGTGGTATAGTTCCAGGTCAGAGGCAGTGTTTGTAAGGTAAGAGGTGTAGAGATGTGTCCAGGTCCTTAGCAGAGGGGTATAGTTCAGGTCAGAGGCAGTGCTTGTAAGGTAAGAGATGGAGAGATGTGTCCAGGTCCTTAGCAGAGGGGTATAGTTCCAGGTCAGAGGCAGTGTTTGTAAGGTAAGAGATGGAGAGTTATGTCCAGGTCCTTAGCAGAGGGGTATAGTTCCAGGTCAGAGGCAGTGTTTGTAAGATAAGAGGTGGGGAGATGTGTCCTAGGTATGAAAGTAAAAAGGCCTGGGATGTCTGAAGATGTCTAGAGGGAATAAGAGATAGAGTATTGATAGAAAATGTATAATGAAAACAAGAAAGCCAGACCCCTCCATACATCTGGAAATCATGTGGGTGGTTATAGCAAGTCCTATTTGCCCATGAAGATGGACTAGAACTGGGGGTGGCCAGTCTGATGTTGGACACTAAATAATGGTGTTGTCTGCTCTGAGTTGGGCATTCTAAAACCAAAGGAATGTTTGCCTGTGCCTTTCTTCTGGGGTGAGTTAGCAACTTCTGATGTCCTGAGTTCTCCGAAGAAGATGTTTTGGCTGGGAGCTGAGATCTTGAACAACAAAAGTCATGGCCTAGAGAGAAAGAATTAGGGTGAGAATGGTTTCCCAAATCTGGTGGTCGTAACAGCTAAATCCTCCATTTACTAATTGGGGTCTCTTTGAATCATATATACTGTCACTCGTTTAACTTACAGACATGTTCAGGATACTGTATAGGATCAGACTGATTACATCCCATTCACAACTCATAGTTTAACCCCTGATTGCATTTTTGTAACGAGCACCACACTATAGAAATCTATTAGATATTTAAATAGTTATTTCTAATGCCAACTAGAGAAAATGCATTGATAAAGTTAAATCTATTTTACATGCTCTATCAGGATTCATCCTCCTATTTTGTATAGCATACACATAAAAGGCTATTGTAATGTTTCATTTATGGCTACAAACACATTACTATCCATTAAGAAACAAACACCTTTTTTAATAGGTCATCTTTGACTATCCTCAAACAGCAAACTTATACCAACATTTTATATAGCACTATATAATAAAACAAATTAATAAGGAATACATTGATGCATATATGAATACATGGCAGTTTATCCTACAAACCTCACTACCTTTTTGCCTATTTTAAGATTACACATGGATGGAATCTTATACCAGATAGGATAGATGTTATCTGTACAACCGCACAATGCTGGAGAAACATACATATACATTTGCATATTAAAGATATTCCTTCTCAGCTCAAAAATATTGGATAAATTGTTTTAACCATATAGACTGATGTGTAGGACTAAATATACCCTAAAACATAACTAGAGCAAACACTGCCTCGAGATATTTCTTTATCAACATTTTGATGCTCTATTGGCCATAAAATTGACCATAGCAAGGCCTGGAAATGCACTTAACTTCATTGTGGCATCTTGTGTAGTACCTACTGTTCAAAAATATAATTATAAGATGGGTCCAATCTGCCATGTGGTGTAACTTCTATTAAATAAGCAAGCAGCTCATGTCTATGTGGATTAACAAAGAGCCTCTGCAACCAGTGGCGGAGCTAGTGCATAGGGGGCCCCCGATGAAAAATGGAAATTTTTGTAAGTATTTTATTATATCTTTTCATGTGACAACACTGAAGAAATGACATTCTGCTACAATGTAAAGTAGTAAGTGTACAGTCTGTATAATGTTATCATGTTGGAATACTGCCCTGCGGCCCAGTCTCCAAAGGGAGGGGATCATGCTCTGCTTCAGTATGTCACAGTACATGTTGGCATTCATGGTTCCCTCAATGAACTGTAGCTCCCCAGTGGTGGCAGCACTCATGCAGGCCCAGACCATGACACTCCCAGCACCAAAAATATACATCTATACTGAGGAAAGGTAGTTGAAATAATCCATAAATTACAGAAAACAGATATGGCACAAAGAACACAAAAACACTGATCTGAAACTCTCAGTTCGAACGTAAACAGTAGAGAGTGGAGGCAGACTGAAGCAGAGCATGATCACATCAGAGACAGGACTGCAAGGCAGTATTCCAACATGATAACGATCCCAAACACACCTCCAAGACGGCCTCTGCCTTGCTAAAGAAGCTGAAGGTAAAGGTGATGGACTGAGCAAGCATGTCTCCAGACCTAAACCCTATTGAGCATCTGTGGGGCATCCTCAAACAAAAGGTGGGGGAGTGCAATGTCTCTAACATCCACCAGCTCCGTGATGTCATCATGGAGGAGTGGAAGAGGACTCCAGTGGCAGCCTGTGAAGCTCTGGTGTTTATATGTAAAGGTTTAGACATTAATGGCTGTGTGTTGAGTTATTTTGAGGGGACAGCAAATTTACAGGCTGTACACTTACTACTTTACATTGTAGCAGAGTGTCATTTATTTAGTGTTTTCACATGAAAAGCTATAATAAAATATTTACAAAAATGTGAGGGGTGTACTCACTTTTGTGAGATACTGTATATATATATATATATATATATATATATATATATATGTATATATATATATATATATATATATATGTATATATATATGTATATATTAGTTTGCATTTCAAAATGTTGTTTGTCTAAAATAATTTAATTAATTCATTGCATTTATGTATCAAAAAACTATTGTTAATAAATGATTTCACCATGTAGATGTGTGTACAGTATCTTATAGTATATACACCAATGATGTGCATGTAGCCTTGTGAGAACTTGATGCTTAATTCTGGGACCCTGTTAAGCATGCAGCACCCACACAGGAGATATCAACTGCTGCACTCCATTAATTACTTGCATATTGGATATATTATGTTTTAATATATTTTTTAGGATTTTACTATGACCTTGTATCTCAGACACTATTGGAAAGATGAAAGATTGTCCTTTCCCAGCTCTAACAATCAGAGTATGACCTTTGATGGCAGATTGGTGAAGAAGATTTGGGTTCCTGACATGTTCTTTGTGCATTCCAAGAGATCCTTTATTCATGACACTACAACGGATAATATCATGTTGCGTGTGCAGCCTGATGGGAAAGTACTCTATAGTCTAAGGTAACTTTCAAGACTATTTTTTATTATGTCATCTGCGATAAATAATTTTCCATGACACATTTTAAGGTTATATACCTCTAAACTACAGCATGTGACCAGTGGTAAAGCAATGACTGATAAAATCTACTGCTTGTTTGGACTTGAAAAGAGCCTAGATCAATCCTGCCAGGAACACCAACAAAAGGACAGAATATTAAGTCTGTAGTAGTTAGTGATTAATTATCTCCCCCAGATCATCAGGATCAGCAACAATAATCCCAAACAAGGATTACCCTTTTCCCCAGAATGACACTCACACATAGATTATGTAAATTCTAACTGGAAACTGATTTATTGGTCACAGAACATTTATAAATAACATCATCCAATGATTTCAAGTCCATAATCCAATTATAACGTGCCCCATCCCCCAGTAACATCATTCTAGCCAATACCCAAAAAGTCCATACCCTTGGCCATGTGAGTGATGTCATTCTCCTTAATCGCCCACTGTAGACCAGGAGCCTAACTGATTGATTGGATTAATCCCTCCTTTGTTCCAGGTCTTCTGGTGGGTATCCAGTCAGAACAATAGCGGCTAATCTTATTTCACCAAAATCTGCTTAACTGACTACCTATTGTTTCCTGACATCTGCCAGCCTCCCTTTGAACCAATGGACCTGCTCCACAAGCTCAACCCAAATAACATGTTTTATTAACCCAACAGTTTAACAAACATGCCTATCTACAACTCTTACACAAATAAATACACACATGAACAAAATATACATAGTAATATTTATTCACATTAAACATGATTAATAATTCTATGACATCAATGCCCTTATGGGTAAATTGAACACCTTTCTGTAACAGCCCTAATGTCCATGTGGCCATGACATCATGACCTTATTCTGTAGAAAGGGTAAGAATTATACAGTGTTAACCCTTGTCAGTTTGGGGTCCATAGCAGCTCAACAATTCCAAAAGTCTAGTGGTCCCCCAGGCATAACAATGACAACATGGATACTACCACTGCATGGGCTTATAAGCAAACACTATTTTAATGCTATACACAAAATTGACATTAAGTTAAAGTGGTGCAGAGAGCAGGATTCAACCTATGTACCAAGCATGTGGACATCCAACTTATGGCATGTTGTCTTAGTTATTAATTTGCTGTTAATGAGGTAATAGAGCTTTATGAATACTTAAGCATCATTGCACATAAAACACAAATAAATACTGTGACACTTCTATCTGTATGTCAGTCATGCATTCTAGGTCACCACACGAAAAGTCCATGTAAATAAAATGGCGGTGGGTTACTAAATATACTAACTCCACATTGTATTTTGTATTTATGTGATACTACCGTGTTTAGTGTTTTGATCCATCTATTTATAGCTACAACTGCATTATGACTTTGAAAAAAAAAAACATTCATACAGTGGTCCTTTAGTGTACAGGGCTTGAGAACAAAACTTAATTGCAAAACCAAAATAAAATTATGTATATATAATAAGATACATTCTTGGTATCAATAATTTACTGACCATTGTCAGTAAACCTAGGCCTAAGAATAGTATTTGTTCATAGTTCATTTCACTGACATGTAGGACAACAGCTGCTTATCATTGCACCAAGTCTAAAAATACTATAACTAATATTCACTTCAGAAAGTGTACAGAGTATCTTTTGGCAGTGATTGCCCTGCCACTGAAGGGGTGAGAAGGAATGAAGAATCCAAAACAAATACACAAGGATTTACGCAATGCATTTTGAGTATGATAACAGATAAGAAGGAAGGGATCCAGACAATAGTGTTTGGAGAAGAATTTGACACTTTAATAATGAGAATAGTTTACTAGTACATATTTATATAAATAAAGGCAACAATGTCTTCTTGGTTTCTTGTAGAGTGACAGTAACAGCAATGTGCAACATGGACTTCAGTCGTTTCCCCCTTGACACACAATCCTGCTCCTTAGAAATTGAAAGCTGTAAGTAGTCCACATTTTTTTTCTGATTATTTCTTCAAACCAGCATACTAAATAAATACAAGAGTTCTTTTAAATACTATTTATAATAGTTAAGGGACCAATATGTCAAAAGACGGAAACATTACCCACAGGACTCACTCTTTTTATTATACAATAGATTATTTTTAGAGAATAAACTCTATTATGTGCAGGCACAATGATGCAATGCATTTACATTTATTTTACAAATGTATTTTTTTAACTTATTTAATTCATTCTTAACTTGTCAAATGTAAAGTCTTGAAAACTGTATATTTAAGAGGGATATTACAACATGATTTTGCAGAGGACATTTATATCTCCTTTTGCCATGTGCTTTGAAATATCATGGTATTGTGAAAATAGATATTTTACAGATCAAAATAATATAACATCCTAATGAGCTATATTTATCCTCATGACCAGTCTCACAAAATGATCTGCTTTACATAATACATCAGGGTTCTTACTAAATTGGAATTACTGTATAAAAAAGCTCTTATGTACATAAATATGTTGATTTCTGAAAGCTTGTTGAAGATCTGTAAATAAAGACCCTCGCTAAAATATTTGAAGGTTCATTATTTTCATAGATCACATGAGGATGAAATAGACATTGTAAATATATTGTATTTGTGTATATGCACATTTGTTCAGTTGTTCTACCTAACGTCTCTGTTCTCAAATTATATAGATGCCTACACAGAAGATGATCTCATGCTATATTGGAAGAATGGCAATGACTCTTTAAAAACAGATGATAGAATTTCTTTATCACAATTTCTTATCCAGCAATTTCACACAACTACAAGACTAGCTTTCTATAGCAGTACAGGTAAGAGTGCAATTTGTACTATAAAACTATAAAATTGAAAAAAGATCTAGGAAAACTATACAAGCCAGTTGATCTTAAAAAATAAATGTTACTGGTCTAATATTTCTTTTTATCATGCCAGGGTATATTGAGATGTCTCCCGGTACTGACTGGTAGGTTTGATAGTATAATGCACCAATTTACTAGTTTTTTTTTACATTTTTTGTAATTCAAGTCTTTTTTTTTTAAGATTTATTATCAAGAACATAATATGTTGGTCTAGAGAAATGATTTCCAAGTTGCATCAATGACCCTTTTTGGGATTCAGAACACTGATAAAACCCCAAATGGCTCTTGGGGAATCCCACAGCCATGTATCTCAAAATGGTTCAAATAGGTCCAAAACTAATTTGCAGGACCTCAAAAGGACACACAAACTACAAATCTCCATGCACGGGACTTCATAATCTTTCCGCATGGACTCTTTCAAAGTCTCTTCTCCAATAGAAACCTTTTGGAAAACATTTTTATGTGGAACCCACAAAATAGAACCCAGGGTCCAAGGAAACATTTTGGAGCATTTTGACTTTTTCTACTGAATTTATTTGTTCTTATCTATATTTTAAATAGGTGAAATAAAAGCCCCTTTGCTCCATGCCAGAATATCTGGCTTCACAAAGAAAGTTAAAATGACTTGTCTGAATCCTGTAAAATGTTGGAATAACATAATGTATCTATATTGTAAAACATATTTTGGTGTGTCATTCAATTTTGAACTTTTTACATGATACAAGTACATCTACTCATGTATTGGAAATCTCATTAGAGCTTGCAATGTAGTCTGGGAGATAGAACTAAAACACTGAATGTACTCCAGTAATCTGCTGTCTAGCCTTCAACTAATGTCACATTCATACAACTGCCTAACGCTTCAGTTCCAAATATTGCAAGTTATTTATTGGGATTTGATGTGGGACAGTGTCAAAAGCCATATAAAGTCTACATATGCTACGCCTATCTCTCCATTATGTGTTGTCAAGGCTTGACAAAACACCCTGCAGCCCAAATTTGTGTCTAATTTTACGACTGTGTAAAATTAACTATGATCTTTAGAGTTGTACACATTGACGGGATTAATACGACATATTATTTTCTAAATAATATAGAATAATGAATTTTGAGTTCAGAATCAATTTATAGACACATATTCCTTTTTATAAAATAACATTTATTGAAAATAACAAAATCAACTAGTCTAATGATAAAAATGTAATTTATCAGATCAAATACAAATAAAACAAAATATAACCAGCCAGATATTAAAAGAAAATTAATCCATCATATTGTAATACTTATTATTTTATGATATCTTCTATACAGTCCTAAAATCTCAATACAAAAGTCAATCACATGTACAATAAAACCTGGAATAATAACCCAAAGAATAAAAGATAAATAATTTCAGAACTTTTTCCACCTTTTAATGTGACCTATAAACTGTACAACTCAAGTGAAAAACAAACTGAAATCTTTTAGGTGGAGGGAAGAAAAATAAAAAATAAAAATAATGTGGTTGCATAAGTCTGCACACCCTCTTATAACTGGGGATGTAGCTGTGTTCAGAATTAAGCAATCACATTCCAAATACACCTGCCATCATTTAAAGTGCCTCTGATTAACCCCAAATAAAGTTCAGCTGCTCTAGTTGGTCTTTTCTGAAATTTTCTTAGTCGCATCCCACAGTAAAAGCCATCGTCCACAGAGAGCTTCCAAAGCATCAGAGGGATCTCATTGTTAAAAGGTATCAGTCAGGAGAAGGGTACAAAATAATTTCCAAGGCATTAGATATACCATGGAACACAGTGAAGACAGTTATCATCAAGTGGAGAAGATATGGCACAACAGTGACATTACCAAGAACTGGAGCTCACTCCAAAATTGATGAAAAAACGAGAAGAAAACTGGTCTGGGAGGCTACCAAGAGGCCTACAGCAACATTAAAGGAGCTGCAGGAATATCTGGCAAGTACTGGCTGTGTGGTACATGTGACAACAATCTCCCGTATTCTTCATATGTCTGGGCTGTGGGGTAGTGTGGCAAGACGAAAGCCTTTTCTTATGAAGAAAAACACCCAAGCCAGGCTACATTTTGCAAAAACACATTTGAAGTCTCCCAAAAGCATGTGAGAAAAGGTGTTATGGTCTGATGAAACCAAGGTTGAACTTTTTGGCCATAATTCCAAAAGATATGTTTGGCGCAAAAACAACACCAAAAGAACAGCAGTCCCAAGAGGAACTTCATCTTTCAGCATGACAACGACCCAAAGCATACATCCAAATCAACAAAGGAATGGCTTCAGCCAGAGCCCAGACTTGAATCCGATTTGAAAATCTGTGGGGTGATCTGAAGAGAGCTGTTCACAGGAGATGCCCTCGCAATCTGACAGATTTGGAGTGTTTTTGCAAAGAAGAGTGGGCAAATCTTGCCAAGTCAAAATGTGCCATGCTGACTCATACCCCAAAAGACTGAGTGCTGTAATAAAATCAAAAGGTGCTTCAACAAAGTATTAGTTTAAGGGTGTGCATACTTATGCAACAATATTATTTTATTTTTTCTTCCCTCTACCTAAAAGATTTCAGATTGTTTTTCAATTGAGTTGTACAGTTTATAGGTCGCATTAAAGGTGGAAATAGTTCTGAAATGATTTACCTTTGTCTCATTTTTTTACAGCACAGAAACCTGACATTTTAACAGGGTTGTGTAGACTTTTTATAACCACTGTAAAGAGTTGGTTCCCCACTCTTAGTATAACACCTCAGTGGAGTGTATTGTAAATAGTGGGTAACAAACAGCAAATCAAAGAAATAAAAACCATGTCAATAAAAACAAAATTTGCCAATTATAAAAAGAATTATACACTGATCAAACGTGTTTTACTGATTACTGTGCAGCTTTATCAATGATCAAGTGCACATTATTACTGATAGTTAGAATATCTATAACACACCTTGAACTGCTCCGTGATTGATCAATTCTGTATATCACAAAGTATCAGAGGCGTCCAAAGAGCAAATAATGCTTAATCTTTTAAGTGGCAAATAGAATTTAAAGAAGTTACTTTGAAGTGGTAAACTAAATTTCAGCTATTTTTAATTAGTTGAAAAACAGTGAATGATTCACAAATAAATTCATTGATATATTTACATATTTTAGCATTTGAACTTTAAATCTCGAATGTTTTCAGCATCTTAAAAAGTGCTTAACTCACCTTTAACGCTAAGAAGAAGAAGGGCCAGTGTCAGAGCTTTACATCTTTCATCTTTTTTTTGTTCACCCTAAATTAACATTAAAAACACATGTGCAAACAGCAGCAAAACAAAGCTTTAACTAAAAAATATAATTTAAAAACACAGATTACCTCATTAATGGTCACTGTTGTACCCCTCCCCATCTATCTCCTGAGCACTATTAAAAAGATAACAAATGTTCCAAATTAAATAACATCAATTAGGCAGGGTGGGAAACCTGGAGTATGCTCTTTAGGATAAGGGAGCTATAGTTACAATACCATAAAGCCCTGCTTCTCCGAAATGAGCATGCTTCAGATTACCCACCCTACTTAATTAATGTTATCTCAGATGAAAATGTTTTGTTTTATTTTCAGTAGTGCTTAGGACAATGATAGAGGTGGGGAAAAGAAAGGCAACAGTCATTAAATGAGGCAAACTGTGTTTTTAAATTATATTTGCTAGCTAAAGCTTTGCTACTATGTACACTTGAAATTATAATATTAACAGTGAACTGAAAAATAGATTTAACATGAAACACACTTACACTTATCCTTTAACCCTCTAAATAATAAAGAATAATTTGCTGAAACATTAGAGTTTGAATGTTAAAATGTGTTTATCAATGATACTCTATAATGATTTTGACCTTTTTTACAAATATCTCTCTATATATATATACTCCTGTTAGCCCTCAGTGGGGCATAAGAAAGCAAAAACACGAACACTTTTTTGCGTTCTTTAAATCTGCACCACAAATTTATACTTACAATTCTCTTTAGATTTACTGATAGAGCCAGTTCATCTAAATGAAACAAGGAACACCTTAATTTTGGTATTTAAAAGCGAGGGCCGCGGGCAAGGGCCTCAGTTGCTAGCATGGATGGCCGAAGGCGCTCCTTGCCAGCAACTGCGACCCTCGCAAACTTGACGTTATAGCGCAAACAACAGGACACAACAACTGCGACCCTCGCAAACTTTACCGCGCACCGCAAATAACATACGAGACACGTTAACACTCTTTACGACCTCGCAAAAATCGTCTGCAACTCGCGAACATGAAAAAAAAAATAAACACAATAAATACACACACCACATACATAAAAAGCTTACCGACAGCAAGTGGGAGCATCCACAACCTAAAAAAAGCAAGTTACACCTTCATTTAACTCAAAATAAAAGAGTTTAGACACTAAAAAATTCTCTAAGCGAGAGAAAAAATGGCCGCCGAACAAAACGAAAACGAGACTAAACACGCTAAACACCACAAGCAACTCGCAAAACACCACAAAAGACATACGAGACACGTTACCACACATTACGACATCGCAAAAATCGGCCGCAACCCGCGGACAGGAAAAAAGTCAAAACACAATAAATACATACAACACATACATAAAAACTTTACCTACAGCAAGATGAAGCATCCAGGACCTCAAAAAACAACTTACACCTTTAGTTAACTAAAAATAAAACAGTTTAGACACTAAAAAATTCTCTAAGCGAGAGAAAAAATGGCCGCCGAACAAAACGAAAACAAGGCTACAGCACTCTAACCACGCAAAACACCACAAGAAACTCGCAAAATACCACAAACCACCTACGGATATTTTGCTAAGACGCATACCACATATTTCCCGCCATTTTACGCTAATGCGGAAGTACACGACTACGCTAACGGTTTCGGCTCGCGCACGCACACAATTACACTGCACACGTTCATCACGCTTACACAGCAGCTCCACACCACTAATGCTGCAGCAACATCAAAACAGATTGCCAGCTCTTCAACACAATGCTTCAAAATAGGTAAAGTATATTCATTTATTAATTTATATTATATATTTCAGTAGTACACACAAAACAACATTAGCTTCCTTCCAATTCCATATGTATATTAATATTTAAACAACTTTCCAAACATACACATCTCATTGCCGTAATTTTTTGACGGGCAAGTCGCTAGTTGACAATAAAATTCATCTTTATTATAAACATTAACAACTTGATATATTTTTTAAATTTGAGCGGTTAAAATTTAGAGTTATTATACTCAAATCTCTAACGTCACAATTAAGCTAGCCAAAATTGTATTACTATTTTATATAGTTTATTATATAACACTTTATAATGAAATTGTATAGGGAAGCACAGCAAGAGTGAGTGTCTGTGTGCCTGTGTGCATGTGTGTCTGTGTGCCTGCCTGAGTGAGTGAGTGAGTGTGTGCCTGCGTGTGTGTCTGTCTGCCTGCGCGAATTTGTGCCTGCCTACATTTGTGTCCCTGCCTGAGTGTGTGCCTGAGTGAGTGTGGGCCTTTCTGCCTGCCTGAGTGTATGCCTGAGTGAGTGTGTGCCTGCCTGAGTGTGTAACTGCCTGAGTGAGTGAGTGTGTGCCTGCCTGAGTGTGTGCCTTCCTGAGTGTGTGTGTGCCTGCCTGCCTGATTGTGTGTCTGAGTGAGTGTGTGCCTTCCTGAGTGTGTGTCTGCCTGCCTTCCTGAGTGAGTGTGTGCCTGAGTGAGTGTGTGCCTGAGTGAGTGTGTGCCTGTCTGAGTGTGTGCCTGAGCGAGTGTGTGCCTGAGTGTGTTCCTGAGCGACTGTGTGCCTGCCTGCCTGAGTGGGGGCCTGAGTGAGTGTGTGCCTGCCTGCCTGAGAGAGTGAGTGTGTGGCTGAGTGAGTTTGTGCCTGTCTGATTGAGTTTGTGAGTGTCTGCCTGCGTGTGTGCCTGCCTGAGTGATTGAGTGTGTGCCTGCCTGAGTGAGTGCCTGCCTGCCACAGTGAGTGTGTGAGTGACTGCCTGAGTGTGTGCCTGAGTGAGTGAGTTTGTGCCTGCCAAGTGTGTGTGTGCCCGCCTGCCTGAGTGCGTGCCTGCCTGAGTGCCTGCCTGAGTGAGTGCCACCCTAAGTGTGTGTGCGTGCCTGCCTGAGTGAGTGCCTGCCTGAGTGTGTGCCTAAGTGGGTGAGTTAGTGCCTGCCTGAGTGAGTGCCTGCCCAAGTGTGTGTGTGCCTGCCTAAGTGTGTTCGTGCCTGCCTGAGTGAGGGAGTGAGTGCCTGCCTGAGTGAGTGCCTGCCTGAATGTGTGTCTGTCTGCCTGAATGTGTGTCTGTCTGCCTGAATGTGTGCCTGCCTGAGTGAGTGCCTGCCTGAGTGAGTGCAACCCTAAGTGTGTTTGCGTGCCTGCCTGCGTTAATGCCTGCGTGAGTGAGTGCTGGGGTGAGTGAGTGCCTGCCTGAGTGCGTGCCTGCCTGAGTCTGTGCGTGCCTGCCTGAGTGCCTGCCTGAGTGTGTAAATGCCAGCCTGAGTGAGTGTCTGCCTACATGATTGAGTGCCTGCCTGAGTGAGTATGTGAGTGCATGTCTGAGTGAGTGTGTGAGTGCCAGCCTGAGTCCATGCATTCCTGAGTGTGTGCTTACTTGCCTGAGTGAGTGCCTACCTGCACAAAGGCCTTCCTGAGTTTGTGTGTGCCTGCCTGAGTGTGTACCTGCCTGAGTGTGTGCCTGCCTGAGTGTGTGCATGCCTGGGTGAGTGCCTGCCTGAGTGTGTGCCTACCTGCCAGAGTGTGTGCCTGCCTGAGTGTGTGCCTGCCTGAGTGTGTGAGTGCCTGCCTGAGTGCCTGCCTGAGTGTGTGTGTGCCTGAGTGTGTGAGTGCCTGCCTGAGTGCCTGCCTGTGTGTGTGCCTGCCTGTCTGTGTGTGTCTGTCTGAGTGTGAGTGAGTGTGTTTGTAAGTGTCTGTGTGAGTGTCTGTGTGAGTGTGAGTGAGTGCCTGCCTAAGTATGTGCCTGAGTGAGTGTATGTGTGCCTGAGTGAGTGTGTGTGTGCCTGATTGAGTGTGTGTGTGTGACTGCCCGAGTGTGTGTGTGCCTCTCTGAGTGTGTGTGTGTCTGCCTTAGTGAGTGAGTGAGTGAGTGTGTGTCTGCCTGAGTGAGTGAGTGTGTGCCTGCCTGAGTGTGTGCCTGCCTGAGTGTGTGCCTGAGTGAGTGTGCCTGAGTGTGTGTGCCTGCCTGGGTGAGTGCCTGAGTGAGTGCCTGAGTGTGTGAGTGCCACCCTGAGTGAGTGCCTGAGTGTGTGAGTGCCACCCTGAGTGCATGCCTTCCTGAGTTTGTGCGTGCCTGCCAGAGTGTGTGCGTGCCAGCCTGAGTGAGTGTCTGCCTACATGAGTGAGTGCCTGTCTGAGTGCCTGCCTGAGTGAGTGTGTGAGTGCCTGCCTTAGTGTGTGAGTGCCAGCCTGAGTCCATGCATGCCTGAGTGTGTGTGTGCCTGCCTGAGTGCCTGCCTGCACAAAGGCCTGCCTGAGTGTGTGAGTGTGTGCCTGCCTGAGTTTGTGCATGCCTGCCTGAATGTGTACCTGAGTGAGTGCATGCCTGGGTGAGTGCCTGAGTGTGTGCCTACCTGCCTGAATGCCTGCCTGCCTGAGTGTGTGAGTGCCTACATGAGTGCGCGAGTGCCTGAGTGTGTGGTGCCTGAGTGTGTGGTGCCTGAGTGTGTGCGTGCCTGAGTGTGTGCGTGCCTGAGTGTGTGAGTGCCTGAGTGACTGCCTGAGTGTGTGTGCCTGCCTGAGTGTGTGTGCCTGCCTGAGTGTGAGTGCCTGCCTGAGTGTGAGTGCCTCCCTGTCTGTGTGCCTGCCCTTCTGTGTGAGTGTGTGCCTGCCTGAGTTTGTGCATGCCTGCCTGAGTGTGTACCTGAGTGAGTGCGTGCCTCCCTGAGTGTGTACATGCCTGGGTGAGGGCCTGCCTGAGTGTGTGCCTACCTGCCTGAGTGCCTGCCTGCCTGAGTGTGTGAGTGCCTACATGAGTGCGTGAGTGAAGTGTGTGCCTGCCTGAGTGTGTGCCTGCCTGAGTGTGTGAGTGCCTTAGTGTGTGAGTGTCTGAGTGACTGCCTGCCTGAGTGACTGCCTGCCTGAGTGCCTGCCTGAGCGTGTGAGTGCCTGCCTGCCTGAGTGTGTGAGTGCCTGAGTGAGTGGCTCCCTGTTTGCAAAAGCAAACTTCAGGCTAACGGTTTAACTGTTCACTTTGGAACTTTTTCATGAAAAAAAACATTTCAGACACTATGAATTCTCCTCTATCAGATGCATTAATAACCCACCTCACTTACATATACCTTTAAGAATTGTTTTGAATCGGTAAAGAAGTGTTATAGGTAATAGTAATGGATGAGTTATTTCATCCATGAGGTAATAGATACTATAGCAATCAATATAAGGAATTGTTACAATATATTTACACCATAGATTGTCTTTTCAACTTATTATCATCAGCCAGTTAATATATTAGTAACAACTGAGCACTAGCTCTTTATCATAATAAAGTCTAATAGGGTAATATATCGTTGGTATATAGTAGTGGCTGAAAAATACATCCATGAGTAGATGTACAGCACTTTGGCACTAGCACTCTGAAGTGTGAATTGACATATCACAGTAGCACCAGCACTTTAAAGTATACATCTATAAATTAAAAGTAGTAGTTGTATCCAAAGTGGAAGCACAGTAGAGAAGAAAATGCAACAACATATACCTTAAGCAAGTTGTCACTATATAGCACATAAGTACTTGGTATTTTGTGAATTTGATTCATGAGAGAAAAGCAGTTGGTCTTCTAGCAGTAGTCTAAAAGAGAAAAAAAGACTGAAAGAAAAAGTTCAAATTTAAAATAATTTCTCATTTAGCATTTGTATAAGAAATGTTAAGCAACCAGAAGCAATAACAATTCAATAATATAAATTGGGCTAAATAGTAGTTTCAATATTATATATTACAAACAAGAATTTCATAATAAAGTGTTATTTAATAAACTATATATATAAAATAGTAATACAGTTTTGGCTAGCTTAACTGTGACATTTGAGAATTGAGTATAATAACTCAAAATTTTAACAGCTCAATTTTTTAAAAATAAACCGAGCTTTAAATGTTTATAATAAAGATTAATTTTATTGTCAATTGTGACACAATTAAATACCAAAATGAAGGTGTTCCTTGTTTCACTTAGATGAACTGACTCTATCAGTAAATCTAAAGAGAACTGTAAATATTAATTTGTGGGGCTGATTTAAAGAATGCAAAAAGGTGATCTTGTTTTTGTTTTCTTATACCCCACTGAGGGCTAACAGGAGTAAAAAAGAAAATCCAATGTTTATCAGTGAATTGTAGTATAATCATTTGGGGTGAGATTAAGTTAGTGTGTATACATTTATTAACTCTTTCCCCAAACAAGTCAACATTGAAGTCTTTGGGATTTGTTGTGAATAAATGATTACTTTGTCTTGCACAACAGTATGACCTGGCTCTCTGAACTGCATTCATTATATTATTTGTCTCCCATGCAGGGTGGTACAATCGCCTCTATATTAACTTTACATTGCATCGTCACATCTTCTTCTTCCTACTACAAACATACTTCCCTGCAACTCTGATGGTCATGTTGTCATGGGTATCATTCTGGATCGATCGCAGAGCTGTCCCTGCAAGAGTACCTTTAGGTAAAAAAACAACACATTTTTCATCTGCCTTTCATGGAAACTGTCCACAATTTTAATGTAATTAAGTAAATACAAATTTCTCTATGTAGTGAATTAGAAATATTACCTTGTGCTTTAGTGTTTACTGTAGTTCTGAAGAATATGAAAGTCTTGAATAATTAGTAAATAAAGGAAATACAGTATGTAATACTATAGTGGGGTTTAGGCAAGAACTGAACTTCTAGCATGGCACTTTTATTGGATTAGTGGCTATAGACCATATAGATATATCCTGTCCTAAATTATCAAAACATCATGCCCTTCTTCCTTATCTATTTATTATAAATTCCTACACATTTTAATCCAATCCAGAAATAATATTTAAATTTAACAGTTCTCAATAAGAACAATACAAATTTTAAAATGTTATCATACTGTATAATAAATATGAGCCAAACATCTGTTACCAGAATTACGTGGTAAGGGAATATCAACTTGTAATAAGTATTACATTTTTTACGTTATATATAATACTAGCGACTTGCCCGTCAAAAATGACGGTAATAAAATTGTAAGGCATGCAATGCTGTTTACCACACAATGTAAGGCTTTTGCTCCTCTGTGGACCTTCAGCGCTCATTGTGAGCCTATCCCCTCGTGTAGTTCAAGTATCTTACTTTGCAACGATCACCTCTAGCGCTTATCGCAAAGACAGATATATAAGTACAATGTACAACCAGTGAATTAATAAAGTAATATACTTTACCTATTTATATGTAATATGCAGCAATCAATATTCTGAAGAGCTAACAATCTATTTGTATTTTCCTGCATCTGAAAATGTACAATTGGACTGTTAATCATCTGAGGAGAAAGTGTCAGCAATGTGGCAAGTGTGCAGTATAAATAGGCTGTGTGCACAAGGGCAAACCGTTTGTTTAGGCGGGTAAAGCACCATTTTAGAATCCTAATGTTATTAGTTGCAAGTTAGTGTTGTTACTGGGGTCGTGAGCATTTTCCGTCCGTTCTAATGGTATATTGTGTATCTGCTACGTTCCTGTGTAACTCGTATGTGCCAGGCATTGATTTTCGCGGCTCTGTCTCCTTTAGCCTCGTTTTAATTTTTTTCGGCCAACATTTTTGTCACGTAGCACATTTTCAAGTGCCGAAACTTGTTAAATGCAATTTAAATTTGCGTGTTACCTCAGTTCCAGACGTCCTGGCTGTCCCCCTGTGCTGTGTGTGATGTTTGTCTTATGTTGTATTTTTTTGTTGTTGTGCTTTTCGTATTTTTCGATGTCCGCGGTTCAGCCAATAATCTCGTATATTTTCGACCTTGTATTTTTTGTTTTCTAAGTTCCGCGGGTCGTCATTCTTGTTCTTAAAAGTTGTACGTCCTTGTTGGTGTTTTGCAAGTTTCGGGGTCGTGTAGCCTCGTTTTTAGAGATGTCGCGAATAGTTCGCCGGTGGACTGTTCCCGGCGAACATAGCAAGTTCGCGTTCGCGGCAAACTGCGAACATATGCAATGTTCGATCCGCCTCCTATACTTTATCATTAAACAGACTTTGACCCTGCACCTCACAGTCAGCAGACACATTCCAGCCAATCAGCATCATACCCTGCCTTCCAGACCCTTCAACCTCATGGACAGCAGCCATTTTGGAATCATAACTAACTTGCAGTCTTACTGAGAGGAGGCTGAGTGTAGGTGATACTAATTCAATAGGGAAAACCATAGCTAGGCTACTGTACACAGTGTCCAATACAGTCCTGAAGGACTCTTTTGATCTCTGCTGCAAGGACAGCACCCCGAAAAGCCCTTTTTAGGGCTATAACATCAGTCTGTTTTTTTTGTTTTTTTCTGTCTAATCTAAGTTAATTTGCCTGCCTACTAGCCAGTGTGTGTGTCAGGCTCACAACTTATATTGTGCACAGTGCAACCAATCCAATCTGGTGGTGTACCAGCAGTTTACTTTTAAAAACCAAAACTTTTATTTTGTCTAATCTAAGTTCATTTGCCTGCCTACTAGCCAGTGTGTGTGTCAGGCTCACAACTGATACTGTGCCCAGTGCAACCAATACAATCAGGTGGTGTACCAGCAGTATACCTTTAAAAAAACCAAAATTGTATTTTGTTAAATCTAAGTTTATTTGCCTGACAGCTAGTCTGTGCGTGTCTCAGGCTCACAACTGATACTGTGCCCAGTGCAACCAATCCAATCAGGTGGTGTACCAGCAGTGTACATTTAAAAAACCCAAAATTGTATTTTGTTAAATCTAAGTTCATTTGCCTGACTGCTATTCTGTGTGTTTCTCAGGCTCACAACTGATACTGTGCCCAGTGCAATCAATCCAATCTGGTGGTGTACCAGCAGTCTACTTTTAAAAACCAAGACTTTTATTTTGTCTAAACTAAGTTCATTTGCCTGACAGCTAGTCTGTGCGTGTCTCAGGCTCACAACTGATACTGTGCCCAGTGCAACCAATCCAATCAGGTGGTGTACCAGCAGTGTACATTTAAAAAACCCCAAATTGTATTTTGTTAAATCTAAGTTTATTTGCCTGACAGCTAGTCTGTGCGTGTCTCAGGCTCACAACTGATACTGTGCCCAGTGCAACCAATCCAATCAGGTGGTGTACCAGCAGTGTACATTTAAAAAACCCCAAATTGTATTTTGTTAAATCTAAGTTCATTTGCCTGACCGCTATTCTGTGTGTTTCTCAGGCTCACAACTGATACTGTGCCCAGTGCAATCAATCCAATCTGGTGGTGTACCAGCAGTCTACTTTTAAAAACCAAGACTTTTATTTTGTCTAAACTAAGTTCATTTGCCTGACAGCTAGTCTGTGCGTGTCTCAGGCTCACAACTGATACTGTGCCCAGTGCAACCAATCCAATCAGGTGGTGTACCAGCAGTGTACATTTAAAAAACCCCAAATTGTATTTTGTTAAATCTAAGTTCATTTGCCTGACCGCTATTCTGTGTGTTTCTCAGGCTCACAACTGATACCGTGCCCAGTGCAACCAATCCAATCTGGTGGTGTACCAGCAGTCTACTTTTAAAAACCAAGATTTTTTTTTTGTCTAATCTAAGTTCATTTGCCTGACAGCTAGTCTGTGCGTGTCTCAGGCTCACAACTGATACTGTGCCCAGTGCAATCAATCCAATCTGGTGGTGTACCAGCAGTCTTCTTTTAAAAACCAAAACTTTTATTTTGTCTAATCTAAGTTAATTTGCCTGCCTACTAGCCAGTGTGTGTGTGTCAGGCTCACAACTAATACTGTGCCCAGTGCAACCAATCCAATCAGGTGGTGTACCAGCAGTCGACATTTAAAAAACCCCAAATTGTATTTTGTTAAATCTAAGTTCATTTGCCTGACCGCTAGTCTGTGTGTGTCTCTCAGGCTCGCAACTTATACTGTGCCCAGTGCAACCAATACAATCAGGTGGTGTACCAGCAGTATACCTTTAAAAAAACCAAAATTGTATTTTGTTAAATCTAAGTTTATTTGCCTGACAGCTAGTCTGTGCGTGTCTCAGGCTCACAACTGATACTGTGCCCAGTGCAACCAATCCAATCAGGTGGTGTACCAGCAGTGTACATTTAAAAAACCCAAAATTGTATTTTGTTAAATCTAAGTTCATTTGCCTGACCGCTATTCTGTGTGTTTCTCAGGCTCACAACTGATACTGTGCCCAGTGCAATCAATCCAATCTGGTGGTGTACCAGCAGTCTACTTTTAAAAACCAAGACTTTTATTTTGTCTAAACTAAGTTCATTTGCCTGACAGCTAGTCTGTGCGTGTCTCAGGCTCACAACTGATACTGTGCCCAGTGCAACCAATCCAATCAGGTGGTGTACCAGCAGTGTACATTTAAAAAACCCCAAATTGTATTTTGTTAAATCTAAGTTTATTTGCCTGACAGCTAGTCTGTGCGTGTCTCAGGCTCACAACTGATACTGTGCCCAGTGCAACCAATCCAATCAGGTGGTGTACCAGCAGTGTACATTTAAAAAACCCAAAATTGTATTTTGTTAAATCTAAGTTCATTTGCCTGACCGCTATTCTGTGTGTTTCTCAGGCTCACAACTGATACTGTGCCCAGTGCAATCAATCCAATCTGGTGGTGTACCAGCAGTCTACTTTTAAAAACCAAGACTTTTATTTTGTCTAAACTAAGTTCATTTGCCTGACAGCTAGTCTGTGCGTGTCTCAGGCTCACAACTGATACTGTGCCCAGTGCAACCAATCCAATCAGGTGGTGTACCAGCAGTGTACATTTAAAAAACCCCAAATTGTATTTTGTTAAATCTAAGTTCATTTGCCTGACCGCTATTCTGTGTGTTTCTCAGGCTCACAACTGATACCGTGCCCAGTGCAACCAATCCAATCTGGTGGTGTACCAGCAGTCTACTTTTAAAAACCAAGATTTTTTTTTTGTCTAATCTAAGTTCATTTGCCTGACAGCTAGTCTGTGCGTGTCTCAGGCTCACAACTGATACTGTGCCCAGTGCAATCAATCCAATCTGGTGGTGTACCAGCAGTCTTCTTTTAAAAACCAAAACTTTTATTTTGTCTAATCTAAGTTAATTTGCCTGCCTACTAGCCAGTGTGTGTGTGTCAGGCTCACAACTAATACTGTGCCCAGTGCAACCAATCCAATCAGGTGGTGTACCAGCAGTCGACATTTAAAAAACCCCAAATTGTATTTTGTTAAATCTAAGTTCATTTGCCTGACCGCTAGTCTGTGTGTGTCTCTCAGGCTCGCAACTTATACTGTGCCCAGTGCAACCAATCCAATCTGGTGGTGTACCAGCAGTCTACATTTTTAAAAAAGCAACACTTTTTTCTAATTTCATTTGCCTGCCTGCCAGCGTGTGTGTCTTAGGCTCACAGCATATACTGTGCCTACTTGCCCAGTCAGTGCCACCACTCAGATCTGGTCTTACAGTCAGTAGTCCACATTTAAACAAAGAATACAATTTTGACTGTAATACATTGGATAGCAGTTACTTGTCTGCAAGCGTGTGTGTCAGGCCTACAGAGTCTACTCTGCCAACTTCTGCAAGTGCACAGTGCCACTCATATCTGTTGTCACAGGAGCTTGCACACATAGTACCACTAATCTAAAAAAAAATGACAGGCAGAGGCAGGCCAATCCGCAGGATCCGTCGTGGTCGAGGTGCTGTGATTCCCTTTGGCCCTACAATAATGCCCAGTGTTCAGAGGCCAGTTACCCAGAACTCAAAAACTTCTGAGGACATAGTTGACTGGCTAACACAGGACACCAAATCTTCTACAGCTTCCGCTCAGAACATTGACGCACCATCCTCCTCTAGCTTAGCTTCGGGCACCTCTCAAGTTACCACTCGCCTGTCTGCCGCCACCACCAACACTTGTACCACAGCCGCTTCAATTGATCAGTCAGAAGAGTTATTTACACATCAGTTTGAAGAAATGAGTGATGCGCAACCATTATTGCCAGAGGATGTAGATAACAGGGAAATGTCTCAGTCAGGCAGCATTACACACATGTACGTACAGTGTGATGATGATGTACTCGCTGCTGCTTCCTTTGTTGAGTTGTCAGATACAAGTGAAGCGGGTGATGATGATGACGATGCGTCCGTGGATGTCACGAGGGTGCCCACTAGAAGAGAAGAAGAACAGGGGGAAAGTTCAGATGGGGAGACAGAGAGGAGACGAGTTGGAAGCAGAGGTAGGTCATCGCAAGGAGCTAGTGGCACAGTCAGACAGCATGCATCGGCACCCGGGGTCAGCC
This sequence comes from Discoglossus pictus, assembly GCA_027410445.1. Lineage (NCBI taxonomy): Eukaryota > Metazoa > Chordata > Amphibia > Anura > Alytidae > Discoglossus > Discoglossus pictus. The sequence continues at coordinate 257,657,906 of CM050165.1, forward strand.
AGACAGCACGCCAATCAACGCATGCTGTTGCCACCACCAAAACGCCGTCACCTCAAAGCTCAGCAGTGTGGCACTTTTTTTGGGTGTCTGCCTGTGACAACAGCGATGCCATTTGCAACCTGTGCCAAAAGAAACTGAGTCGTGGGAAGTCGAACACCCACCTAGGTACAACTGCTTTGCGAAGGCACATGATGTCACATCACAAACGCCAATGGGATCAACACCTGAGTACAAGCAGCACACAAACTCAAAGCCGCCATCCTCCTCCTGGTCCAGCATCTTCATCCACGTCAACCACTGCTGTCCTCCTTGCCCCCTCTCAACCATCCGCCACTCCGTCTCTCGCCTCTAGCTGTTCCTGCTCATCTCCCCACAGTCAGGTGTCTGTCAAGGGCATGTTTGAGCGTAAGAAGCCAATGTCACAAAGTCACCCCCTTGCCCGGCATCTGACAGCTGGCTTATCTGAACTCTTAGCCCGCCAGCTTTTACCATACAAGCTGGTGGAGTCTGAGCCGTTCAATAAAATTGTAGCTATTGGGACACCGCAGGGGAAGGTACCCAGGCGAAATTTGTTCTCACAAAAGGCAATCCCCTGTACTCGATTGTGCAAAAGGAAGTAATGGCATGTCTGGCACACAGTGTTGGGGCAAGGGTCCATCTGACCACTGATACCTGGTCTGCAAAGCATGGTCAGGGCAGGTATATCACCTACACTGCACATTGGGTAAACGTTGCTGACGCCTGCCAAGCATGGAATGCGTGGCTCTGCAGAGGAGTTGGTGACACCGCCACGACTCCTCCTACTCCATCCTCTTCCATAACCTCCTCAGCTGAGTCCTCTTCTGCTGCTGCCTCTTGCTCCACATCAACGGCACTCCCCCCAGCTCCCCATATACTATTCAACATCCCGGATACGGCAGTATCACGCCGTCTTGGGGTTGACTTGCCAGCACTCCTGTCCGCCCTGAACGCACAGGTGGACCAATGGCTGACTCCGCACCAACTGAAGATTGGCAAAGTGGTGCTCATGCGTAATGCCTGTAGGCTCATGCGTCCTTTTGAGGAGGTGACAAACCTTGTCAGTCGCACAGAAGGCACCATCAGCGACATCATACCATTTGTTTTCTCCCTGGAGCGTGCCCTGCGAAGAGTGTTGGATCAGGCCGTAGATAAGCGTGATGAAGAAGTGGAAGAGTTGTGGTCACCATCACCACCAGAAACAGCCTTATCAGCATCGCTTGCTGGACCTGCGGCAACGCTGGAGGAGGATTGTGAGGAAGAGGAGTCAGAGGAGGAATGCGGCTTTGAGGGGGAGGAGGAAGACCAATCACAACAGCCCTCCCAGGGTGCTTGTTGTCATCTATCTGGTACCCGTGGTGTTGTACGTGGCTGGGGGGAAGAACATACCTTCAGTGAGATCACTGAGGACGAGGAACGGAACATGGGTAGCTCGGCATCCAACCTTGTGCAAATGGGATCTTTCATGCTGTCGTGCTTGTCGCAGGACCCTCGTATAAAAAGGCTGAAGGAGAACGACCTGTACTGGGTGTCCATACTACTAGACCCCTGGTATAAGCAGAAAGTACCTGAAATGTTACCGAATTACCACAAGGCAGAAAGGATGCAGCAATTCCAAATGAAATTAAAAAGTATGCTTTACACTGCGTATAAGGGTGATGTCACAGCACAACGGGAATCTAACAGGGGAAGAGGTGAAAGTAATCCTCCTCCTCCCACGACCACACCGGCAAGGACAGGATGGTTAAAAGACGTGTTGTTGATGGAGGACATGGGAAGCTTTTTCAGTCCTACGCATCGCCACAGCCCTTCGGGATCCACCCTCAGAGAACGACTCGACCGACAGATGGCAGACTACCTCGATTTAACTGCAGATATCAACACACTGAGGAGCGATGAACCCCTTGACTACTGGGTGTGCAGGCTTGACCTGTGGCCTGAGCTATCCCAATTTGCCATAGAACTTCTGGCCTGCCCCGCTTCCAGTGTCCTGTCAGAAAGGACCTTCAGTGCAGCAGGAGGTATTGTCACTGAAAAGAGAAGTCGCCGAGGTCAAAAAAAGTCTAGATTACGTCACCTTTATAAAGATGAATGAGGGATGGATCCCGAACGGACTGACACTGGGCGATACATTAGACTAAAAAAGGGCTGATGAGATGAGCTGCCTTGAGCAAAAATGGTCCACAAGCTGCAGTATTTTATCTTTGAATGCCGCATGACTTGCGTGACTTATCCGCCACCAACTAGGGTTCAAGACGCAATGTTTTATGGCAGTTTCTGCCTGGGAAACAAAAGTAAATTTTTCTGGTCGCTGCAACAGCAGCGGCTGCAACAGTACCTAATTTTTGATAAGTGCACGCATCCCGGGGATTCAGAGCTCGTCGGCATGTATCAGCTCTTTAATTCCGACAGTTATCAAAGTAACAGATGGAGCGATCAAAGGAACCAGTCTATTATTGATTAAATGAGCAATTCGCAGTTTCACTGTACCGGCTGTGTGTATTTAAACGTGCATGCCTAAATCTTTGAGGCAGGATCAACCAGGTAGCGCGATGAGGGGGCGCCCCCTCCCCGGCCCTGTGACAGTAGGAGGACCGACCCAGCATCTTTTTCCATCTCCCGGTTCCAAAAATCCAGGCTTTATACACGCCCCCTGATAGGTGACGTAACAGGTATTAAACTGATAAGAGTAGTACTTACAAACACGCCACTCCTATCTGGTGGCACCTTAGATTGCATGCGCCGTGCCCCAAAATTGAAGTGACACGACCAACCAAGTATCTTTTTCTATCTCCCGGTTCCAAAAATCCAGGCCTTATACACGCCCCCTGATAGGTGCTGTAACAGGTATTAAACTGATAAGAGTAGCACTTACAAAAACGCCACTCCTATCTGGTGGCAACTTTGATTGCACGTGCCGTGCCCCAAAATTGAAGTGATACGACCAACTAAGTATCTTTTTCCAACTCCCGGTTCCAAAAATCCAGGCCTTATACACGCCCCCTGATAGGTGCTGTAACAGGTATTAAACTGATAGGAGTGGCATGTTTGTAAGTACTACTCTTATCTGGTGGCCCCTTAGATTGCATGCGCCGTGCCCCAAATTTGAAGTGATACGACCAACCAAGTATCTTTTTCCATCTCCCGGTTCCAAAAATCCAGGCCTTATACACGCCCCCTGATAGGTGACGTAACAGGTATTAAACTGATAAGAGTAGTACTTACAAACACACCACTCCTATCTGGTGGCACCTTAGATTGCACGCGCCGTGCCCCAAAATTGAAGTGGGAGGACCAACCAAGCATCTTTTTCCATCTCCCGGTTCCAAAAATCCAGGCCTTATACACGTCCCCTGATAGATGACGTAACAGGTAATAAACTGATAAGAGTAGCACTACTTAACACACCTTATAATAATGCAGAGAGAGGCAACGCAGTGAGAGGAGTCTGAAGAAGTGGAGTCAGAGGAGGAAGGTGGCTTTGAGGAGGTGGAAGACAAACACAGCAGGCGTCCCAGGGGGCTTGTTGTCACCTTTCGGGGACGCTTGGTGTTGTACGTGGCTGGGTGGTGGAAGAGACCTTCAATGACATCAGTGAGGACAAGGAACGGGACATGGCTAGCTTGGTATCCAACCTTGTGCAAATGGGGAGTTTGCGGTTGTGCAAATGGACTGTTTGCAGTTGTTTGCGGTGCGTTAAACGGGGAGTTTGGTCTGTCACTGTGAAGCGGGCCTAACCCTTACACTACCTGATCGATACAACATCATACCTGATGTTTTAAAGCACGTTATTCCAAACAATTTAGGAATGTTAGGTAATTTATGCCTTTTATGGATTAAAACCAGACTCTGCATCAACTATGTAATTTTCCGTGGGAGTTTTGACATGGATCCCCCTCCGGCATGCCACAGTCCAGGTGTTAGTCCCCTTAAAACAACTTTTCCATCACTATTGTGGCCAGAAAGAGTCCCTGTGGGTTTTAAAATCCGCCTGCCCATTGAAGTCTATGGCGGTTCGCCGGATTCGCCGGTTCGCGAACATTTGCGGCAATTCGCGTTTCTGTTTTTTTTTTACAGAGTTTGAGGCGCTGTAGAGCGTCGATTTGCGAGGTCCGCATTTGCGGCAAGCAATGAGCCTTTGGCTCATTGCAGTTTATGTCCACCTCCGCAAATGCGTCCCCTCGCTTTGCGAGGGTCCACATTTGTGGCCTACAATGAGCCTTCGGCTCATTGTAGCTGACGTGGGAGCCTCCACAAATGCGGCCCTCGCTTCGCGAGCTTGCAAAGAGAGCTTGCAAAGCGTGACGAAAACTCACAGTTTGACAATTATAATATATCCAACTATGTTACATTCTTCTTATTCATCAAAACAATATTATATAGAAAAAAAACTATTACTTGTCACTATATTTAGCCCTGGTTTTGTGAAGCAGTGAGTATTGCTTTTGTTGTAGCGGGTTTGCCATGTGACAGTGAACTGTAGTAGTATAAAAACTGCAAAAAGCGGGGACCACCACATGATCTTCTAGTTTTATTGAGAATATTCATATGTGCAAACCATGTTAAATACAAAGCATCTGACATACTTTTAAAATTATTTGAATTAGGTCCAGAGAAAGGAAATAAGGGAGCTAAGGGATGTAGAAAAATTGAGGAGAGAGGAAGGAAAGAAGGCATAGAGAAAGGAAGACAGAACGTTAAGAAGGGATAAAGAATGGACCAGAGGAAGGCAGAAGGAATAGAGAAAGAAAAAAGGAATTGAGAAAGAAAGAGAGGAAGGAGAAAATGGATAGAGAAAGGAAGAGAAGAAGGAAAGAAGGTTAGAGAGAGGAAGGGAAAGAGGAGGAAGATAATGAGGGAGGAATGAGAGGATGGGGAGCATCTATGCACCAGCAATATATGTGGTTAGAATATTGATCATGTCAATGTTTACTCCACCTGCCCTCACCTCATACATATAATATTCTCTTCTATCCCTCAAATAACATGGCCATCAGCTGTCAGCTATTCAAGTGCAACATAATATGTATGCTTGCTCTTTAGTCAAAATGTTTAAAAAATCCATGTTTGTTTCAGGTATAACCACAGTACTAACCATGTCAACAATCATTACTGGAGTAAACGCCTCTATGCCACGAGTATCATACATCAAAGCCGTGGACATTTACCTCTGGGTCAGTTTTGTGTTTGTCTTCCTATCGGTGCTAGAATATGCAGCAGTGAATTACCTGACCACAGTGCAAGAGAGGAAAGAGAGAAAACTGAGAGAGAAGCTAAGGGTAAGTGACTGAGTACTTGTAGAAACAAGATAGGATGGCAAAGTGAACAAGATGTTATTCTTATAAAGTCATGATTTTAAGAAAATAGCATTGGAAAAGACTGTGATAAATGCAGGCATTTTTATTGTCTGGATTTACCTCAGGCTTCATGAAGACTCACATTCGATACATCAGTGTTACTTAGTTGTGTTTGATTTAACTAATTCCACTTCTGGGCTTTACATGTATTCCTCGTCATCTACCATATTTTACTATGCTGGAATGTAATGTTCATGATATACATAAAGTTATGTTTCAAAATATCTAATCTACTCCTTTAAAGCGACACAACAGAATTTCCAAACACTGTATAATTTAAAACGATCAATAATAAAAACACTTTATCAGTTGAATGTTATTTAAAAATGCATTTTTCTACAGTAAACTAACACTGATGTTTGACACTTTACGCTTTGATCAGAAAGGCTGACTGGCAACTCAAACCAAGATTCATATCCTCTGCCATTAATTACTAAAGAAGAAGCCCCTGAGGCACTAAGACCATCTTCAGTTCAGTTGCCTGCACGTGAACATGGCTAGCTTCTTTGTGAAATTAATTAATAACATCCAATTAATGGTTCTTTTTGTTTACTATAGTTTTAAATTATGCAATATTTGGAACCTCTGCTGTGTGGCATACATATTATTTTAGGGTCATAAACAAGTTATAGGGTCACTGTAAAAGCCAGCATCTTTAGGTTGGAGCCTAAAAATCTTTTTAAACACCTTTTTAATTTGTTTTGATTGACTTTATGTGAGCAAACTTATACTGGAAATTACGGTTTTACCCATCATCTTTAGGCTGGAACTCACTATATTTCAAGCTGTATCCGACTAAACAAAACACTTCTTCAGACTCTTTCACAAAAAATGTGCATTGTAGAATCAGCTGTAGGGAAGTCTGCTGCAGATATTGCTACATTTTGAAAAAGATGGGAGGATCTTCAGCCCAGTGTTGATGGAAAAACAAGGAGTTTTCAGGATAAGTTTTTTTTATCAAAAATCAAAATAAATTGAAAAGTTGATTTATATATTGCATTTCTTGATGCAAGCAGCCTGCTTCTAGATGTGTGAAGGGGAAGAGATGTCATGTTAATCCCATGCTAGCAGGTGACAAATGGCTTGTGCTAGCAGGTGACAAATGGCTTGTGGCACCATAACGTCTAGGGAGAGGTTGGCAAAATACATGGCAGAAACATGACAATATGGAGGCCTCTTTTCCTACTGTACTGGATACCCTATAACCAAGCACCTCACAACTCTCTGAGGAAAATGTAGCATGTCGACACCAAACATGCCTGTGTAGCCCCTTTGCATCAATAAATCTATAAAACAAGAAATCCTGCTGCTAAGGCTATACACACACTGCTCTGTTTATAAGACACACACTGCCCTGTGCAAATAAAATCAGATAGTAACACCAACAATAATTATTGTAGCCCACATTACATTACACATAGCAACATCATGTCATATTACTTAGCAAGTCCCAGGTCCATTGAATTTTTTTGCAATCACACAGGCTGCGGTTACAAATAACAGAATCCATGAATAAGGTACCAGGTTCTCCTCAGGGCCCACAATAGTCCAGAGCCCCAAAAGTTCAGTGGTAGGCCCTTCTGGGCATGATAACTGTGCTCCAATAAATTGCTGCATACAACCTGTGAAGGAATGTGAAGTGATGGGGTCACTGTCTGAATAGGATCTACCTGAAAGTAATTCACCACATAAAATGCTGCTTTATTTTGTTAACAGATTCCCTGTACCTGTGGAGTCCCACAGCCACGACCAATGATGGACAGCAGCTATAGTGATGGTGAAGTGAATAACCTTGGCAATTTTGTATCTGAAAATGGAGAGAAAGAAGACAGAATAATGGCACAGCTGGCACTCAATACAGAGAGGAATTCAAACAGAAGAAAGAGCCAGCGTGCATATGTCAGCATGAGAATTGACACGCATGCTATTGACAAGTACTCAAGATCAATATTTCCAGCAGCATATATTTTATTTAACCTGATCTATTGGTCTATTTTTTCTTAAAAGACAACATGCACATGGAAAAACATTTCCCTGAACTGAAAAATAACTGCTGTCTACAACTCCAAAACTTATTTATGCTGCTTAACTCCACAATAACCTAGTTTCTGCAGACTTCACATATCATAATATTCATCAGTACTATGTGTCTTCTGACTAATATTTTGCTTTTCATCTTCTGTATCCTACTTTTTTTTACTGTGTTTTTATAGTAGTCATTAAGCCAATGTTTAGGGATTTAGTTTATTTTAATTAATGTATCACATAAAACTATTTAACAAATAACTGCTGTGATGGGTAAAGTTATCCTCTTCAGCAATTTGGAAGCAGATATTTATGATGTTAATTAAACTTCAAGCACAATGAGATCAATCTCTGCATGAAGACTACAAGTAAAAATAGTAACATAGCAGCAGTTATTATCATGTACAAGACTGGATCCACCTTTTTGAAGCTCCTAGGCAGTGAATTCAAGGGCCCCTGCAAATGAATATGCAAGGTATGCACAGACCCATTTTTGCCTTTTCTGTGCATGTAAGTTCCTTTTCCTGTTGTAACTCACTTGTTCCCGGTGGTTACCCCCTAGTAGCCAATCTATGAATTGCAGCATTTTTTTTTACCCATTTATTTAAAAAAAAAGAGTGGAACCCTCCTACATGGAAGCGCCCCTAGGCGTCTGCCTAATTGCTCTAATGGGTAATCCGGCCATGGTCATGTGCTGCTTCTAACTGAATCCACATCTAATGAGAAATGAGAGAAAGGCTTGTCTCTCAAATACAAGGGCAAGCACAGAGCTCACAGAAGAAATGTATTACACAAGGATTATGCAAAACTTTGTTAAACAAAATCTGAGCTAAAAGGATGCTGTAGTATCACATTTTAATCATGTACTTAAAAGAGAATAGTTTTTGTAAGAAAATGAATAGAAAATATACATTAAATGGCCACTCTAATCCAAAAATGTCTAGCATGTATTTAAAAGATCACATTTTAAAAATTACAAAAAGTATTTTTGCATGAGAAAGAATAGATCCATGAGGTAGAAATTAGCACTATAAATAGAGGATGTGAGATTATTTTCTCCATCCCCGTCCTGATAATTAGGAAACAAGGGGGCATTAGGGATATCTGAGCAGCAACATTTTGTTCTTTTGTTTCAGCTGGTTTAATGTAAATAAGATAAGAAAGCACAATTAGTAGGGTCACTGTGAGTCCTTGATTACAATTTTTATTGTCTCACTGGTAAGATAAAGGTGATACATTTTCTTCAATTAATATAATTTATTTTATATCATGGGGAAATGAACCTTTGTGGTGTATACATTCTCTTTTAAATGCATGACATAAAGTTTTGCCCTTCCAAATGAGAGAGCAAAATTGTCTCCTCTGATCTGTTACATGGTACAAAGTGGCAGGAAGTGTACTTGGTACGCTCATATGGTAGTCAGTTATTATCATCCTTATGAGTGTGGATTTGACTAATTAAACACATATTGGCTTAAAAAGCATCTGATAAGCACGTGTTTCAATTAATAAGTCAGTCTAAAGGTGAATAAAACATAAAGTTTTTTCTGCATTGTTTTTATGTTAGTTCTTGGAACTTAAATCACTATACCTTAAAGAAAAACATGTTTGTTTTAATGCATGATAAAACAGTGTTGCATTACGTGTAACTTTCCATGAGGAACAGTGAGAAAAACATTTCTGGTTTCAGATGCTTTGTATCTTCATGAAGATTTTATTTTGGCTGGTTCTCTGGCCCCACATTAGAACCAGCTTGCATTTCTCCTTAGTAAAAACATTTTTTACATATTAGAATTGACTTCTGTTGAGTATTATTAATATACAAGTTGAAGCTGAAATCATGGTGGCAATGTCAGAATAGGTGGATTTTATTTGTGCAGAGTACATTAACTTTTCATTTTTTATATTTACAATATACTTCTTCAAAAGTTTATCTGACTGAATATTAAAATTGTTTGTTATTATAAAACATGTACTTTCATTTGTCGTTAGCTGTGCAACCAGTCATCTTCAAGACAACATCAATCTACTGATATCTTTTTAATGCATCAATTACCAGCCTACCAAATTATTTATAAAAAAAATTGACATTATTCAACCAGTAAAATATTTTATATCCAATAGCAGCATTTGTATGAAAAGTAGTGCAAAAGTGAGAATACGATTTTATACAAAAAAAGGTGTCCAAACTGAAAAGCAAGGCAATAAGTACTCGTTAGAACATATCATTGAGTGAATAGATTCATCAGCTAGCATATTTGTGTGATTTGGTTTGGTTGGAGGCAATAAGAATGGGCATCATAATGTAAATGATGACAACTGAAAAGATGTAAAAGTATAAGAGGGGGCTGAGCCAAAAGCCATCATAACGGTTCATGTCTTATAAGTCCAGCCTGTTAACCCAATTCTTCCTCCATGGAAGGTGCTAGACCATTCTAAAGAGGCTGCACATCACATTGTTAACCTAACTTCAGGCAGCACCCCAGCTAAATATGGCCACCATTCAAAGAGCCCGATTCAATTGAGCTCTTGCTCGACCTGGAAGCCCGTAAGTTAGGTTGTAAGTTAATTTGCTATTCAATTGGTGTCTTTTTGCAGGCTCCAAACGCATTACGGCCTTGAACAAAATGGCAATGGTAAACCCGTAACTTACAGCATCCCGAAGCCTTTGATCTTTCATGTCCACAAGACTTCCGCTCTCGAAAATCCCACATAGCTACTCAATTGCAAAAATTGCTCAATACCGAGGCCGCAATAAATCCTGCAAAGGCCAAATGGCAGCCCAAAGCTTACGGGTTCCAAATAGGACCTGCAAAGGGTTTACAGACTAGTTTGTAACACTGCAAATTACAATATAAAGACACCAATGCACTTTAAAACATGGGGAAAGCAATGAAAAGCCTTACAATTACATGCACAACAACTCCCAAATATCACAAAAAATAAAATTTAATTTTCCTCATAGGTTGTAATGGTCATGCATATGCCAATATGAAAAGCCATGCTGCAACATGCTGAAAGCTATTAAAGACACACTACCTCATTAAATTGCAACACAAATACATGCAAATGGCTGAAATATTAACCCTTTCTCACTCACAGAGGCTCTAATGTGGACCCTAAAATTACAATCATCTTATATACATTTCACTCATCACATCTACATTGGGACAGCAAATAGTGTCCAAATTACACCACCACATTGCATATATTAAGTACCAGGGTAAAATTTCACATATGGTTGTTCAGTCAGTCATTTGTGTCCGACCCTCTGTGACCCTATGGACTGCAGCACACCTACTAATGTCTCTGTCTGTGCGTATCCACAGGGTTTGCATGCCAAAGATACTGGAGTGGGTTGCCAGTTACTTCTCTAGTGGACTGGGATTTGTCCGACCTCTCTTCTATAACCTGCACGCCTACAGTGGCCTTACATGTTATAGCTCACAGCCTCATTCATGTAACAAGCCACTTCACCACCACCACTTTGCAAACCACAAGGGGGCCAGGGGATCATACACCACTCTAATCTACTCTAACCCATCAGGAAGAGCTGCAAAAACACATGAAGTCTGTGCAGAGGCACGTGGGGCGTCAGCCAACTCACCTCCATCTCTGCTACTCCCATCCTGGGAAGTCCCATGCCAAGTGCCAAGATTTATACCCATTCCCATTTGGTGACCTCCCATTATGTTTTGCTATTCATAAATTTACATTGATGGGGTGTATGTTCCCTTGGTCCCCTTCTGGATTGCTATGTGGTGGGGGTGAAGAGGCTTGTGTACCTGAATGAAGCTGTGAGCTATACCATGTAGGGCCACTGTAGGTGGGCAGGTCATAGCAGAGAGGTCAGACAAATCACAGTCCACTAGAGAAGGAACTGGCAACCCACTCCAATATCACCTGTCATGTTGTTATCAGACCCTCAGGGGAATGTTGATACTCCACAGTATAACTATATGATATATATTATTATATGATGTCTAATGCTATTATGACTATTATTATTGTTATATGTATTGCTCTATTGCATAGTAACTAGGGGTTATTAGCTTACATATCTAGGAATGTGATGTATGTGGATCTTCCATCACCCAAACCATTGAAAACACACTGACACGGTTAGAACGGTATAACAAAGCTTTATTTCATACACAGAGCACAATCAGAAATAGGCAAGACTGTGCATTAATATCATGGGTGTGGTGTGGGCGGATACCGGGAGAGCAAGAGGCTTGTGGGAAAAAAGAGATACCTACATGGGGTAATGTGATAGTATAGAATAAGTATGATGAATAGAACCTACCAGGGTCACATGTGGTCACTACACCACTGATAAAAAAAAGTATCATCAGAAATCACTCCATTTTAATGAAGAAACCATTAATGTGCATAGCACTTACAACTTGTCTAGATCTGCTCAATGAAACAGATGATTCAAACTCTGGACTGTGCAATCCAATCCAGTTTCACACATACAGTGTGAGTGCTAAATACTGTAACTGTAACAATATACCCACTCACCTGATTCCCATCTGCAAGCAATACTAACTATTAGCTAGGTCTCTGGATAATGAGTAATATGGGCAAATAGCCATTAATACAGAGAGGATACAAAGTTCAGCAGCCAGATTCAATGTTACTTACATCAGACCCAATGATCTGTTCTCAGACTGATATTGAGGTCAGAATCACATGCTGGCTGTCATTAACATGCCATTGTGAGACCTTGCAAGTCCACTGCCATAGCAGTATTAGTCTACATTTCAGCTAACAACAATCATGTCTTAGATATCTGGCTATATGATAGCTTTAGGATTGTGGGAGCTACATGTTAAGGGGGGCTGTCATTGAAGGAATGTCTACCTGAGAGGCACTGTGAAAACCGTACACCTCATACATTTCAATCACAATGCTTACAGATGCAGAAGATGCCTTCATGGGCCTGAATTGTACCTAAAAATCACAGCCAGCCCCTAAACAGTTTGCGGCTGCGGGAGGGATTTATGGGCTTGAGGCTTCGGCCCGTAACTTGCGCCCTTGCTTAATTGAATAACATCGTAATCAGTGATGAAAGGGAGCCCGCAACACACCCGCCGACATACGGCCTACAACGATCGATTTGGGGGCTTGTTATTGAATGAGGCCCAAAGTCTTTAACTACTGCTGGGATCCAGCATAGTTAAAGCCTTCTAACCTTTACCGTAAACCTTATGGACTTCCCAGACTGGAATGTTCTCTCAAAAGGTTTTCAATTCAGTATTTGGATGGATCTTATTCCAGAGACAATACATCATTCAGTTGATGGAGAGCTTATGAGCCCATACTGCCGGGGGGCATGATTAAAAATAGCAATTAATTGTTTAAATGCAAAATAAAAGTATGTTAAGGTTGTTTTCTTAGTAAGCCCTCCCCAGTTATTCATTTGGGAGCCCTTTATTAAAACACTAAATGTGCAAAAAGATGAGGGGATATTGAATATTGAGTGAGTAATGCATCCAATCAGTCCTTTTACAATGAAGACCCTGAGGATGTGGTTGCCCAAGTATAGTACTTAGATACAATACAATTACCAACAGTGTACAGGGAAAATGGAGGTATATGATACTCCCATTAATGCTCAGTCTCAAAAGGTAAAAATATGACAAAAAGAAAAGCTCCAGGCCCAGATATCTGACAGTTGTCTTCAAAGGTCTCTCAGAGAACTTTCCAGGACACCTAGGCTCCAATTCAATTGAGAAAATTGTAGATTTGGGAGCCCATAATGGAATCTGCTATTCAATTGGCGTATTTTTGCTAGCTGTAAACGATTTGCGTGTTACGGGCTGAATATACCTTGTCAAAATCATAACTCCGACCCAGCTATGCCTTTGATCTTTCAAGCCCACAAGTGTTACAATCGCAAATCGCTATTCAATTGCTATAATTCCTCAAGCCTATGAATGTTCTCACACCCGTAAATGACAAATGTAGAAGAGTATCCAATGAGTACCAGATAGGACTCGCAAGGGGGTTAAACATCTGTTTGAAGCACCGTAAATGCAAATAAAATATCAACACTGCACTTTAAAAGACGGGGAAAGCAATTAAAGACATTAGAATTAATTGCACAACAGTCTCAAGCTCGCAAATCTGCAACAAAAAATGTTTTTGTCGGCTTAATTTCCTTGTCATATCAATCTCGGGAATCAATGAGTTAATACATATCAGGTTACCCACATGGACTATAACATTTACTTCATTACGTTTTATTATTTTGTATGTTGCTGGATTGCGAATCCTATCACATACAGACTTTTAAATGCTAATTGATTGACATTTAACCTCCATGTTTTACTGATGTTATTATGACGGTCTCATTTACTATTGGCTTCTAAATCGGTAGTTACGGCCTTGCTTAATTGATCATGCTCTGAAATGCTACGTACGATTGCATGGTTTATGGTTTCGGCTGTCGGCCAAGTATTTGCAGGCTTCTTCAATTGAATTGCTCTATAACTGTTGCACATTTCAAGACTTACGGCCGGTATAAAGGCAACTGTGTGCTTGAAATTGAATAAGGCCCCTAAACTATTTATATAATCATATTGTCTCTTTGTATTTTAATCTTGCTCGTATTACCTGTAAGTGTCAAGGGTACTACCTCTACAGCCTGTTTTAAGGCTATATTGTTGTGCAAACAAGACTTTAAGCGGTAACTTCTATTTAGAAACAATTGAAGCAATTATTAAATCACGGGACTTCTAAAAGAATCCAAATAATACATTTAGATGTCAAGCTTCTGCATTCTCAAGGTTTTGACTTTTGCTATTAAGGGTTCATAGAAAAGAAAAAAAAAAAATAAAAAAAAAATAAATAAAATATATATATATATATATATATATACTTCACCAGAACCCACTGTCATCACCATGAAAGGTCTTAATCCCCTTTGGCTATTCTTCACAAAGGTACATATCAAGGTTATCCATACCCAACTTTATGATTCGACCATCTTTATTTAATCACTTGTTGTGGGGAAACTTCTTAAAACTATTTTCTGTCTAAAATGCCAACATTTGAGGTCAATTATCAAAAACTAAATTAATTTTTTTATCAACCAATTACAATTTGTTATTTATAGGGAATATTTTAGTTTCTACTGTAACTGGAACATTTGATGTATGCATTTAAAGCCCTCGACATATCACACCTGAAAGTGACCCAAAAAGTACTACAGTTGTTCCATGATATAACTCCCACATACACTCTGACTTTGTAACGCAAGTAGCATCAACACTATAAGGTGCAAATATTTTCCCGCCAACACTTGGGGGTCATCCCTTCTGTTTTATCATGGACTCTCAGACATTATCAGCCTTATTAAATTGTGATTCGGCCAATTCTAAAGGGCTCTATATAAGCACAGAGCATATTTATTTTACAGAAGTTTTTAGTTAGTGAACGTCTATCCAAAAGCAAGGTCTTCACTAACTAAAAACTTCTATATAAGCTCTGTGCTTATATAGAGCCCTTTAGAATTGGCTGAATCGCAATTTAATAAGGCTGTATGTTATTCCCAAAAAATATTTTTATCCCCATGTGTTACATGGCTGTTTTGTATAACTAATTTAATGTTGTAATAGATTTAAATGTTTAAGGAAGGTGTCTGGATTTTACTAGATATATAAGATTAAGATTAGATAAGATTATTGTGTATCTATTTACTTTTATGTACTTTGTTTTATTAAGAAGTGCTTAAAAGCTCTGTTTTACTGCCTAAAATCAAACAAATATTAAGTGCTTGTGTCTGTAAGCTGCAGCTCATAAGGACACAGACTCTGCTGTACTGTGTCTGATGCTAAACAATAGGCTAGGACACTGCACTGCACATTCTGACCTACAAGTCTGTGTTTGCATATGCTGCAGTGGGCAGACTCATACAGGGGCTATCTGTTTGATTTCAAGCAGAAGCAGCTTACAGGCACTTCTTAAAAATGTTCATAAAAATAGATAGATACACAGGTATATTATATACCTACTAAAATACAGGGACCTTCCATATGCTTTCAATACCTGGTCTCAAGCCCACATATATAGATATGGTTCTGATTTATTGGCCTAGATCTAAGTATGTGAACATTAATATTAGAACAATTTACAACAGAAATGGAAGCATGCTTTGTTATAAATAAATAAAAAAACAATGTGGCCCAATGGAGGACAACATATACTGTATATACACACACAAGGCGCGGCGATCCAATAGCTACTTGTGTACTTCCTAGTTTTAAAGTCTGTTTTGCTGCAAATTATATGCTACCTTTGAACTTTATAAACCACTTAGTGCATGTGCTCCTGTCTTCATTGCCAATTAACCTACTAACATCATCTGAAAAGCAGTGTAGAGTATTCTGGGTATGATGTTTGCATGAGATTCTAACCATTAGTGATTGTATGTATTGTGCTGAATTTCAATTGCATCTGCTTAGACCTATAACAGTTGAAATTTGAAAAAATATTTTTAATTGTTTCTTTACGGAAAATAACCCATAGAATATTTTGATAATTACAATTTATTTATAACACCCAACCAGAAATTCCAAATGTTTAATGCACTTGTATGAATAATCGTCCAAAGAAACATCACTGTAAGAGCCCTTCATGATGTAAAAGGGCACAAAATGTTATGTTAACATTTTTTTTTTTTATTACACTAATAATATGAGAACAAAATAAAGTTAAAAAAAATATTGGAACATAAGGGTGTGCAAAAAAAATAATATAAGCACTGTCCTCATAAAAATATTTTTATTCTGATTTTTTTGAATTTCACTCTACTGAAATGGAACTTATCACTTACTACACATGTAAAGTAGAAAAACATGTCTGCCTATTGCGCCTATCCATTAGTATGTATGTCTCTTTTGTTTTTCTCAGTGTCACAAGCCATATGGCACCTGGAAAGGGAGAGGCTTGATACGGATGGACAACTGCTCTCAGCTTTCATTAGTTTCTATTTTTCACATTGTTTTTTCTAAAACAGACTTCTATTTCTAATACATATACATTTAGATACAACTATTAATTTTTAATGAATGTTTTTAGGGAATAAAAACATATTTAGGGCCTCATGTAAATCAGGTACTCTAACTTAGGGTAATGTCAGAAAATGGCTGCAGGAGATTTTCTGACCCAATTTACAACAGTATGCTGAACTGTAGCACCCCTGCATTATGACACTCAGGTCACGTCCGTAAACCATGCTTCAGGCAATAGCACAGAAGGGGTTACGGCACCCACACAAAACTTCTCCAATCCACTATCTGATACGGGGACTTTTGGGACACAGCAAACAGGAAAATGATTGACAGCCATACTGTATATATTTGCGAGCATCAGGTCCCAGCGTTGACTGTGTCGCAGATTTTTACAAGTTAGCATGCAGGTCCTGGAGTTGAAGGGTTTGGTTCTGGAGAGAGTGAGAGTAGGAGAGGTAGGAGAGACAGGTCTGAGGGTCAAAACAGGGACATATGGATCCCAGTCCACAGTTGGAAGTACAAGAGGCTGGAGTCAAACACAGGGCCCCCATACGTGCCGGCGCCCACATTATCACAGGGGGAGGGAAGATAAGGCCGGCCACAGGGGCCAGGCCTGGAAGGAGGTAGCAGCCACGGTGTCCCAGGTGGGTTATTACCATAGGGATGTGAGGTCTATCATGACAGCCGGGCAAAGATCAGAAGGATGATGGAGGAGGAGGCCTGCAGTGACTGTCTGCTACAGTCAGTGGGAGAGGATGCTGAGGGCCATGATGGAAGATGGGATCGTCCCAGGAGCTCCAGATCTGGTGGTGACACCGGATCCAGCCTCTGTGCCAGGTGAATGTCAAATACATGAACATACAACCACATGCACACCACAAACACACAGATAACCCTAGTCATGAAAATTCTGCACAACAATAACGGATAAAATTTAGGACCCTACATATCACACTTAATATTGTACAGCATCATATTTGTCAGGAATACACGCAACAAATAGCAGATAGATAGAAGTTCAGTTAACCCACATTGATAGCACGGTATGGCCACTGCAGCATGTGCAGATACAGACTCTGTGGGGATGCATATGCAGGTTTGATTAAAAGCCCAGCAGGAAACAACCCTCAGCAGCATGTTAATAAGTATTGCTGAGAGATGCTCACTGATTGGTTAGTATGACACATTGTGCAGCAACTCATGCAGAGAATGTATATGTATGTGCTGCAGAGGCCAGCCCACAGCAACAATAAAGAGATTTTGATGAGTCAATAACACACAAGCTCAGATTATAGAGCAACGATCAGATCAATCAAAGTATAGCTTTGAATATTAGCTAACAAGTGACCCATCCAGGTTCAGGATAACTGCATGGCAGATAGGTAGGAACACGTCATATGTCATACCATATCCTCCTGGATGTCTATGACCGAATTCCTTACCGCCCCACCATCTACTACACCATCAAATCCTCACTTATCTCTCAGTGTCAACAACGCCATCATCACTCCCACCCCCCAAGCCCGTTGTCTTGGGGTTCTACTGTACCCAGCCCTCTGTTTCATTCCTTATATACAATCAATAGGGTTAGCACATATTTATACATGGATTTACCATTTGAATTAATACAATTTTGACTGAAGGTTGGAATATCAGTATCCCTCCAATTGGAGAATATCTATAACACAGAAATTCTGTATGTTAATAGGATTACTGTACTCCATACATTTGCCCTTTTTTTACCCTTATTTTTCCCTTGCTTTTTAACAATTTTATTCGTCACTGTTTTGTATAAATAATAAATAAAATAAAAATGAGGCGTATTATATCCCCTTAGTTTTGCAATCTTATATACAATCACTAACAAAATCTTGTCTTTTCAATTTAAAAAACATTTTCAAAATACGTCACTGTTTTACACAAGACAAAATAAGATTCTAATACAATCCCTCACATATCTCATCTTGACTACTGCAACTCCCTTCTGGCTGGCTTACCCACCTATCTAACTCCACATCAATCCATAATGAATGCTTCCGCTAGACTAATCTACCGTATTAAACACTCAGTGTCTGCTGCACCTCTCTGGCAATCACTCCACTGGCTTCTTGTAGCCTCCAGAATAAAATTTAAAATCATGACCCCAACTTACAAGGCCCTCAACAACACTGCACCCCCTTATACCTCTGCTCTCTTCTCCAAATATTCCCCCACCCGCCCTCTTCGCTCCCTCTCACTCCAGCCTTCAGAACTTTTCTTGTGCTGCTCCAATTCTCTGGAACTTCTTGCCTCGCTCAACCAGACATTCCCCTTGTCTCAAATCTTTCAAAACCACACTAAAAACACACCTGTTTAAAGTAGCCTATCACCTGTCATCCTTTAGATTGGAAGTCTGTGAGTTTTGGGGAAAGCTCTATGGACACTGGATTCTAAGCTCGAAGACAGGGCCCTCTATTTTCTCTATATGTTTTATAAACAAATGAAAATAATAATAATAATAATAATGATCATACATTGGTGTTAAGCATATACAATTCTTCTCTCATTACAGCTTCCAGGAGGTTTGGGTCCACTTCAGAGGCGGGGGCTTTGGCTCAAACGGAGCCACAGGCCTTTGGGATTGCCACCGCCCTCCAGGATCTGTGCCTGGTGGAGGAGCCCAGAGCCGGGGGACAAAGAGGAGGAGGAGGACATCATCGTGTGGTCAGTGGGGGGACTTCAGGGACCATGCACCACACCTGTGGCTTTTGACCCCACTGGCCACATGAAGATGTCCCCACAGATCAATTCGCCACCTGGGCCCATGTACTGGACAGACACAGGACATGGCAGGACCACCACCACCAGCTTCTCCTCTCACCATAGGCACATCCTGGCCACCCACACCACCACCTGGCCCTCAGCACCTCCCCACCACCTCCTCCCACAGACCTGCTTGGCCGTGACAGACCCCCATCTCCATGACCAGCTCCGGAGGCCAATATGGGGGAGATGCTGGCCCTGCTCAGAGAGTGTCTGGTTTGCATGCGTGGGATTCAAGCCAGCAACTCCCTGCCTCAGCCTCCGGAGCATACAGAAGCATGCAAGGAAACATCATAAGCCAGCTCAGCCTGGATATGGCCCAGCGTGCTCTGGTTGCCCGCACTGCGTCCTCCTCACCAGAGGCCTCCCTGACTCACTCACAGCATTGCCCGTCCTTGCATCCCTCCATGCCTCCACCACCTGTGCAGCTGCCTCCAGGGGGAATGCCTCCCCCTCTCAACCAGGAAGTCAGCGCAGCACTCCCCAGTGATAATCTATTGGTTCAGGTGATAACATGATCTAGCCTGGCTACAAAGTATTGGCCTATGTGATGGTTATATTTTCTTAGCAGATGGCAACCTCCCATCACATGGTCCATGACCCTCTTCTCTGTAGACATGCAAAGTTATGTTTAGCATCTCACCAATTGATGGTCACTGGGGAATGCTGTTGAGAAGAGATTGTGCAATTCCTATTTTTGTTTTTCCCATTATGATGATTTTTCTTATATCTTTAGACACAATTCAGGTCCATGAAGGCATCCACTTCATCTGCAAGCAGTGCTACGAAAAAATGTGAGTGACATATTTATATAAACTAGCTAAGAGATCCTAACAATCGGTTATAATCTGATGACACCTGTGCTATTAGTCAGGCCCCACTCACTGTGGTCCCAACTAAACATTCTTTGTGAAATGCCACATCATTAATCATGGTGATGGCAAGTGATTTCTCATGACAGATAGAGTTTGCATTGCTTGAGCATGAAGTACAGCTAAGCTGTTTTATTGTTACACTTACTGTATTTTCCACTGTACTAAATATACAGATTTTATAGTTAGTTTTTCTCCTCCTGCCTTTTTTTAGCTAGTGACCACTTTTTTTTTGGAACATACTGTTTGTGTGTTTCTGGATTGGATTACATAATCCTTGATATCCATCAGCTGTGTAATGTAGCAGATGAAGACATGATGCATGTGCTATGCACATTAGTAGTTACTTCCATTATATAGAGATTTTACATGATGATTTTTTGATTAATCTGATTGTGGTGACATTGGTGTAATGACCACGTGACCCTAGTAGATGCTGTGCATCGTTGTAATATTACCTTGATGCCTTTAAGCTTTGCCAGTTTTTCCAGCCTCTTGTCCTGTCGGATATGTTAACCACTGTGCTCTATGAATTCAATAAAGTATGTGATTGTACTTTTTCCCATTTGTGTCTCTGTGACTGTGAGAATGTCTTTGTAATGGAGTTGTATAATTTCTGAGGCTATTTCTGAATGTGCTGTGTCTTTAAGAGAGGTATGCAGCTTTGAGTTTTTCCATGTCTGATCAATGTCACATGATTATTAATTAGTTTTCCATTGCTCCTATGTGCCACTAGCAGTGTGTTAGCATGCTTTTGCGGTGCTTGGAATTGTTTTCCTGTCCCTTTAAGAGGTTCTGCAGCAGTTCACCATGGTTTTCAAAGTCATTGCAAGTGGTGTTTTTGACTGTTACGGCAGTGCTCTTATTTGTGAGCTATCCATAATTTTTGATTAGCATGGGTGTTGGTCTATCGGAGTAACTCGTAATTTATAGGCAGTGTGAAAAGTCAATGGAAAAGTTACCTGTAATTGGAAATTGTGGCTTGCCACAGTGACTCTTAGCAGTTGACTTGCACTGTTTTAGGGTGATTAACATAGCTAGGTAGGGTTTACTCTTCAATTAGGAGACTCACAATGGCTTTTTCTGAGATTTACATGAGGCCCTTAGTCATTAAAGACACTGAAAAGTATGATATTATTATTAAAAATGTAAATTACCAATAATATGAGATTGTAGATTTTCACATTTTTCATACGATTTTTTTAATGCAGGGGTAAGTCAATGTCACATGCATTTCCACTGAATGTGGGCATTCTTATAATGGTTTTGCTAGACCTCATTAACTGGAAGACAACTTAATGGAGTATCATCAAGGGGCACTGGTCAATTCTTGGGGGGAAATCTACATCAAGTGTGCAAAAACTACATATCAATTATATTTAGAATCCACTACTTTAAATACAATGGCTTGTTTAAAACTTTTGGGCACAATGTATACAATACTGTAGTTTGCACAATTTTTTAAAATGCAAACATTATTTTGCAGACAATATAGGACATGCTCAGTTCAACCATTGTAAAGATTCCATGGACAAGAGAAACCTCTGATGTCAGAAGTGTGGCTAATTGCCTTTCTGTGCACTTAGCTTATAACAGTATAAAAATAAAATAAAAAAAACAGGCAGTTTTAGTGTGTTGCCTATTGAAATGTTCTGCTACTACATGATTATTTTTGCAAGTTGGCAAGTGGCTGTTTTGGTTGTTTGTTGATAGAATGGATTACTTAATTTTTGGTCCAGATTTGTGAGGAAGGGTGCTACAAATATCAATATTTGATCCGTGTGCTTAATATACAATACTGTAATAAAATAGGCCTCTGCAAAGCAGCATGCAGTGTTTTATAGTTACATTTTTTGTTGTTGTGCAAAATGATTAATTATCAGTGCATCCGTAAAGTATATCAAGGGAGTTGTAAAATTAGCATGCATTTTCAGTTTATTAGCTTATACAATATAAGGAACACTGGCAGTTGCAGATCTGCTTGCCACAAATTAAAAATACTTTTTATTTATCACAATTTAATTCCTTTTGTGCTGCAGAATATTATTTATAGTGCACGCAATGCTCTGTAATGAGAGGAACAGCTTGGTCTGCAACATCACTCATTCCACTAACTTACAACTGTTTACGTAGAAACATAGCTTTGATGGTAGGTAAGGTAATAAGGTTATCTGGTCTGCCCAGTCTACTTCGAAAGCTTGGCTTATTAAATCCTTGGTACAGCTGAATAACCCTGGCATGCTTGAATTGTTTTCCATTTCCTGCATTTGTTTGTCTGAAAGGTACCTCCCCAGAGTTTTATTTAAACTTTTAACATATTTTAAGATATTTTTATCATATCAGCACTGTTTCTGTTCATTCTCCATATTAAGGTCATGAAGTAATTCCTTGAAAGCTTTCTCTTTTACACCACGCACCATTTTAGTTGTCCTGCTTTGTATTGTTTACAATTTTTTAATATTCTCTTGGACAGTCTCCACACTCAATATTTTCTAACTAGTCAATTGACGGTATTATTTGATGTGTCTCCCCCCCCCCCCCCCCTCTATCTCTTCCCTGCCCCCCGTGTCTCTTTCCCACCCCTCTCCCTCCCACTGACTCTTCCCCCCTCTCCTGTATCTCTTGCAGTCACTCTCCCTCCCCTGTGTCTCTTTCCCCCCTCTGTGCCTTTCCCCCCCTATATCTCTCCCACTACTCCCCCCGAGCATGCAATCTCTCTCTCGCTCCTTCCTGCCTGTGTCCCTCCCTCTTTTCCCCTCTCCTTTGCGAACCTCGCAATGGGCACCTTGGGCACCCATTGCGGGGCTCGCCATGCCCAACTTTGCGAGCGTTACACACAAACTCGCAGTACGACAACTATATTAGTGATAGGTACGGTTTAACATCATAAGATTGAGAGCACTATGGCATTAGCATTAGAGTATATAAATGTTACATATAGCAAAGAACTTATAGAAATAGAAACAAAGGTAAATATAGACAATTGACTTTACTGTACAGTGGCAAGACACTGAATAAAAAAAAATGTGTAGTACAGATGTGACTAAAAGGTAGATTTACTGATCAATTGCAAAGTGGTGACAGCTACATCTTGGAGGAACACGCTACACACATTAATAATCAATTATAATAACCAATTCTGCCAGAAGGGGCTCATATTCATATTAGAGACTTCAATTTCACTGTGCTATTACAACAGCACCCACACTGGTTGATGAGCTTGTAATCCAAGTGTATGAGAGAAGGAAAGCAAACATACATATTGTATACCATATTTAAATGCAACAGTGATATATAATTGAAACTGTGCAGATAGGGTGATAAACCTTGTTAGGACAATTAACTGAAATACATAGATACTATATCACTAAAATCTGTAATAAGAGCATTTAAAAAAAAAAAAAGACACACAAAAGAAACTTTGAAATAAGCCTTTTTGCATTTCTTGCTTAGTAACAAGAAATAAAATAATAATTTGCTTTGTGTTTTAGCTGTAACAGCTAGTTTCAAGTTTCAAACTGCATATTCAGTGTATTCTGTGGATATCTCCAAGTGATTACTTTCCTTCCATTCAGTACAAATTCATGTGAAACTTTCGAGATGCATCATGATTCAAGGTGACAGTTACAGAATCCATTTTTCAGTATGTCTTTAAAAAAAAAGCAACACTGCTTTAAAAAAAAAAAAAAAAAGAGGGGTTTAAACAAAAAGGATATGATTGGTAATTTGCCCTGAAACATACTTCATACAAATTCATTAAAAGAAAAATAATAAAAAAAAAGGTAGTTCTTTATCACTTGTCCCAAGAACAGTAGGAAAATAAATGTCCTCAGCACCATGTAAACAACTAATGTATGTGATTGCTCAGCGTGAGGCACATCCAGCCCCACCACTTGATTCTCTTGTCTTCTCTATTCCACTCATAATACTTTCTTCATTTAGCTTCACAGTTTTAAAATCTTCACGGATGTTTTTCAGTAAGTCTGGTTTGAAAATAACATCTAATGCAGTCATGGCCAATGCCTTTGCTGTGCGAAGTGTGTAAAATTGAGCTGCTTTTGAACCTATTAAAAATAAAACCATTGAACAAGATCATTATATTATTTCTAGTTACTACAATAATTAGCAATGTGGATATAATAATCAGATATTATTATCAGAACTTTAGAGGAGAAAAGGGCAGGTTAAAAAAGTGTATAAAGTGAATGAAGCAAAATATGAAAACGCGCAAATCTATATTTAAAAGCAAAAAATTAAAAAAAGCACTTCACAAATTACAGCAGAAACAAATAGATTCATATTATACAACATAATATTACAGGAGACAGTGGTACATACACACAAACACACACACCGGCACTACAACAAGGCTCTTGGAAATAAAACATTTTCCTATTATCAATAATTTTTCAAATATGCATACTCTAATAACTGTAACTTCAGCAGATGTCTTTTATCTAGTCACACTTACCGGAAGCTTCAGTATATTGTTCTGTATGATTCAAAGCGTCAGACCCAATGTAAAAATATGGATGGATTCCGGGAACCACAAAACTAACATTCCCAAAATCTGTGGATCCTGTAATCAACCAAAAAAAAATTTGAAAATTCTTATTAATAATAAAAAAAAAAAAAAAGATGAGACTGAATTTTTTATTTTTACTAGTGAAATAATAATTACCTTTTCATAACAAGTTGTCTGGAAAACTTGTATTATATAATAAAAAAAATTAACAGCAGTTTTATCAGATTACGCTGTATAAGAGGAAACTTGGCATCCTAAATAAAATTGCATATTTGTTATTCTCTGGTTTAGTGAACAATGTTCTATGCATATCATTTATCAATCATAAGCTAAGTGTTTAGCTGATACCATAACCTTTAAAATAGAAACATTGATAACCCTTATCCAATAACCATTAACTATTAATTTCATGGCTGCCGTCACCATCTGAATAGATCTTGGAGCCCTGGAAAATACATTTTGTTCCTGCCTCCACTTCTGCCCCAACTATTTCCCAGGAATTGAGATTGCGGTTTGCCATGACCGGCGGCTTTTTAAATAGAGCAGCTGGTCAGCTTTTGTACTCTCTTCTTTCACCCTTATCAATAAGCCCTTCAGTCCCTCCTCACTTTCAGCCATCAAAGTAGTATCATACGCGTGTCTGAGGTTGTTGAAACTTCTCCAAACAATACGGATTCAGGCTTTGGATTCTTCCAGCCCGGCCTTACACTTGATGTATTCCATGTATAAGTTGAATAAATAAGTTGAACATATAACTGATCTTTAAAGGGCCAGTTATTTAAGCACAACATGGAGAACACCACTGTATTGTACTCCTGAAAACATGTTTAAATACTTTTTGAATTTTTAAAATAGGTGCATTTTTCACAGTAAAAATCATAAATGAAGATCTGTTTACATTAGAATCTTGCAAGTCCCACACACAGAGTCTAAGCAAGGGCTGTGTGCAAAGAGCAGACGCATAAAGAAAGTTAACCATTCCCAAATTCATCTGTGCAGTGAAATGACTGCTGGAAACTCCTAAATATATTACTTGTGGGTTAACTGATGGCTGATTACATTACTGAAAGCAAGTAAAACCATAAATCCTTCTGTTCACGGAGATAGCAACGGCCATTGTCGGCAGATGTTGTTAATCATAGAAAAGTCAGCAGTGTGTCTGTAAACAAACCTAAGACTGCAAATTTGTATCTGTTCTTATTGTAATTGAAAAAAGCAATACATCACTTTAACATAGAATCTTGTGCTCTTTTACACCATGAAGAGCACTTATAGCGCAGTAATTTTTTAAACTTTATATATTCAGTTGTTCCATATTCAGTTCTGACCGTAGCTTCTTATTCCATATAAAGATTCCTCAAGAGGCAGATGAGATGATCTGGTACTCACATCTCTTTAAGAACTTGCCACATTTGTTGTGATCCGCACAGTCAAAAGCTTTAGTATAGTCTATGATGCAAAAGTATATGCTTTTCTGGAACTCTCTTGTTTTCTCTATTATCCAGAGGTCATTGGCAATTTGATCTCTTTTGCCCCTGCAAAACTGGCTTACGCATCTGGTAGTTTTAATTTATTGTTGGAGCCAAGCTTGTAGGATGTTAAAGGCATATGTAAATTTCCTGGATTATGAGTGCATTGGATAGAGACGAAGTAGTGTATGAAAACATTGTTTTGCATGAAAAAATATCTAAATAAACATTTAAACATTTAACTTGAAGTTTGAAAAATGTCTAGTAATTTCTGACAGTTGAAAATTAGGGTTAACACCCTCTCCAAACCCAGGCTAAGTTAGCATCAAATTCAAAAATGGTTTTGACCAATCAGGTGGAAGCAGAGGCTGAAACATTTGTATCAAAATCTGGGGTTGCCTGGGATATGTAGTCTGGCACATATTAGAAAGTGCTATGTATTTTCATATAAGAGTCTATCTGTGCAGCACAGTCACACTAGATTGCAACCCTGCAGGTTGTCTGTTCCCTGCATCAACTGCTGCTGGTGTTTTTTTCTCTGTCTCCTTGTGGAACATTTCAGCTGTGATCCAACCAACCATGTGACTAGCAGCACTTCCTTTGGAGGTTACAAACTGTATCCAGCTGCTCTGCAGCCGGGTACACTTATGAAAGCTTCCTAGGGGTGTGCAAATCCAGATAGCAGTATCCAGCATATAAACATGTAAGTACATTCAACTTTTCAATATAATATTCCTAATCAGTGGCTGTTAGGAAACATTTAAAACCCAGAAAAAGTCTATATACCTTTAACCATTACCTTGCTGGCAAGTGAAAGGAGTGCAATTGTTCGGTAAATGGAAAGCTATCTGGCACTGCCTTTTTTGGGATTGGTATGTAGACTGACCTTTTTCAGACTACTGGACACTAATAAGTTTTCCAAATTTGTTGGCATAAGGCAAGTAATACTTTCACAGCATCATATTGTAGGAGTTTGAATAGTTCAACTGTGATCAGATGTTATTAGCAAGGCTTCCTACAGCCCTTCTCACTTCACTCCAAGAGGAGTATGTGTATTACATATTTCTAAAAAAGTAATTATTTTGGCTACTAAACCACACTTTGCTTCAGTTAGACCAAGGGAAATATATATAGTAATAATAATGCTCCCTTTACAATTTCCTACCTGAAGGCTCATTTAAAACCAAGTCATCTGTTGTAAACTCCATTCCGAGCTTCTTTCCATTTTCTATGTAGGCTTTTGCAAGGGCTTTGTTTGGAAGAACATTGAAGTAGTCATGGCCGCTAGTGCTTAGCTCCACCTACAATGTACATGCAATCAGAGAAAACAGTCTGATTAAAATTATTGATCATTATAAAAACGAATCAGTTTCTTTGCATGTTTCTTGTACACATAATTGTTTATCATTTCTTTGCCAAATTACAGTAAATAAATAGTACATTTGTGTTAACATTTGAACTTTGTTTCCTGTTCAGAATTCCAAGAAATGCAGTTATTACATGGATTTCAGGGAACCTGGGCAGGGACATGAAACTGTGCCCACAAAGGCTTCACTCTTGTAATTCATAACCATTTTAAACATGGCTTCTTTTAAGCATATGCCTAGTGTATTACACAGCTTTGGGCAAAGCTAAGGATGGAGTATACACAAGCCAGGACTCCTACCCAGATGTTTTCTAAATTATGAAAAGTCCATTAGTACATATATGGGCTCTCTAATGTAACACAACTTTACAAATTTGACACCTATATCAATTTGCTATATACACATTTTGGATTAATAGCAAATGTCATAATTCTTTCACAATCTAATTGTCTAATATTGCACCATTACATCTCATATATATTTAACTTTTTTGCATTATTGTAACTTAACATTGGTCTTCTGGTTTATGTAGGTTTGTTTGATATGCACAAACTAATGCATTTAGTCAGTTTAATTTAAACTTGGAGCTGGACCATAAAGAGGGGTAGGCACTGTAGAATCGATGCCTTTGAATTGTGGTGTTGGAGAAAACAGCTTAGAGTCCCTTGGATTCAATAAATCAGTACTTCAGGAAATCAAGACAAACCTTTCACTAAAAGGTATGATCATGAGGCTGAAGCACAAATATTTTGGAAGGATTCCCGAGAGAAAACGCTAATCTTGGAAAGATTGAGGGCACAAGCAGAAGGGGGAGGCAGAGGCGGAGATGGATAGATGAGCTAATTGAAACAATGAACATGAGCTTGATGGAGCTCAGAGAGGCAGTTGCTGACAGATATGTCTGGCGTGCTGTGGTTCATAATTTCATGGAGAGTCAGACACGACTCAACAACAAAGCAGGGGTATTTATTCATATTTTTTTGCATGTGACAGAGCATTCTGTTTACAATCTAAAAAAAATAGTTTTTTTCTTTCAGTTTTATTTACAGAGAAAAAAGTATTTTTTGCCTCTGTTTATTTACATGTGTAAGCCATCCCACCAGGTGAAACCCACCATCTCAATTAAAGGTGTATGCCTCACAGCCCATCAGTGAGCTGCACCACCAAGTGCTGCTTTCGTGCTGGTGTATTGGGGGGGATTCTGTTACTCACAGATCTTCCCCCAAGCACAAGCTGCTACATCCAGGCTCTCAGTGTCCTGTCAATCATCCCCAGAGATCAACATGCAGTGCAGCCTCAGTCCCTCCCACAAGCAGAGCAAAGGCATAGGCAAAGTGTGTGTGAGGAAACAACACAAGTGAGTGTGTGTTGTGTGTGTGTGTGCGCGCGCATCTGCGCTGTGTGAGAAATCAACCCTAGTGAGTCTGTGCTGTGTGTGCCAGTGTATGCATGTGCTCTGTGTCTGAAAACAACTCAAGTGAGTCTGTGCCCTGTTCTCTATATTATATCACATCACTGGCGTAATGAGCAGAAAGATAAGAAAATGCATAAAGCTATACTTATTAATCACATATAATAGTTGTCAAACTGCGAGACGTTGTCACGCTTTGCGAGGTGCGTACGACTTAGGAGATGAGTGCCACAGTCGCTCATCGTTTGCGAGCCGAGCTTTTAAACCGTAGCATTTAGCCCATGCGAGCCTCGCAAATCGAGGCGAGTCCTGTTAAAATACGAGACGCGGGACTTAGAAAAAAAAAATACGAGATGCAAAAATTTACGAGATTAGCGGGCCGAACAAAAAACTGGAAAAACACACTAAATACACCCTCAAAAAATTACAAAAACATCACAGACAGCAAGGGGCAACAGCCAGGACGTCTGTGAGTGAGGTGGAACGCAAATTTAACTCTATTTAGACGATTTTCGCCACTCGAAAATCGCCCAAGCAAGGAAAAAAATGGCCACAGAAAAATATGAAAACGAGGCTACACAACCCGGACCGCGCAAAACACTGTAAAACGTGTAGCACTTTACACATCACACTACGACCCACAAGATACACTATTACAAAAGACGAAAAATGCACACGAGACGCGTACCACATTAATAACATTACCACTATACAATGCCGCTTTACACAATAAACCAACGTCTTTACCTCGCGCACGCAGCCTATTTAGAATGCACACTTCAAACATTCATTACACTTTTTAAGCAGGGCATTAACACTCAAAATATATATTCTATGCAGACGCAAAATGCAAACAGATTGTTAGCTCTTCAGCCTATTGCTTGCTGCATTTATCAATTATAAATAATTAAACTATATTAATTTATTGAACAAATCATTAATTATTATTTAACTACATATACATAGAAATAGATATGTCTCTCAGAGGACCAAAAGTACACGACAGGAGAGCCTCGCAAAGAGCTCCGAAGCTCCTCACAGTATAAACCGGTTTCAATTATGTCTCAAACAGCATTCCCATGGCTTAAAATAATATAAACACCAATAAAACAGAAATATCCCACATCTTGCAAGGTTAGTACATTATATATATATATATATATATATATATATATATATATATATATACTAGCGACTTGCCCGTCAAAAATTAGGGGGCAATAAAATTGTAAGGCAGGTAATGCTGTTTGCCACAGACATTAATTTTTTTGGTGGTCTGATTGCGAGACTGTTGGTTGTTGTATTTTTTTTTCTGAGAGGCGCTTTTGCTGTTATTGTTTGGTCGGCACTGATCTGCTTTTTGCGTTTATTGCAAGGCTTTGTGTGCTAGGAGCGTTGTCGCTCGTTGTGAGGAGCGCAGTGAATGGCTTTTGTGTTTATTGCAATAGTGTTTGTTTTTTTGTGCATATGTATTTTTGTATCCTAATTAAATAATTAATAAATTAATATACTTTACCTATTTGTAAGTAATATATGCAGTAAGCATTGTGCTGAAGAGCTGACAATCTGTTTTGATGTTCCTGCAGCATACAATGTCGGTTTGCACTGTTGTGGAGCTGAGTTGTAAGTGTTATCAATGTGTGAAGTGTGGAGTGTAAATAGGCTGCGTGCGCGAGGGAAAGCCGTTAGGGTAGCTGTGTACTTCCGCGTTGTGTAAGTTAGTGTTGTAAAATGGCGGAGAATGTGTATGTGGTACGCGGGTGTGGATGATTTAGCGTCCTTGCTAAAAGTGTAAAAGCCGTATATGCTTGGTGTTGTTTTGCGGCTTTATTGTCCTGTAGCCTCGTTTTCTTCGGCAGCCATTTTTTCTCTCGCTCTCTCGCTTAGGGGATTTTCGTGTGTCTAAATTCGGGAATTTGGACTTAAATTGAGGTGTAACTTCACTTGCAGAGGTCCTTGGTGCCCCCCCCCCTTGCTGCAGGTAAGCATTTAATGTATTTTTTGTGCGTATTTATGGTGGTTTTAATGTTTTCAGGTGTGCGCGGTTCAGCCGGTAAGGTTGTATTTTTGCGAGGTCGTAATGTTTTTTTTCTATGTTCCCTGTCCCGTATTTTTTCCCCGTAAATCCGTAAATGTTGCGAGGTCCACAGTTGCTGGCAAGGAGCGCCTTCGGCTACGGGAGCCCGCAGCATTGGCAACAACCTGCATGCTCACAACTATATATGGGATTTATACAGGCTGCACACTTACTACTTTACATTGTAGCAGAGAGTAATTTCTTCAGTGTTGTCACATGAAAAGATATAATAAAATATTTTGTGAGATACTGTGTAGATATATTTGTGGTCAGGTCCCTCTCTCTGGCTCCACCTCTTCTGTGGGAGGGCCGTATAAAGCACATCCTGTCTTCCTCTCCTTTGCAGTTCATTTCTGAGTCTGTGCCTGGAGGGTGATTTTTAGCTCACACCTCCCTGGCTTCACTGAGGATGTCTTTTTATATTCTTTTCCATCTTTATGAAGTTCCATTACCTTGTTATGCAGGTATTTTTACAGTTCCTTTCTGCTTCCCTGAATAAGGCTCAGTATCTAGCCTGCTCAGTGCATCCACATGAGATATAATAACTTTATTGACTATTTATACACAGACACCCATTGCAATTTAAAAAGCCACAGATGTGGGAAATTAACCTTTAATTGCAATTTGAACTTGTGTGTGTCACCTTGTGTGTCTTTAACAAGGTCAAACATTTAAGGGTATGTAAACTTTTGATCAGGGCCATTTGGGTGATTTCTGTTATTATGATTTAAAAAAGGAGCCAAACAACTATAAATGGCTTCATATGATCCTATCCCTCAATAAGACATTTTTTGCATGATATAATCTGTGTGTATGTATATACTGTATTAGTGTGTGCGCGCACGCATCTCAATATATATTATATAGATATATGTATACAGTGGATATAAAAAGTCTACACACCCCTGGTAAAATGTCAGGTTTCTGTGCTGTAAAAAAATGAGACAAGGATAAATCATTTCAGAACTTTTTCTACCTTTAATGTGACCTGTAAACTGTACAACTCAGTTGAAAAACAAACTGAAATCTTTTAGGTAGAGGGAAGAAAATATATAAAAATAAAATAATAGGGTTGCATAGTATGCACACCCTTAAACTAATACTTTGTTGAAGCACCTTTTGATTTTATTACAGCACTCAGTCTTTTTGGGTATGAGTCTATCAGCATGGCACATTCTGACTTGGCAAGATTTGCCCACTCTTCTTTGCCAAAACACTCCTAATCTGTGGGTCGTTGTCATGCTGAAAGATGAAGTTCCTCTTCATGTTCAGCTTTCTAGCAGAAGCCTGAAGGTTTTGTGCCAATATTAACTGGTATTTGGAACTGTTCATAATTCCCTATCTTAACTAAGGCCCCAGTTCCAGCTGAAGAAAAACAGCCCCAAAGCATGATGCTGCCACCACCATGCTTCACTGTGGGTATGGTGTTCTTTTGGTGATGTGCAGTGTTGTTTTTGCGCCAAACATATATTTTGGAATTATGGCCAAAAAGTTCAACCTTGGTTTCATCAGACCATAACACCTTTTCCAACATGCTTT
Source organism: Discoglossus pictus (assembly GCA_027410445.1). Classification (NCBI taxonomy): domain Eukaryota; kingdom Metazoa; phylum Chordata; class Amphibia; order Anura; family Alytidae; genus Discoglossus; species Discoglossus pictus. The sequence continues at coordinate 257,690,388 of CM050165.1, forward strand.
TGGGAGACTTCAGATGTGTTTTTGCAAAATGTAGCCTGGCTTGGATGTTTTTCTTCGTAAGAAAAGGTTTTCGTCTTGCCACTCTACCCCATAGCCCAGACATATGAAGAATACCGGAGATTGTTGTCACATGTACCACACAGCCAGTACTTGCCAGATATTCCTGCAGCTCCTTTAATGTTGCTGTAGGCCTCTTGGTAGCCTCACAGACCAGTTTTCTTCACTTCTTTTCATCAATTTTGGAGGGAGCTCCAGTTCTTGGTAATGTCACTGTTGTGCCATATTTTCTCCACTTGATGATGACTGTCTTCACTGTGTTCCATGGTATATCTAATGCCTTGGAAATTCTTTTGTACCCTTCTCCTGACTGATACCTTTGGAAGCTCTCTGTGGACCATGTCTTTTCCTGTGGGATGTGACTAAGAAAATTTCAGGAAAGATCAACTAGAGCAGCTGAACTTTATTTGGGGTTAATCAGAGGCACTTTAAATGATGGCAGGTGTATGCTGACTCCTATTTAACATGATTTGGAATGTGATTGCTTAATTCTGAACACAGCTACATCCCCAGTTATAAGAGGGTGTGCAGACTTATGCAACCACATAATTTTTCTTTTTCTTCCCTCCACCTAAATGATTTTAGTGAGCGCCAAAGGTCCATAGAGTATAAAAAGCTTTACATTGTGTGTCAAACAGCATTGCCATGGCTTACAATTTTATTGCCCCGTCATTTTTGACGGGCAAGTCGCTAGTATATATATTGTGTTTGGGTATTTGTAGGCGTGAGTGCACGTGTGTTTGTGTGTGTATACTGTATATTATATATACACTAGCGAATTGCCCGTCAAAAAATGACGGCAATGAAATTGTAAGGTAGCTAAATTAGTAAATGAATATAGTGTACCTATTTTGAAGCATTGTGATGAAGAGCTGGCAATCTGTGTTGATGTTGCTGCAGCATTAGTGGTGTGGAGCTGCTGTATAAGCATGCTGAATGTGTGCAGTGTAACACTGTGCGTGCGCGAGACCAAACCGTTAGCGTAGTCGTGTACTTCCGCATTGGTGTAAAATGGCGAGTAATGTGTGGTATAGGTCTGTATCGGAATATCCGTAGGTGTTTTGTGGTGTTTTGCGAGTTTAGAGTGCTGTAGCCTCGTTTTCGTTTTGTTCGGCGGCCATTTTTTCTCTCGCTTAGATTTTTTTTTAGTCTCTAAACTGTTTTATTTCGAGTAAAATCGAGGTGTAAGTTGCATTTTTGAGGTCCTGGGTGCTCCCTCTTGGTGTAGGTAAGTTTTTTATGTATGTGCTGTGTGTATGTATTGTGTTTTAAATGTGCGTGTTGCGTCCGATGTTTGCGAGGTCGTAATGTGTGGTAACGTGTTTCGTACGTTGTTTGCGTTCCTCGTAAAATTTAGCGAGTGTCGTAATTTGTGTGTCGTGTTTTTTGAGTAGCGACGTGAATTTTGCGAGGGTTTGAGGCCCTTGCCCAGTGACCTCGCCAGCAACTGAGTCCCTCGCTTCGCGAGGGGCCTCAGTTGCTGGCATGGAGCGCCTTCGGCGCTCCATGCCAGCAACTGAGGCCCTTGCCCAGTGACCTCGCCAGCAACTGAGGCCCTCGCTTCGCGAGGGGCCTCAGTTGCTGACATGGAGCGCCTTCGGCCCTCCATGCCAGCAACTGAGGCCCGTGCCCAGTGACCTCGCCAGCAACTGAGGCCCTCGCTTCGCGAGGGGCCTCAGTTGCTGGCATGGAGCGCCTTCGGCGCTCCATGCCAGCAACTGAGGCCCTTGCCCAGTGACCTCGCTACGCGAGGGCCGCGGCTCGCTGAGCGAGGGCTGCGGGCTCGCTACGCGAGCCCGCAAGCGTGAGCAACGACTCGTACGCTCACAACTATATATGTGATATATATATATATATATATATATAGTGTTTGGGTATATGCAGTGTTCGTATGTATGCATATATTTATGTATGCATTTTTCTGTATATGGGTGCATACAGTAGACTCTCAGTTATCCGGCACCCACGGGGATTGGTAGATGCCGGATAAATGTAGTTTCTGGCTGAGTTACTATTAAAATAGGCCTAGATTAGCTGCATATGGGATGCTCTGCTAGGTATATATGAGTGAGGGTTGATCTAGCAGCAGCAGCTTTCACTCCTCACTTACACACAGGTATGTTCGGCTGAAGGGTGCAGTGCTGAACTCTGGGAATATAACACCAACACTGCACTGGCTCAGTCACTCATGCCTGTTTGCTTCCAGGTAAAATTAAATTGCAGAGAAGTACAGTGGATGCAGTCTAGGTGCCTGTAAGCATTTTGTGGCATGATAACCTGGCTCCTGGTATGCAATTCTATTTCTGGTTTCTTGAGTTCTGGTTAACGGAGAGTCTACTGTATACATGAGTGTGCATGTGCACTTATGTACTGGTGTGTGTGTGTATATATATATATATATATATATATATATACACATACACTGTATATATATATATATATATATATATATATATATATATATATATATATATATATAAACTAGCTAGTTGCCTGTCAACAATGACGGGAATAAAATTTGAAGCCTGTCAATGCTTTTTGCCACCCAATGTGAGCACCTTCGGCGCTCATTGCAAGTCTCTCCTACTATCTAATTTCTCCCTTGTGCCTCCATTCCCTCCTTCTCTCCCTCCCATGTGTCTCCGTTTCCCCCTCTTTTGTGTCTCCTTTTCCCCCTCTTTTGTGTCTCCTTTTCCCCCTCTTTTGTGTCTCCTTTTCCCCCTCTTTTGTGTCTTCTTCCCCATCTCCTGTGCCTCCTTCCCCTCCCCCCCTCCCCTGTGTTTCTCCCACCTCCCTCCCGTCTCTTTCCCCCCCTTGTGTCTCTGCCCCCCGTGTCTGGGACGCTCATCGAAAGCCCTGCATGCAGCCCCCGTTGGGATGAGGAGCCTTCAGGAGGAGGTTTAGCCTTGGGGAGGAGGAAGGGGGCCCCGCAAAGAGCGGCTTTGCCGAAGCTGCAAATTCTTGATCTACTGACCTTCTACCCTTCTGGGACACAAACTGTTGATATCTAGTTTTAACACAAGTGACACAGAGCAGATCAATATCCGCAAAAGTTTTTTTCTACTACATTGTGATTGAAAACATCCCCTAGGTACTACCAGCGGATCCAGACTACAGAGTGTCACCTGTCAGAATTTGTCTTACGTATTTGGAACTGTATAGATGTTGTATTTCACAGTATACCAGATTTACTCGGGAGGATTACTTATACAGTATTTGAATGCATTGATCTATTTGACATACAAACATTTGAGATATTTATTTGCCCACATTACAGACTGCTTTTTATTATTGTTGTCATTACCCATTGGGTGAACTTCTAGCATATCTGGCAGACATAATGTACCTAGGTTTCATAGATGACTTTATGGTCTTTCACTGTTTAAAATACACCAACACTGCAGACTCACATTCCAACACAAGTGGAGTGTTACAAATATTTATAATCCTTTAATGATTCTTTTGTAAACCCAGCAACTTCGTGTACCTGAGTGAAGCTTATAGAGCACTGGGGGTCTACAGAATACAGTTTGTGAACTTCTGCTCTCTGGCACTTTTTAATCCCTGAGGAAGTACCTGTATCATGAAATGTGTTGGATGATGTGGTAAGGACATAGCAACGCAGTTACATAATCACGTGATGCAAAATTAGAGCCATACAAGAACAAGCAACACTATATGTTAGACCTCCTAACAATGTAGCCCTATAGCTGGCCATAAGTTTTTAAGGAGCACTCCAATCAGGTTACTTGCTGCGCGCTACTATCCATAGCGATTCCTAAAATCCCAAGTTACCTCCCTCCAAGCCTTTGATCTTTCACGGCTGCAAGAGGTGTGGCCGCAAAAATAACAAATCCCTATTCAATTGCTCCGATTTCCCCTTCAGTTAAGCCCGTAAATGGCCCAAAGCATACCAGAGCTTACTGGTAACAAATAGGTTGCGCAAGGGCTAATAAAGACCTTACTTATCCTCCCCACTGGTTCCAACCGCCACCCACACTCCTAAATTAAACCCCCGCGGGGTCCACACATTAACCCCATGATGTGGGGGTCCCAGACGGGACCCCCACAGGGTCCCCACATTAACCCCCTGATGCGGGGGTCCTGATTAGGACCCCGCAGGGTCTCCACATTAACCCCATGATGCAGGGGTCCTGATTAGGATCCCGCAGGGTCCCCACGTTAACCCCATGATGCAGGGGTCCCAATCGGGACCCCTGTAGCATTTAAAATGTTCAACTCTTCGCCGCAGTGCTTAAAGGACCCGCGGCACACAAATTGTTAGCCCCATGGAAGTTTACATTTTTAAATGCTGCAGGGGCCCCGAGCGGAACCCCTGAAGAGGGGTTGATGATGGGACCCCTGCGGTGGTCCCGATCGGGACCCCTGTATCATAGGGTTCATGTGGAGACCCTGTAGCAGGGTTGCCTCCTGTATTTTCACAAGTCCTACGCTTCAAAGCCCTATGGCTTGGAGGTTGGAAACATTGATGTCATGAAAACGATCTCGGTTTCCATTGGCTGTTTTAATTGCGGGAGTTACAGGCTTCATGTTCTCGCCCGTAGATGCTACTTCCGACGGCATGGTTTCCGATTCTTGCGAAGGGGGACTAACTTGCGGGTCCGGCCAGTTGAATAGCAAAGTAAAAGTAGATCTACTCGAGCAGGCATCTCAAAAGTAGTAAATCTGGTATTTACTCTCGAGTAACGGCTCCGAATTAAAATGAGGCCCCTAGATAGGTACGAAATACTAAGAAGGTTAAATGCATTAAACTTGCCTTTATAATTTAGAAGCTATCCATATAGTAAATTCACACAACATTCAACAATTTATTGCTCAAAGACAGGGCCCTCTTTTCTTTTGCAATGTGTTATTACTGTTTTCTGCCTTGTACTTAACACTACTAATATTATTATAATTTTATTATTAATAGCCGACATTAGCTTGCAACATCTATTGAAAGCTTCATATATGAAGAAGACAAATGCATTGAATACATCTCGTCTGAGAGGGATAAACCAGCCCCCACCATGGTAATTTATACATACATAAGTTTTCCCAGCTTGGTCGCTACCATCTTTAATTTAAATATTTATATGTTAAGATTTGTAAGTGATATACACTCTTTTTTAAGAGCTAAAATATATAATGGGTGACGTTTAATGAAAGTTTACAAAACAACTAGCGTTCGGTGTAGTACTCAGCAGATTCACTACAGATTTCGTAGATGTACATTATTTGTTTAATGATGTTGTTAAATGGAGGAAGCCTTAGAATTTGAAACCAACCCAATTAGTTTTATTTTAAAAATGCATAAAAATAGGACATGTCAATTTTGTTCAATAAACACATTTTAAATAGGGCTGCTTTAATCTAGACAGCCACTAAAATCAAAATTAGACATTAAAGATTATTTTTACCTGTCAATTGGTCTTTCTGATCTTCCCAGCAAGTCTATGTCTTTATATTTGTACTAGGATGTTAATTATTTTCAGAGTAATGCATGCATTGTTTTCAGTATAAAGGCAAATGACAGAATTAAGTTATTAGCCCAATTATTCACGGTAATGAATAATTATCAATCATTAAATCCTAGTACAGAGATAAAAACACGGGATTGATGGGAGGATCTGGAAATCTGATTGACAGTAAAAAAACTACCCTCTTCTATGTTACTATACTTTAATAAAATACCTTAAAAAAAAAATAACAGTTGGTTATTATTACCCATAGTTTAAAATTTTACCATAAATCTATATATGTCAAAGTGACGTAAATGCACTGATGTCACACTTACCTTACACTCAGTTGCCAAAGCTGCAGCTTTAAAGCATGCGTGTGCCTTTTCTTGTAAAACAGCAAGATCTTTGCGTGATGGAGCACGCAAATAAAATTCTAATTCAGAATATGAAGGAATGATGTTAGGCTTTACACCTCCATTTTTGATTACGCCTAGAAAGAACAGAAACGTTGATTAACAGTTTCAGAAGAAACAAGAGTGTCATTATAAATCCTAACAAATTCATAAAACAAATTATACATATCAAAGTATGTCGTTATAATGAAGAAGTTCAAGAGAATCTAACACCATAAAAATAGTTTGTTCCTATGGAAAGCAACATGGTTAAGCAAATATGCCCCCCTTTGCTTTGTAAGCTCTTGGTTATGAAAAAACAGTTCTGGGGAATTTTCTGGTGGGGGTAATAACTTTTACTCACAGAAAGAGCATAATATGATGTCTGAATACCATTAGAGTGCTTAAGGCATTTTTCATGCAAAAAAAAAAACAACTTTTCATTGCAACCAAGAACATTTTGTCTTTGCTTACACAAACTAAACATTTTAAAGGGACACAACATTCATTTTGTGGAGTAATTTATTTATCTCTTATTAACGATGCCTGCATTTTATTTCAATGCTTTACAAAACTATATTACCCATACTATATGTTTGATATGGGCAACTGCTGACAGAAGGCGGTTTTAAGCTTCTACCCTTTTCCCACATCAAGCCGTGTGAGGTTTACTCTGCCCTACATTATGTTAGTGGAGAGGGCTGGAAGAAAACCTGGGAGAACAACAAGCTTTTGAGATTTTAGAAAGATTACACATTTTATCCTGATGTCTCTCCTCCAACATCTGTAAAAACCGTCTCATGCAGCCTTATACTCTTATGTACACAAGCCCAGGAGTGCAAGCTTTCTTTCATCCATGTACGCATGCACTTGGCTATCTCTCTCACTCACACAGCTTGTATTTTAATCCCCAATTTTAATGCCTGGCAAATATCCTAGCACTGTATAATAATTATTGAAACCTCGTTAGAAATTGTATATCAGTAGAAGCTTGTACTGGAGTATAATTTGGATAGAATTAAAATGTACGAAGACATTTACAAGCCATATGGAAGCTTTAGTGAAATCATATTAAATAGTATTTTAAAAGTCACTACTTCAGAGTAATGTAGTTACAAATATAAAATGTAAATCTTACAAGAAACCTCATATTTAAAACGGCCATCAATGTGTTTCTCAAATATATCATGCATAAGCCTGCTTCATAGATGTAATGTATTTGAAAACATAAATAATAGTGCAGTTTTAATAGCTTTCTTGACTGGTTTTGTGGATTCATACATTTCCCAATTCTGTGAAAACAAATTAAATAAACAGCTCTAAACGGGTTAAAAATCGATAAGAGTGCAAAGAAATGTGGTTAATTGTTGAACATACACTGTATAGTTCTATAACTAAAAAAGGCAAGTAAATTATTATTTTTAGCCTAAAAAATGTTTTCAGTCACCTGCACCTACAAAATATGAACATGCTACAGAATTATGGCTTTAAGTTCTACAACATTGAAATTAGAATATTCCATACTTTCAAGGTTTCTGACTGTGATTATTAAAGAAAATAAATAAGCTTGACAAAAATAATTAAAAAAACAAACCTTGTGTATTAGACATTTCTTCAAAATTAAAGGAAAACAGTCATCAATAAAAAATTCTCACCATGAACTCTCCAGGTGGGTTTCATTTGCTGTCTTAAGACAGACAGATTGTTGTATGCAAGAATGGCAGCATCTAAAGCATTTACTCCTTTCCATGGATATGCAGCTGCATGAGAAGCTTTTCCATAATATTTCACAGTCACACTAGGGAATAAAAGCCAGCACTTTGCATTTATATCTTTTTGGTAGACAGACAATCACACATTTCATTTACATCTAATGTTATTATTAGTCACTGCACATACAGTTTAAACAAAATATGCCAAACTTCGCAAATTTCTCACATGGCTGTATTTATACAACTGATGCAAATGAGCATCAAAGTCATAAACGTGGTCTAGGATTTAAAATGCTTAAAAGAAACTTTAGAATGGGCAAACTAAGATTTTTTACACTACATGGCATTGATTCAAAAATATACCAAAACAAGGAGAGTTGTCCATGGTACTGCAGTTCAGCTGAGCAAGGGGCCTTGCAATGATGGTACAATTATTTGGCATTTATCGAACACTGGTTAGTTAAAATTATCAATTCTCTTTTTTAAGGAAAAGTATAATTAGTTTTGCAACACAGAATGTAAGTTAATACAGGACTCTAGCTTAAGTTAATATGCATATATTTCAATATATAAATCAATTCCCTGCTACTAAACAACTTTGGCTGCCTCCTCTTTAATCTGGCTGGCTCCTAAATGTCATAAATTTGCCAATCCCTAAATTAATAAATACCAGAGATGGTTACATAAAACCTTGAAACATAAAGAATAGTGTTTCAGGGTAGACTTTATTTCAAGAGCCTTGTATCCAAGGGCTCTGAATTCCTTTGCTGAGATTTATTTTGAAGTTTTACTAGGAAATTCTGCTGTGTCCCCACAAACCCTTTTTATAATAAGACTTGTAGAACGTTGAAGCTCCCATCTCATACTTTTAGAGAGAAATACATTGATTTTGCTGACATAAGCTTCCTTATCATAGCTTAAATTTGTTTCTAAGATATTTTTTTGCCCAGGAAAGATATAGTTTAAGCAAAAGAAGAAAATAAAACCCTTAGCACATTGGGATCTGGTCTCATAAACATTAACAATCTATAAAGATGTATCTCATGTATTTACAAGTTAAATGTCTTCAATACTAGTTCTCAGTGTCCCTATGTTTTTGTCTATATATTGGCAAGGAGCGCAAAGAATAAATTATGTATAAGCTCATAACTAACCTTCAATTGTTGTGGTTTTCTTTGGTATTCTGTACATTACAAAAAGGTAACCATTCACCTGACTTAAAGGGACATTGGAGGTTTCTGGATTTTACTAGGTTTGTAATATACCTATACATTTATTTACTTTTTACACTGTGTACTCAGCAGCAAGTTGCAGCATGTTTTCTAAGACATGGTGCCTGAAAGGCTAAGACACTACACTGCGCATCGAGTTATACAGAGTCTGTGTCTTTATATGCCACAGTAGGCAGACTGATACTGGGGCTGTTTGTTGTAAAAAAATCACTGTTTTTACTGTCTAAAAGCATGCAAAGTTCATACAACTAAATAAATATATAGGCATATTACATACCTGGTAAAATCCAAAAACCTTCCATAATCACTTCAATACTTTGTACTGATTCCACTTATGGTGGGCTCATCTTCCATTTCAGGTTTGAAGATAAAGCTCCAAAATTAGATCATTCACAAAACTTAAATGATGTGTGCCTAAATGCATATGATCTTCTATGTCTATACTGTTGGCTTATACAATGAAATATTAGGTTTTTGTAGTTTAAGTGTAGCATGTGTTTATTCTCTGGAAATAACCTAAATACAATAATTTACAGGCGCTCTTTAAAGAAATTTTTAAAAACATGATACATCATATTTAAACTTTTTGTACAGCTCCAAAGGAAAAAAAAAAAAGTCTACATTATTAAATACTTAGATATTTGTTTTTCTATATAATTTTTGCTTTTATTTGTGCCTCTAGGCATAATAAATAATTTCCTACAGCAAAAAACATTGCAGTGAATAGTGAATATAGTGTTTTCTTTCTGCAAATGTTGCTCTCTGAGCTGAAAAAAGAATAATTCAAATATTTAATTGCTCTGCGGGCTTGCTCTCCACTCAAAAAGTAATAAAATAGTTGTATGGATTATATTTGTTTTGAATGTATATGCAATTCCTTTTTGTTTCAAGGTGATTTAAAAAGATATTTTTCATGCTAAATAACGACTTTAAAAAAAGTTTATGCTATTTTATATGCATAAAAAGAGAATTGTGTCCCATTCCCATGTAGCAGTTGAAAAGCTGATTAGAACGGTATGTGTAACCTTAACATTTACAGAATGCAACGGGGAAGGGTGATCAATTTTACAAGTGAATATCAGATAAGAAAATGTAGCCTCTTTGGCCACTTTAGTGACATTACATGTTCTAAAGCAAAATTCAATAATCATGTAAGGAATATACATCAACATTAAGCGTTCTTTCAGATGTTAAGAAATAATAATTTTGATTACAGACAAAGGAAACTTAAATATTTTCAATATGAATGTGAAACTATAAGCTGGAAGCTGTTCATCTTCTGTGAAAATATGCCAGATACGATTAACTAGGTACTTTTGTGGTGCAAATGTGATTGATGCCTTAAGCTGGTGTTGAATTACAGCATAATATATTATAGTTTTACACAACATAAAATAAAATTAGACTAAGAAACACTTTGATTTGTCCCCGAAAAATGTTAGTATACATTTGCACAATTCAAGAAGGGATATTCCATTTTCTACTATAATATAAATACAAAGCATAAAGAATATAAAACTACCAAACCAAAGACATTGGCTTCAATGGACACTGTAGTACTCCAATACCCTACAGAAGGGGTGGGCAAGTTCGGTCCTGGAGGGCCACACACATGCCTGGATTTGAGGATATCACTGCTGTGCACAGGTGAGTTAATCACTTCTTCAGTCATCCCGATTGACCCACCTGTACACAGAAAGGATATCTTCAAATCCCGGCATGTATGTGGCCCTTCTTGCCCACCCCTGCCCTACAGTATGCTGAAGGCTGAATTTCTGAAAAAACATGTTTAGAGCAAATATTGCAGGAGCAGCATCAAAACTGTTCTATCATTCTCTCTCCAAACTTTTATTCTAGCTTTCTCCCCATTCCTCAAATTGTTTTAACCCCTTAACTCTCCCTTTTGACTCCTCTTTCCACTCTATTTACTGTCAACTCCTCCCCTATTCTTTAACTTAAAGGAACATGAAAGGTTTCTGCATTTCACAAGGAAAATAAATATCTATCTTTTATCTAATTTATTTTATTAAGATATGCTTAAAAGCAGTTTCATACTATCTTTACCTGTTTGGGTCTGCCCTCTGCAGCATCCCGAATAAACAGAGTGTGTTTCAAATTAGCCTGTCAGTGACCCAACTCCAGCAGCTACTGATTGTTCTTATGAGACTGGGAAGCCGGGTACATAGAAGTACACTGTCTCCGTGAGCTCCAGAGGGGAAAATCAGTTAGGAACTATGTTTAAGATTTTAGCTAGAAAAAAATTGAGCTTTTAAGCACCTCTTAATAAAATAAAGTACACAAAAATAAAGCGATACATAAGTAGATTATATTTCTAGTGAAATCCTGAAACCTTCTATGTCCCTTTAACTTTGTTTTACTCTTCTTTCTTCATCCTTTGAATAAGTTATACCATCGACTGGTACTCTAGCAAGGGACTGTTGTACTGAAGTAATAAAAAAATACACATAAACCCACACACATTACATGATATGAAGTGTCTTTAAATCTGCCTCACAAGGAGTAAGGAGAGCGGAAGATCGGCTATTTGCAATTTGTGTTCCCAGAAAATGTAAAACACTTTTTTTAAATCACAATAAGCTGAACACTTTATATGTATCTTTAGTCTTAAAAGTTATGAGAGCTGGGTCTTTACAATGGCCCTTTATTGAGAACAGAAAATGATGAGTAGATATTTGGACATGGCTTCCATTTGAAGAGGATTTAGGGTAGACTTGCACTAAATGTGCTGTTGATATAAGTGCTTACAGAAATCTAATTAACATTGACAGCTGCCAATCACAATAGTTTAGAAGCTGACGTTTTGTATTATTTAGTTATAGAGTGTTTCACCCAAAATAAGAGCTTTACAGCCATACAATATCATACTTTTACAGCAAAACACGTAAAAGCATTATTAATATTTTTAGTCGTTAGTTGTGAAAATCAATAAATTAACCATTATTTAAACATAACATTTCTCATTTAGGATTAGATAATTACAAATGAAAGTGCAACTATGACAAATGTTGCTCTTTTGTCACAGTGTTAACAAGAATCTTACCATACATTAAAATATTATAAACAGTGGTATTTTTGCTGACATTCTTAGGTAATGTCCACGGTGTACTAAATAATTTCACGAGATGATCTTCTAGAACCGCTGCTTCTTTTCAGTCTTTCCAATAGCAGTGCTCTCATTCATCTTCTTTCACAGAAACTTGATTCAAAATATCATGAGGTTCTGATATTCAGTCCAATTAACTCTTAAATCTTTATTACATGCAAAACTCTTTTTAGGCTAAAAGCACCTTCAAGATTGACTGTTCAAAGACTTTACTCCTTTTCTGTATACAGAATGTATATTATTCAAGCACTGATGTGGCATATAGAACCTGTCTCAAAAACAACAATATTCTTTTAAACGTCTTACAAAATAAATTTGCTTGAAGATTACATCTAATCATATAAATGATGTGTGTATTTACATGCTACTCTTTTGAAGCTTGTTTTTCAGGACTGTTTCCATACACTTAAGATTTCAATCACTCACATCTGAAGAAATTATGTATTACACTTTGCTCTACAGAACAAGGACACAAATTATCACAAATGTCAACAACAAATAACAATTAATCCACATATTGCAGATCAGAGGAGATCTAAGAAGGTTGAACTTGATGGACTAAAAGTATTTTTTCAAACTCAATTACTATGTAACAGAGGTGTTTAAACTGAGTGCTTTTTACCTCCTTTACCTCGCCACATAAGTGAAATATCACAATATTATCCATAATTGGGTTTTTACCATGATATTGATATTTTGCTCTCATTAAATATTCTTCATTTAGATGTTAAACTTGTCAAACCAAAATGTGATTTCCAGATACCCTTGCGCATATTCAATATCTGTGGATCAAGTTAGGATTCATACAATACCCTGTACTCACAGAACTACAAACATTTCTTACAGGAGTATCAGAAAGGGTTTGAATCTCTGGCACAATCTTCCTATCTCCTGGCTAGGGAGGGTGGCTACAATTAAGATGAATGTTTTACCACAATTGTTGTACCTTTCCAGACCCTACCTGTCTCAGTAGACACCATAGAATTTTCAAATATACAATCTCAGATAAATTTATTTGTGCCTCCAAAAGATAGAGGGTGGATCAAGACATTATGTACCCATCATAAAGGCAAGGCGGTAAAGGCATCCCAAACATCATTCAATCCCTTCATGCAATGCTTTCAATGCGTTCTACTAAATGTGGAAACCAAAAGTCTATAGATTTTTCTATATCTAATCCTGTTATATTACAATCAATACATGCTTGGGTTAAACTCACTGAGAAATACAAATTAAGTTCTAATCTATCTCCCGGTATTACTTAATGCCTTCCCTCCAGGAGTATATGCACCCCCATTTAAAAATCTGAAACATGCTAGATTCTAAAACAGCCCAGTTCAAGAGATACAGCAGTTTACAATCTTACCCCTTGAGATGTTTATTTTTTACATACTTAAAATTACAAAACTTTGCACTTAGCCAAGATATTTATATAGCTGGAAACTCTACTCTCACAAGATTTGAATCCCTTAGTACGAAGGACACCCCTCCAAAACAACTCATATCCATGTGCTATAGAATACTTACCTTCAGCACGGACCTACTGAAACTCCCTTACATGCTTAGATTGGAGAGAGGTGTACATGCAGAACTGGATTTTAAAGATTGGTAAGACATTCTAGAGATCCAAAATAAATATATATTTGTATTAACTTTAAAGAGCAAGGATGCAAAACTCTTTCTGATGGTACCTCACACCAGAACGACTTTAAAAAATAGGCGTCATTACAAATCAACAGTAATGGAAGGGTTGTGGTCACATTGGCACTTACCGTATTTATTGGCGTATAACATGCACTTTTTCTCCCTGAAAATAGGGAGCAAATGATAGGTGCGTGTTATACGCCGATATTCCCTCCCCCCTCCTCAACCTCCCTCCTCATTCTAAATCCCCCTCTGCATTCTAACCCCCCCTCCTCATTCTAAACCCCCCCTCCTCCTCAACCTAAACCCCCCTCCTCCTCCTCAACCTAAACCCCCCTAAATACCTTCCCCTCACTTACCTGCTTCTGCACGGCCTCCGCTCCACGACCAGGCGCGCATGTGACGTCACATGCGCGCCATGTCATTAGCATATACCGGGAGGGGGGTTGAGGAGGGGGGGGGGGGGTTGAGGAAGGAGGATGAGCATGGGGGGGGGTTGAGGAGGGGTTTGAGAAGGGAGGTTGAGGAGGGGGTTGAGGATGGGGGGGTTCAGGAGGGAGGATGAGGAGGGAGGTTGAGGATGAGGAGGGGGTCGAGGATGAGGAGGGAGGTTGAGGATGAGGAGGGAGGTTGAGGATGAGGAGGGGGGTTGAGGAGGGGGGTTGAGGTTGAGGAGGGGGGTTGAGGAAGGAGGATGAGGATGGGGGGTGGAGGAGGGGGTTGAGGATGGAGGATTTGAGGAGGGGGTTAAGGAGGGAGGATGAGGAGGGAGGTTGAGGTTGAGGATTTTCCTTCAAAGTTCTTTATTTGAAATTTTTTTTTCCCCTGAAATTTCCTTCTTAAAATGAGGTGCGTGTTATACGCTGGTGCATGTTATATGCCGATAAATATGGTACTTACTTACTAAGGTGCTTTTAAGAACAAACTTTGGGGCTGATTTAGAGAGGGGTGGGGTGCTGGATCTGTATGCATACTTACTCAATTTACCTGTAGAGACATGCTTCAGAACAAAAAATGACCTAATTAACCAAATCACTTTGGCTGCATGTACAGCCTTGGCTGGGGTCTGGAAACAACACATTTGCCATCTCAACTAAAGGTAATCAAAAAGTTCTGTGACAACACGGAGATGGGAAAATTTTACAGTCCTGTTAAAAAGTAATGTATGTCCTTATGTAAAAAATGGACCCTATGGTCTAGTTTTATGGCTTTATAAGACCACAGTAGGATTTTCATTAGGAGCATTGTTACTTTCAACTATAAATCCCTCAATTTTATTTACACGGCTATGACGTGTTAACCTCCTTCATGGGATAATATGGAAGATGAATATGGCCTTATATTCTCCTTCCCTTATTTATTTTCTAACAACTCTCCATTCACCTTTATACCTTTCCCCCCTTTTGTGCCCTTTGTCTGGAAACAGAAATCACCCCCCAGGCTCCTAAAAAGGAGTTATGTAAAACAGAAAAAACACAGGTGACACGACTGAATATTGTACGGACTCAAATGTTTATTGACTTGATACTACCCCAAGTGAATATGCCTTGTAATGATTTGAATTACATAAAAAAGTGTATAAAGAAAGTTATGGTTTTAATTTTCAAGTAAAAGAAACAAAAAATGTTGACTTAACTGTTTAAAACACTATTTATACAGAATAAGGGACTATGCATTTAAAGCAATAATATATATATATATATATATATATATATATATATATATATATATATACACACACACATACAAATACACAGAAAGTACTATACCTGACTGCACATAACTTTTTGAAGAATTAAGATTAATTCTATAGTTCAACGTTAAACATTTTTTTTTAACTGAATACCACTTTTTATTTATTTAATGTGTAAGTTACAACCAATCTCACTTATTCTCTATAACTAATTGACAGTTTGTTACTCACTCATGTTCGGCAACATCTGGTAGATAGGCTGCATCTTCTTGTGCTGGATGAGCCATGAAAACGACATGCATGTCTTCAAAAGCACCAGCTTCTATAAGATCAATTTTTCCTCCACCATCTTCCTCAGCTGGAGTTCCTAAAACTGTAATCTGGAAAAAGGTAGATATTTGTATTAAATTTAAATGGATTTGAAAAAAATTCTTATTAAGAATCTAAATAAGCCAATACTTGTAAAAGAAATAAAAATAAAACATGTCAGCTTGCCTTTATAAGAAACTACAATGTGGCGTTCTTCAGTTAGCACCCCCTACCCACACACACTGTGACACCATAAGGAATGGCCACTATACAATTTGGACAATACATCCTTCATTATTGTAAATGCAACTAATACATTTAAAGGGCCACAACTTAATAACTTCCCTCTAAATGTGTGTAAGCAAGGGTTAGTAAGCGGTCAGTGCAACCTACTTTGCTGCGCTGAATTACGCTAAATTCTCACTTCCAAGTTTCTGCATAGAAACAAACTCATCATAAACAATGCTACTACTGGCGAGCTTCTATGTGCAAAAGAATAAACTATTTTTATAGAACAATTCAAGTAAGTTGGTTGCTTCAAAATGAAATGTGGTGTGCAAAAGAAATTGGTTAACTTTTCCTAGCAAATGATCAATAATCAAATAATATAGGTTTACTGCAAAAATAGAAGCAAGGAAGAGTTTCTAGGAGTATGGAAGGAAGCCCTTCATAGAGAAATATCATACTTTGTAAAAATGATTTAGGAGCTTGAAGTACAAACTTTAGGATCCCTGGTTCCCAGTAAATTTCCACCCCTGGGTGCAGATCTATCCACCATCCAAACATTTCTGAACAAAGCGGCTAAAGTGTCATGTAATCCCTGGTAAGGATTTAGATGATGTCGCAACTGACATTTGCTCCAGCTGCTGTCCTGCAGCAACTGTTCAGTATGAACCAGCCATCAATCCTTGCACAAAAAGCAAAATAGAAGCATATCAGAATGTAATGTATGTAGTTGATCACATGGTGCAGTTCAGGGGCATCTAAAGCTTACTGCCCCCCCAACACCACATACCTAATTTTATTTTTACATTAACAGGATAAAAAAAAACTAACTAATATATAGTATATTAGAAGATTTTATACAAACAGTAAGATGCTTCTACCACTTGTTTTTTTTTTAATGAATGCTTAACTTAAAAAGGTATATGGAAGTTTCCCTGTTTTTAATATTAAAATAAATTACCTAAGAGTTTGTTTGCATATCTACATTTTATTAACAAGTGCTTAAAAGCTAGGTTTTCATGCACTCAAATCTTCCAAGGAGTCCCTGCAAAGGTCTGCCCCCACATATCATGCATGCAATGTTTCTATTGGTGCTAGATATAATAGGGCCCTTTCCCTCTTCCTGTACGGAAAAGATTGGCAGCAGCAGTGCCGCAGCCGGCCTGATAGATGGCGCTGCTGATTTCCGGAATACTGCTGCACATTGCATATAAGGCACGGTGACAGAAAAGGCCTTGAGCTATGAGAGGCGCCCTTGAGGGCAGAGAGCCCGCACTGAACATAGCGATGGCCTCGATGTTTCAGCTGCATTGAGTTGCGCCACATCGGAGGGGGGAATAATTATGGGCCTTCCCTGAAACCTGACGGCGCCAACTAGCAGCTACTTTCTGGCATTATTTCTTGTGCATACACAACGGGATAGATCCTAAACTAGACACTTACAGATGGTTTCTCAACAGCATTTTTTTTTTAAACATTAAGAGAAAAAATCTATAAGTGGCTAGTACATCTAGAAGTCACTAAACTGGCAAGTGCAGCCTGTGATTATCTGTACGTTCAACAACCTTGTGTAAAACATTTAGGAGATAAAATAAGACTAAACATTCCCAGACGAAAATTATTAACTTTAATGATTATACAATGCTTATTGTTTTATTAATGTGTGATACAAAGGTGGTGGGTCAGGTTTTGTAAATGTAACTATGCTTGGCTTTAGCCTTAGTATTTTTTTATATTCCGAAAAACAATCACTGTACCCAATTTGCCATTTTCATAACTTGGAAGACAATTAAAAGCTGATCTTTTGGGGGGCAAAATAACTTTTAAAGCAGCTCAGAGGGAAGCAACAAATTGAAAACCTTTTGAGACAACGGAGTTGCTAGCAATGTACACAAATACATTTTCAAGTCTCCTGCCAAAATCTTACTGCAAGTACCTTTTTGGAGAGTCTTCTCCTCTGGGCAAGAGACAAATCAGCACTCAGAGATATGAAGCTCATACAGGCTGGGGGCGTGATTTACAAAATACAGGTGGTCCCGGGTTAAGGATGAGATCCGTTTCTAAGACCTTCTTTAGGTGGGCTTTTTTATGTAATGCGGATCATGCTGTGTGTTATCTAGCCTCCATAGAAACGATGCTGTACCAATGAACTGCTTATGCATTTGCAGAACAAACTAATTCCTGAATTATATCGCATTCATAATGCCAAAAGTTGGGTCATCCATAACCCAGGAACCTTCTGTAGTAATGCCTTGTTTACATGTAAGGCTTAATAAAGGTTGCATTTTTTTTTAAATCAGGCCCTAACTATTCTTTACGGGCCCCTTTTCAGGAACATTAAAGTAGCCCCTTAATAATCAAAAATACAGCTCATATGGAGACACAGTAACTATAGCAACACTATGAGCAGTGATTGGCTGAGTTTGTCTGCTCTCTCCTCTATCAACCAATGATATCACAGGGATTGACCGAACTGTTATTCTTTAGTGTAATAGTCCCTCCCACCTTGACAGGCCGGGCGGGTACCACACTCTCCAATGCCCCGCGGAGCCCCAGAGCAGCTGCCGCCCCGACCTCCGCTATGAGGTTGTGCCCACAGGCGTGTCCCAGCCCCGGCAGTGCGTCGTATTCACATAGAAAGCCCACATGTAGGTGCGGGGTGCCCTCTGTGTGCGGGCCCCACTGTGCTCTGAAGGCGGTGTCCAGGTGGTAGTGCGGCTGCACCTCCCAATCTGGAGAGAAGAAGCGGGTGAGGGTGTCATGTGCCCGGCGCTCCTGGTAAGCGAGCTCTGGCTGGCTCCAGATGTCTTGGCTCAGTGTACTCAGCCGCTCGGACTCCTGCTGGATGATGTCTGCTGCCCTCTGCTTGCACTGCTCCAGTGTACAGTGCTCTGTGCTGGGCACTGCGCTCAGCTCTTTATCCGGACCCATGGCTCCTAGTACAGTTATAATACACCGGTCACTTTCTCAGATCTGCTTCAAATCTGCGGCGCGTGCTCCGGGTGATCGTTATATTGCTGGACTCGGTGACGTGTAATCCAACTGCATTTGGCACTAGGACACTATATGTCATGCTGTGTTAACATCTCTCGAAATGCACGCTGGGAGATGTGGTCCCTCCTCCCCTCCTGTTCAGCGGTTCCGTCTCTTGTGGGACTCTGTTTCCCACATGCCCTTGCACCTTGTTTTCACAGCTCCTGGAAAGGCTTTTGCTTCTGTTGTGCTGTCAGCTATTTTTACAGTGTTGCCTCATAGTGTGTGCATGGGCCTGACAGTGTATAAGTGAGAGGATGATCCAAGCTAAACAATATCTCATACAAAACATGTTTTGAGAATATACATAGAATATACATAGAGCACAGGGAATATCTTTATTGACAAAAGGTATGCAAGCCTGGTTCAGTAATGTTATATGAGGCAAAGCCAGATGAGAACATGAGGTGAATGCACTTGACAATGGATCTTACAGGGATATTGTCTTTACTGTAAGTGCTCTCCATGGTGTTAAAATGTTATATTGTTTTAATTACACTAATAACAGCTCAAACAAAATATAACGTTTTTAGTCTGTTTACAGGATACAGTTTATCGTGCCTGTCGCATGATCAATAACGACAGCTTAACCGCGCACAGAGAATACAGTGATAACCCTTTTTCCCTGCACTCAGGAATTCACTCACCATTAAACCTATAACTGACCTGTTTAGGTGATTCCAGCATGCTCTTCTCAGATCTGTTAAGCGTTACCCTCTATTTTTCTTTTGCTCACTACACAAAGAGGTGTAGCTATGGGTCTGGCTGGGAGAAGTCAGTGACTCATGTAAATGCTGATTTGATATGTCGGTGAAAATTGCACATATTTCAACATGCTTTTAGGAGATATTTACTGTGATGTGGTCTAAAGTGTGCCAAATTTAGTAGCCCTTAATTAAATGTAGTCTTATTTAGTTTTGTCCTTAAATATAATTCCATTGTAAAACTGGTTAAAGTGACATGGACCAGGTCCTCCTTTGTACAAAATAATGCTTTCAGTTGTTTAACAAAAAATACCACCTTAACAGAACATCTTTGCTGAAAGTGTGTTCAAAACCAAGTAAATATTACAAGGTTGAGCCCTACTCTTCAGGTAGGACATGTAGGAGTCTTTAATCCAGTTTAAATGATCTCAGCACAATAAAAAAACATATTTTAAAACTTGACTAAGCATAACTAATCAGACAAAAATCATATGAAGGCATCTGTGATACATTGATGGAGGTGTGTGTGAGAGGGATGTTTCCATTTCTAGAGAGCTATGGTTTCATTGAATGATGCAAGGTGTTTGCTTCTGGGACAGTGAAGGAAGTGTCAATTGCAATCTTATTATCAGTTACCAAAACAAAGGCTCTGGGCTTCTGCCTGTTCCCTCCAGCCACATACCTTCTACTGGTAATTACAAACGCACATCCCGATCACTCTGGATGTGACAAACACAAAATGGATTCACGTGTTCATAAACCGAAGCTTCAAAAACTCAAATATGTTTTATGCCCATGGCTTGATATTATTGTTAGTTTTGTACATGCTTGCAAAACAAATGCTGTTTTTCATGAACTAGAGTGGTCCTTTAAACAATAAATTTAAACCTTGGGCAATCCCCCTGGTGGAGAAAGTGAACAACAATCTTATTATTTTCCACTTTTGAAACACCAAATCCTAACAGTGAATGGATAGATACTTTGACTTATAATATTTGACATTGGGCCACTATAAAGTACGTTAAGAAAATATGTAAACTGTAAATTATTGTAAATGGGTATTTTGCAAAAAAGTAAACATAGAAATTGGGATATAACAATTATGTTTTTGCTTCTCAATGTAAATAACCAGATTACTGAGGTACTCAAGCGACAAATATGAGGTTAATTTGTTGTGAATTGATCCAGAGGAAAAAAAAATCCCAAGTGAAAAAGTGTCCTTTTTATTTAAAAATATGTCCAGTCCCTTTTTAAAGTTTTCTATCGAATCTGCTGTCACCACCTCCCTTGGTAGAGAATTCCACAGATTAACCACCCTTACTGTGAAGAACCCTTTTCTTTCTTTAAGGTGGAATCTTTTTACTTCTAACCTCAAGGGATGCCCCCTTGTCAGCTGAAAAGCTCTTGGCACAAATGCTCACTTGACAAATCTTTATACTGACCCTGGATGTATTTATATAAGGTAATCATATCTCCTCCTAGGCGCTTTATTTCTAGAGAGATACATTTAATTTGGTTAGTCTTTCTTCATAACTTAGCCCCTCCATTCCCCTTATTAGTTTCACAATTATCTTACATAAGCTATAATTTATATGTTTTTTTCTCCTTCAGTGAATCCTGAATTTTAAATATTAAACGGCTGAAGTATATTTGTATCTTTTTCTCTCATTCCGTGGAGCATTCTGCTCTTTAGATGGGACAGATTAGTAAAATACAGGGTTTTTCTACTTTTGTTTGTGGTACAAATGAGTTAAAAAATATGATTAAATGTATCCTGTTTACCTAAACAAAATACTCGAATGTTCGACTGGATGTTCCTTTTAGGTTAACCTACCGTGAATCTCGCAAGAGCAATGTTATATCTGCCTGCATGGGCCATGGATTCATAAAACAAGCTAAAGTATTAGCTTGTCTGAAAGAGTACATATGATTAGGCTATGCAAATACTAAATTGGCTTTACTTCTAAACAGGGATAGACCACACTGGGATTGGGGAGAGCAGTTAGACTGTTTCTAGGAGCGTGTAAGTAAGGTATGTTTGATTGAAAAACATTGTAGAAACTATAACTGTCTAGAAATTTCCACACCTTCTTATAATATTCATAGCTAGTACTTTTGAAAACTGAACTTGTTTGTAGGAAGATATCAAGTTGTCAACAAAGCCAAACCTCCTGAAGTAACCTATCAACAGCATCTTCTTCCTTAAACGACAGATTTGTTTATCCTAAGAGCTGGCATCATTTCACAACATCAAGCTATAAGAAGTCTGATTCCAAGAATAGAGCACTGTGTATTCTGGGTAAGTAAATAAGAAGGTTGTACGACTGAGAAACAAAGCTTGGTTGATACTAAACGGATAGCAGCAATGATTAAAATTGGAAAATAGAAACAGATACTGAACAAATCCATTATATAGTATGTTGTTTATTATGACCCAAAACAACATATAATACAATATTTGCTTCTCATTTGTTTTGTAGTAAGTGTTGCAATTTGCACAAGGTTCCTTTTCACAAATCAGATATGCCAAAAATTATAAATGAGCCCAGGGGTTATCCGACAATCATCCACTTCTGCCTGTTTTGATTTATATAATTGTACTAGCGACTTGCATAAAAAAGTGTTGAAATGCTGTTTCTCACAGAATGTGAGTGCACTGGGTGCCTCAACTATATAAACCCCTATAGGACACTAATTAACCCATGTAATAACACTAGAAGTGCCACTATGGTCATCCAGGACCCTCATGACACAAAGTGTAGGCACTACACTATTAAATGTAGCAGTACCCCATTAACCCAACCCTGGGCCTATTTAATCCTAACAGTACACATTTAACCCTAACTGGGCCTATTGAACCCTAACTGGGCCTATTTAACCTCATGTAAGCCTATTTAACCCTGTCTCTTATGTGGGTCTATACAGACCCTCATAAGCCTCTATTTAACCCATCAGTCCCACGAGGGTATATAAAGACTCAGCATACTCCAAATACAAACATGTGTCAAAATGATACAAATTGGTCCAGTGGTTCAAAAGTTAGATCATTGTCCTTTCTGACCAAATGAAGCATGGCTTCCATGTCTTTGTAGGGGGAAAATAAACATGGGCCGTAGTCAAAAGGCAGAATGTGGGCAACCAAGCTTCTCCAATTCACAGTGACGAGACTGATCTCGTCACATAACCCCCCTCTACACTAACCTGTTAACACCTACACTACCTATCTACCCACTAATAAACCCCCCACCCCACTAATTACAGAAAATTAAAAAAGCCTACATTACAACCCCCACTACAGAAAATAAAAATAAATTACACACCTGAAAAGGAAATACATACAACATATATACATTACATTACAATACAACACAAGTACAATACAATACCCCTATCTAAAATACATACCCCCTATCTAAAATACAATACCCCCTATCTGAAATATACACATACCCCCCTATCTAAAATACATTAAATGCTATCTAAAATACATACCCCTCTATCTAAAATACATTAAATCCTATCTAAAATACACACATACCCCTCTATCTAAAATACATTAAATCCTATCTAAAATACACACATACCCCACTATCTAAAATACATGAAATCCTATCTACAATACACATATACCCCACTATCTAAAATACATTAAATCCTATCTAAAATACATTAAATCCTATCTACATGCACAAAACTTAAATCTAAGGTAAAATAATTAAGACCACTTACCATTGCAGATGTCCCTTCAGATCGCCAACCTAGGGGGGAAAAAATTAGTACAACACACTAAAAAGAATAAATAAACATTCTAAATATTCTACTCACCTTTGCAGCCAACCTAGGGGAAAAAAATTAGTACAACACACTACATAGGATAAATAAACATTCTAAATATTCTACTCACCTTTGCAGCATGTCCCCATCTTTCTTATTATCTTCTCCGGCGCGGCCCCTGTTAAAAATAAACATTAGCAAGTAATAAATAAACACACACAAAATAAAATGACATAAACATAATATACATTCAACT
Organism: Discoglossus pictus; assembly: GCA_027410445.1. NCBI lineage: Eukaryota > Metazoa > Chordata > Amphibia > Anura > Alytidae > Discoglossus > Discoglossus pictus. The sequence continues at coordinate 257,714,005 of CM050165.1, forward strand.
TACCTCAGCGCGATGTCCCCGTGCTCCTCCTCTTCTGCCCCAGCTGGGCACTTCAACAAGCCACGCTCTAAAAAAAAAAACTAACAAAGCTCCCCGACGCTAATGAGGCCCCTAGAGCCTTTTCCAAAAGATAATTGACAATGGCGCCTTCTGATTGATTGAAAATGCTGTCAATCAAATTTCAGCCAATCACAATGGGATACACCCCCACGGGGTGATTGGCTAAAGACATCTGCACCTTCTGATTGGCTGTTGTCACTATCCATCAGACTGCAGCCAATCACCCGTGGGGGTGTATCCCATTATGATTGGCTGAAGGGAATAGAACCTTTTGATTGGCTGCAGTCTGACAGTGACAACAGCCAGCCAATCAGAATGGGATATAGGGGTGTATCCCATTATGATTGGCTCACACCTTGTCGCCTTCTGATTGGCTGAAATTTGATTGACAGTGTTTTCAACCAATGTCAATTATCTTTCGTAAAAGGCTCTAGGGGCCTCATTAGCTTCGGGAAGCTCCGCAAGTGCGGAGCTTTGTTCGTTTTTTTTGTTTTTTTTAGAGCGTGATTTGTTGAAGGGCCTAGCCGGGGCAGAAGAGGAGGAGCAGGGTGACATCGCGCCGAGGTAAGTTGAATGTATATTATGTTTATTTAATTTTATTTTGTGTGTGTGTGTGTGTGTATTTATTACTAATCTAATGTTTATTTTTAACAGGGGCGCGCCGGAGAAGAAAATAAGAAAGATGGGGATATGCTGCAAAGGTGAGTAGAATATTTAGAATGTTTATTTATTCTATGTAGTGTGTTGTACTCATTTTTTTCCCCTAGGTTGGCGATCTGAAGGGACATCTGCAATGGTACGTGGTCTTAATTATTTTATTTTATCTTAGATTTAGGTTTTGTGCATGTAGATAGGATTTAATATATTTTAGATAGTGGGGTATGTGTGTATTTTAGATAGGATTTAATGTATTTGAGATAGTGGGGTATGTGTGTATTTTAGATAGTGGGGTATGTGTTTTTTTCGATAGGATTTAATGTATTTTAGATAGTGGGGTATGTGTCTATTGACCCCCATGCGTGACAGGGTTAATGAAGGGCTTATGGGGGTCTGTATTGACCCCCATGAGTGACAGGGTTAATGAAGGGATTATAGGGGTCTGTATTGACCCCCATGAGTGACGGGGTTAATGAAGGGTTTATGGGGGTCTGTATTGACCCCCATGAGTTACAGGGTTAAAGAAGGGCTTATGGGGGTCTGTATTGACCCCCCATGAGTGACAGGGTTAATGAAAGGATTATAGGGGTCTGTATTAACCCCCATGAGTGACGGGGTTAATGAAGGGTTTATGGGGGTCTGTTTTGACCCCCATGAGTGACAGGGTTAATGAAGGGATTATGGGGGTCTGTATTGACTCCCATGAGTGACAAGGTTATTTAGGGGCTAATAGGGCTCTGTATAGAGCCCCATGAGTGATGGGGTTATTTCTTTTTTTTATTGTGGGTCCTTTAAGGACCACCAATGCGAAAAATTCGGATTTTGATTTGACCCCGGTAGCAAGGGGTTAATGTGGGGTTTCGAGCTTATCTCTGATCTCTTAATGTGGGGGATTGGGGTTTGGCAAAGTTGTACGTGGCTGGCAGTGTTTTGCGCTGTCCGGAGGATTGTGGAGCCTTGTTTTCATTTTTTTCGGCTGCCATTTATTTTCTTGCTTAGACGATTTTCGAGTGCCGAAACTGGTGAATTTCAGTTTAAATGTGCATGTAGCCTCACTTCCAGATGTCTTGGCAGTCCCCCCATGCTGTGGGTGAGTGTTTTTTTTTTATTATTGTGTTTATTAGTGTGTTTTTCCTGTTTTGGGGTTTGCGCGGTTCGGGAGGTTAGTGCGTTGTTTTGCAACCTCGGGTATTTCTTTTTCTGAGTCCCTCGGCTCGTAATGTTGGCTCGCAGGCAATGAGGGAGAGGAGGAGGGGAAGAGAGACACAGGGTAAGGAGAGGAAGAGAGACACAGAGTACGGAAAAGAGGAGGGGAAGAGAGACACAGGGTATGGAGAGGAGATGGGGAAGAGACACAGGGGAGGGAAAGGACTAAGTGCTGCGAGTTAACGCTTTTGTTTGGGGGTTTGTTAAAGGAGCCTCCACCTCCACAAACATGGACCCTCGCTTTGCGACGGTCCGCTTTTGTTGCCGTTCTTGGGGCCTCATTCTATTATCGGCCGTAAAACGGCCGCAAGGCTGCGATTCCTTGCGGGGGTTCTGTTACCTCTCAATTCTATTAAACGGCCCCTATATCTTGCAACCGGCCGTAAGCTCAGAAATCTTTAAAGTCAAAAATAAATTCAAGACAGCACTGTACAGCTCTGTAAATGCTAGGGATCATATTGGGGGACATGAGGATTAATAGTAACCCCCTCTCAAGCTTGCACATCAGCCCAAATCCGAGTTTACATTAACTGTTTATTTTCCGGCCGCAGCGTGGCCAGGTCTGAGGTGCTCCAAGCACTCTGGACTTTTTCCATGGATATTTGACATATATAATAAACATTTTTTTTTACGGATTTGAGTATAGGGGAATGTTGTGCTATTTTTGCTAACACCTACAATCATTTTATAGTCTCCTCAGAGTGCATGATGGCTTTATTTCTGCTTTATAATGTGCTTAATTGGTGCTAGCGGGACCTTTTTCCTGCAAGTAAGCTGCGGCTCGCTTTTAGCCTTGCAGAGAGGGTTCCCGGAGCAATAGAATAGCAACCAGGCTTTTCTTGCGGCCGAAACTCTTGCGGCCGTTTTAGATCAAAGGCTTTCCTCCGTCGCGTGCGGCCGCAAGGGATAGCAAGGCGCCGGCCGCAAGCCTGCCGGAATCCCCGGCCGGAGGGGAATAGAATAGCAGAATAGCTTGCGGCCGGTCCTTGCGGCCCCGCATCTCCTTCGGCCGATGATAGAATGAGGCCCTTGGTGTTTAAGTATTTATTCTTAATTTGTTTTAGTTTCATTTCTGAACAGGTAGATCAGGTTATCCCACACTAACTTGAAAGGGCCAATATTAGATCAGGTTTTAAGGAACTCTTTAAGTACATATAAGTGAACCAGTGGCTCAAGCAATTTGATTTTCATAGCTGAAATATGATGGAAATAGACTTTCAGAAACATAGTTGTCTAAACCTGAAGTAGACTAGTCTGGGCAATGTAGTAAAAAAAGGGATAAAATGACAGATATGGATTTGGAACACAGGGATACTGTAAATTATGGCAAAATTATAGACAGGATTGCACATACAGAAGTAGTGTGTATGTACTAGTCAGCGCTGGGTTTATGTATGTGCACTCATGTGCATCTCTGTTACCCATGTTGCCCAACCAACACCTGTATGACTAACAAATCAATTGTTTGTGGTGCACTAATGCTAATATAAGATGGAGAATGGAAATAATTTGTTCAACTGAATGCAGAATTTCAGAGGATAGCAAGAAGAGACAAGGAGATAATCTATAATGAGCCATGTAAAGAGACAACAGAATACCAAAGTGGGCATGATGAAAGACAAACATTTTAGAGACTTAACAGAAGCATATCAGATAAATATGTTTCTGTAACTCTCCTGCTTTCTCTATTATCCAGTGGACCTTGGCAATTCGATCTCTTGTGCCTCTTCCTCTGCGGAATCCGGCTTGTTTATCTGGTTCATATATTCTTGGAGCTGAGTTTGCAGAATCTTAAACATTATCTTGCTGCCATGTGAAAAGAGTTTCAATAATTGGTGTACTCTTTGAGATAAAGAAGAAATACATAGAATATACAGGAAGAATCTTAACAGACCTCAATATTTTGTCCAATGAGGCTGAGCCAGATATCTTGGAGAGTAAAATGAGATAGGCCCGAGGAAGCCTCCCTCATTACTGTTGATAACAAGACTGCATGAGTTGATGAAATCCAAGCTAAGCTGTTCAAATTCCTAAAAGATGCTATAAAAGTGTTGCTTGCCTAACACCAACATATCTGGAAAGCTCAACAATTGTCAGAAGACCATATCAAAATTCTAAAAAAGGCATTCCCAAAGAGAACACCAATCATTGAAACTCCTTTCACATGACAGCAAAGTGATGCTTAAGATCCTGCAAACTCAGCTCCAAGACTATGTGAACCAGATGTGCAAGCCAGGTTTCGCAGAGGTAGAGCCACAAGAGATCAAATTGCCAATGTCCACTGGATAATAGAGAAAGCAGGAGAGTTACAGAAAAATATTTATTTATGCTTCATAGACTATTGACTTTGTGGATCACAAAAAAATATTCTGTATGTGGATCAAAATGCCACGGATACTGGAAATTCTAGAAAGGTGGTCTGAATTCCCCTTGTATATCTAAGATATACATCAACAAATGGCTATAGCGCAATTAATATGCTGGAATACCTTATTAGACAAATGTAGATGGCTCATGTTAGAAGATGCTCTCATGAGGGATGTCTCCATACAAACCATCTTATGGTTTCCAAGCTATAATAAAGCCCTGTTTCGTAGACTCCCCAACAATATAAATTCACTCCTAAAATGTTGGTACAAGAACAAAGAGAAAATGCTTTAATCTATCTTTCCATCATTAGCAGCACCCATTGAACTTCTTAATATAGATGGTTCTAATTTAACCATTTGTATTCTAAAAAGTAAAGGGGTTGTTTCAATCTCTGATCTATAAATAGGAGGCAATCTTCTAACTTTATTAGAGATGCAGAAGAAATTTGAGGCCACCAAACTCACATGGCTTAATTATTAAAGTTTAAACATTTTTTTACTATCATGGTAGTACAATATTTTGAAATCCTCTATGAAAATGGAAGATTTGGTTATAAAGGGTGCAGAGTCTCATATAATATTGATATGTAGCAAGATTATATCTGAGAACACTCCCTTTATTAAGAGCATAGGCATTAAAGGCTGGTAATCAGATTTGAGAGTCAACCTGGATAAACAGTTATGGATTCAAAATCTAACATTAGTTAAGAATTTGGCACTGTATATCAGGAGCTGTTCTTTAAGTTGACATATAGATAGTATCTTGCACCGGTTGACATGAGAAAAATTGATCTACAAAGCGAGGGTCTATATTGGAAACAATGTCGACTACAAGGTACTGCAAACCATGTTTGGTGGGAGTGCAAACAAATTCAAGATATGTGGCACGACCTATGCCAGCTTCTATCTAAGATGATAGGTAAACAAATGTTATGCTCTCTGCAAGTGGTTTAATTCCATATGTATCTGGAGGATATGCCTTACGCATATAGATATTTAATGTGTCATATCCTTTTAGTGGCCAAATGGCTTATTTTAAAACACTGGAACCAACCCACAGTTTCAACGACTAAGAAAATAATTAATGCTATAAGCTTGAATAGGGATATGATAATTAATAATGGTTGATTACCTTATCAGAAACAAGTTTCCCATGTCAACTGGATAAATTGGGATCGCTATATACTCTTTTTATGATTTTTGGTAATATGTTACCTCAAAACACTTCTGTCACGTGGAACCTTTATAGTGTATTATGTAAGTTAGTATGTGTATTTTATGTTATGTTAGTCTTTTTCCTTTCTGTTTCTTTATTTTGTATTGAAAAATAAAATTAAAAAAAATTATAAACAGCCACAGATCCCAACATGGAACAAAAGAATGATTTAAGAGTTGGAAAGGAGTGCAACAAGGTTATATATTGTCACCCTATTTAGGCAAATTATACGTGTTATACATTATGCGTAAAGCCAACCTGGACGAATCCAAAGCCAGAATTAATATTGCTGGGAGAAACATCAACAACCTCGGATGATATGCGGATGATACTCTGGTGGCTGAAAGTGGCTAGGAACTAAAGAACCTATTAATGAGGATGAAAGAAGAGAGTGCAAAAACTTACCTGCTCAGTGTTAAAAAGGCAAACGGCAATCTCAGTTTCTTGGCAAATAGATGGGGAAGAAGTGGAGGCAGTGCCAGATTTTAATTTTCGGGGCCCCAAGATCTCTGTAGGTGGTGACTGAAGCGATAAAATTAAGATATTTGCTCCTGGAGAGGAAAGCTATGACAAGTCTGGACAAGCTATTAAGAAGCATAAATATTAAATTATGAACAAAGGTCTGCACTGTTATAACTATGGTATTCTTAGTAGTAATATATGGTTGTGAGAGCTGGATCATAAATAAAGTTTGCTGCAGTCCGTAGAGTCAGAGAAAGTCAATGACGAGTGAACAATTAAACAACTATATATATTAAGGGAGCAATGTATAAAGTTGCTATTTTTGGTTTAAAAGGGTGAGGTACATTGTATTCTCATTTGCATGTCCCCGCCTTTTAGACATGCAAATGGGCTTATTAATGTATTATTCGTTTTCTGCACTTTGTACGGTGGAGAGCTTTTCTCACTCTTGTGCTCACCATACACTAAATGATTGTTGTGGAATACCCAATCCTACAAAATCTATTGCACAAACCAGAATCTACCTCACACTGATGATAGCCAAAAGCTTGAAACAGGCCTGTATATGAGTGATTCTTGGTTTGTGTAAAATCCAACCCGATGCTTTGCTTAAAAGCTGTTTAATACAATGTATAAAGTTGCTATTTTTGGATTAAAAGGGTGAGGTACATTGTATTCTCATTTGCATGTCCCCTGCCATGAAGACCAATGAACTATGCAAACAAGTAAGGGACAATGTTGTTGAGAAGTACAAGTCAGGGTTAGGTTATAAAAAATAGCAAATCTTTGATGATCCCCAGGAGCACCATCAAATCTATCATAACCAAATGGAAAGAACATGGCACAACAGCAAACCTGCCAAGAGACGGCCGCCCACCAAAACTCACAGACTGGGCAAGGAGGGCATTCATTAATCAGAGAGGCAGCACAGAGTTAACCCTGGAGGAGCTGCAGAGTTCCACAGCAGAGACTGGAGTATCTGTACATAGGACGACAATAAGACGTATGCTCCATAGAGTTGCTCTTTATGGCAGAGTGGCCAGAAGCCAATACTTTCAGCAAAAAATAAAATGGCATGTTTATAGTTTGCGAAAAGGCATGTGGGAGATTCCCAAAATGTATGTCTGATGCAAACCCATCACATCACCCAAAGAACACCTTCGGCGCTTCTTGCCAGCGACTGCGCCCTCGCTTAGCGTGAGCAACGGCTCACGAGGGCCGAGGGCTCGCTATGCTGTTTTGGAAAAAGGGGACACCTAAAGGGTTAAATGTAATACTTTATAATAATTATGACTCATAGCATCTACTAGAGTCACTACACCAGTGTAACCAGAATCTGATGAATACAACTATCATCATACATCACCTAATTTAATAGAAGTAAGCAGTAATGTGCATAGCACTAACAGATGCATACACTTATGGACTATGTAATCCAATCCAGTAACACAAAAAAAGGTGCTCAAAACCTAAAAAAGGCAGAGGAGGATAACCCCCCCAAATTTTTTTTTTTATAAATACTGCATATGCAGTACAGTGATAAAAACCCCAATTGTGCAAAAATAAAAATAAGACCTAAAAAAATATAGGGACTGCAGCATCTCTTCTCAATGGCATTCCTCAGTGACCAACAACTGGTGAAATGTTAAACATAACCCTACATGTCCACAGAGAGGAGGATCATGGACCATGTCATGGGAGGTTGCCATCTGCTTACAAAAAATCACTTTAATATAGGTCATGATCCTATACTCTGTAGCCAGGCTACATTATGTTAACATGTGGACCAATAGTTTGTCACTGAGTAGTGCTGTTGAGAAGGTCCAAAAATATGTGCAGCCCCTTCATCCTTCAGCGCCTTGCCACAATGCCCCAACCCCACGTGGCCACATGCCTTCTCCCTAGTTATGTGGGGGTTTCAAGGGGAGGCATCCCTCCAGGAGGTAGCAGCACCGAAGGTGGGGGAGGCATTGAGGGTGGAGGAGGCAGTGCTGGGAACCAGAGTGCAGCAGGTAGCATCAATGTTAAGTTAGATGAGCACACTCTGGTTATGCAACACATGTAGAAGCCTGGCCACCATGAGGTTGTGCCTCCTCACCTCCCTATAGAACCGCCGCAGGCTGCTGTCTGTGGAGGGCTGGTTGGAGGAGACACTGATCTGGAGCCTCCAAGTAGCATCCACCAGCTTCCACATCAGGACCAGCATTTCCCCAATGGTGGCCTCCAATACTGGACGTTGGGATAGAGGTCTGGTATGTGTGGGCACGGCTGGGTGAGAAGGCAGCGGTGGTGGTAGCCCAGTGGGAAGGGGTTGGGGCCTGTCTGGAGTCTGGCTTGCTTGTTGTGTTGGTGGGCCTGGTGGTGGTGGGAACCAAGTGTGTCATTGCTAGGAGGAGGAGGTGGTGGTTGTGGAAAGGCTCGTTAGTCCGTCCAGCAAATGGGGCCGGGTGGTGAATTGAGTTGTTGGAGGAGGGGGACAGTGGGGTCCAATGCTACGGGTGTGACCGAAGGTCCAGCAGCTGACCCCACTGCCCAAATTAATCGCTCCTCCTCCTCATATCCTGGGCCCTCGGATGCTCTCCTTGCCTCCATCTCCTGCGCTGGGTCCTGTTGGGCAAAAGCACGGTCCAGCACATCCTGTCCCAATGGAGCCGACACCTCTGGCTCACCAACGGACCAGTCATCCTGCCAGCTGAAAAATAGAGATGAATGGTATATGTGTTAATTATGTTGAATGATACATTGGCTGTTTTTTATCTGACATCTTTTTGTCTTGAACCTGAATTGTTCACTTAATTTCTACTATATGTAGCTATCATTTGCTAGATGTGTTCATTTCTTTCAATTATGAGCTTGGTTGTTAGTAGCTCGAAACAATTTCTTGATTCCTATTGCAGTCTGTATCTCCATACGCTGCAGTGGGCACACCCATACATGAACTCTCTATTGGATGATTACTCGTGTTGTGCTCACAAATGACAGTGATTTGTCAGCTTCATGGATTTAATGTTGTATGAATGATCCATTTATCCCTTGGTAAATTCAGGGAGCGGACGTGTCATTGGTGGTCAGCATTTACATAAGTTGTGTGTTTTCCATGTGTGCATGATGTACATATGGTTGCATGCATGTGTTTCTGATCTTCATCTAACATGGAGGCCGGATCCATTTGTCCACCAGGCCTGGAAATCCAGCGATGGGCACCTGGCTCAGCATCTCCCTGAGCACCCTCTCCCACTCATTGTACTTGACAGTCACTTGGGGGCCACCACTTGGTGCTGTCGCTGATCTCTCCTATTCGGCCATCCTCCTCCTCACCTTGGCCCAGACGTCATCAAAGCAATGCTTCACAGACCCCACATGCCTTTTGGCCAAGCCCACTGCTGTCACTGCGACTCCTTCCTCCTTCCAGGCCTGGGCCCTGGGTCTGGGCCTAACTTCCCTTCCCATGCTAGAATAGTGGGGCTGTCACGGATGGCACTGAAGACCACCATCTCATTGTGTTTGTGTCTGCCCCAGCCTCTTGCCCTCCCAATGTGCATGGGGATCCTGTGCTCCCTCCTCTGACCCTGAGTCCTGTCCCTCCTCTGCACTCCCCCTGGGATCAGGCCCCTCCCCTCTGACCCTGTGCTCGGAGTGACTATCACTATGGGCGATTCAGTAGCCTCTCTACCTCACCTCTACTCCCCTCTCCTCCACTCCCCTCTCCTTCACTCCCCTTTTCTCCACTCCTCAGGGCCACCTCTATATCTCTCCCCCCCTCTCATCCTCTTCTCCTCCCCTCCTCTGTCCAGCCTCCATAACAATCCCAACATTAAAATAAGGATAAATGAAAATAAGTGTACATTTATATATTTGTGATGTAAAAAAAGTATATGTTTTATGTGTATTTATTAAATGTTAGGGTATAGGATGGGGGTGGGGTGTATGGATGTAGTGTCCTATCTATATGTGTGTTATCACTCTATGTGTATGTATATTATCTATTATCTGTTAATATGTGTTTGGATGAATTACATGTAAAATAAGTATATAATGTATAAAAAATCAATAAAACTGCAATAACTTGCTCTCCAAAGTCGCCTACTTTCACTCTCCAAGACTAAAACCACCAGCTCCGGAACCTTGGGGCTAATTTGTTAAAATCTACAACACAGTTAAAGTATGGGCGTGAAGCTTGCCGCTATATTATCTCTCCCTGTCAATCTTTATCCATAAGGCCATTTTCTATTGGCTCCAAGTGCACACTGATATTGCGGGATTGGTTTTAACTGCCATCAGGTCGTTAATTGCAAGCTTGAGTCAATTGAATACATCTAGACATTTAGAGAAATAAACACCTGCAGCCACAATATCGGGTGATTGCGGGCTTGCATTTGAATGGGGCACATTGTTATTAAAATGAGGAGTATAAGCAACTGCCTTGTTTTCCTATTGAGAAATCCAGCCAGTGCTCATCTTTTATTTAGAACTAGCGAATTGCCCATCAAAAAATGACGGCAATGAAATTGTAAGTGAGCTAATGCAGTTTGGTGTATAGTAATCAAATAAATAATACATTAATAAATTAATATACTTTACCTATTTTTAACTAATATATGCAGGAAGCATTCTGTTGAAGAGCTGACAATCTATCCTCTAGCACCCTTAAAATGTAATGATAGATGGATAGATAGATATAAACATGGATAGATAGATAGTCAGTCAGTCACCACACTCACCCGCTTGTGCTGGGCCTCCTGCTGTATGAGTGTCACTGGGTGCCCTCTGTGAGTGCCCAGCAGGGGGCACATGGTACAGACACACCCTGCACACCGCACAGTACAGCTCCACAGACCGCTCCATATGCTCCAAACAGCGCCGTCCCCCTTGGCCTCTCGCATGCTTCTTGCCTCCTCCCCGGCAGCGTCACATAGCTGGTGCCTGGCCCGGCCTCCCCCTCCAGCTCCTCCTCCATAATGTGGGGCTGGAAGTGCTCGGGGCAGGAGGACTCCCTGCAGGTCAGGCAGCTCCAGCGGGCAGTGCAAGGGGAATGAGGCGGGCACAGGTCACACTGCGGGGTAGGTACAGGGTGCCGACACCCTGCGGGGGAGGTACACACAGGGCAGGGGCGGTCAGGGGCGGAGACCCGCTGCCAAAAGCCTTCCAGGCAGGCGAGGCAAAAGCGGTGCCCGCAGAATACCATAAGCACGGGCAGAGGGCAGCCTGACCCGCACAGCCTGCAGGGGGCATCACCTGGATGGGTGAGAAGCCCCCGAGGACCAGCAGGCAGCATGTGGCTCCTGAGTATGTCAGCACTGCACAGAGGACTGTCCTATATCTCCTCTGTGATGGATCAGCTCATATAAGAAGACCAAGTCCCAGTGTCCATCAGAGTAGGGTATGAACCAATTTATATCAGTTCAGGGCTTCGCGAGGGCCGCAGTTGCTGTCACGGAGCGCCTTTGGCGCTCCATGCCAGCAACTGAGACCCTCGCTTTGCCTCCTGCTGTATGTGTGTCACTGGGTGCCCTCTGTGAGTGCCCAGCAGGGGGCACATGGTACAGACACACACCCTGCACACCGCACAGTACAGCTCCACAGACCGCTCCATATGCTCCAAACAGTGCTGTCTCTCGCTCCTGGCCTCTCGCATGCTTCTTGCCTCCTCTCTGGCAGCGTCACATACCTGGTGCCCGGCCAGGCCTCCCTCATCCAGCTCCTCCTCCATAATGTGGGGCTGGAAGTGCTTGGGGCAGGAGGACTCCCCGCAGGTCAGGCAGCTCCAGCGGGCAGTGCAAGGCGAATGAGGTGGGCACAGGTCACACTGTGGGGCAGGTACAGGGTGCCGTCACCCTGCGGGGGTGGTACACACAGGGCAGGGGCGGTCAGAGGCGGAGACCCGCTGCCAAAAGCCTTCCAGGCAGGCCAGGCAAAAGCGGTGCCCGCAGGATACCATAAGCACTGGCACATGGCAGCCTGACCCGCACAGCCCGCAGGGGGCATCACCTGGATGGGTGAGAAGCCCCCAAGGACCAGCAGGCAGCATGTGGCACCTGGGTATGTCAGCACTGCACAAAAGACTGTCCTATATCTCCTCTGTCATGGATCAGCTCATATAAGAAGACCAAGTCCCAGTGTCCATCAGAGTAGGGTAAGAACCTATTTATATCAGTTCAGGGCTTCGCAAGGGCCGCAGTTGCTTCGCAAGGGCCGCGGCTCACTACGCGAGCCCGCAAGCGTGAGCAACGGCTCGTATGCTCACAACTATATATGTGATTAATGTAGGAAAATGTGAGACATCTCAGTGAAGTAGCAAGGGTTAAGCAGAGAAAGATGGTTGTAATAGTAAAGTGGGAGTACAGAGAAGGATTCTTTTAGGATCTATTTTATTTTTAGGCATATAGCACAATACAATTACATAAGCCTATTCACTTAGCCACTGCTACTAAGTTGCTGCCTGGTCAACATTATAAGGCTTATCCATGGAACAAATTCAGTTGAGATGTATCCTTTTTTGCATAGCTTTATGTATACATAAGGCTTAATTATTGTAACAAAGCAATATGAAGATCTGACACAAAAAATCTTTAGTAAACTAAATCCTATCCAGTGCTAAAGGGGGAAGTATTGAAGATCTTTTGGATAGCCTTTCCAGTGCTACAGGACATATGCTAACTAACCTCACAGAGAGTTCTCCAACTCTTCACGCTCACTACATATGTACAGTATCTATGAGTTCAGTTAGAGTAAGAAAAACATAACTGCAATAAAAAATAACTGCTGAAAAGTGTGATAGTTGTTAGACTCTATGATTTGTAGGCTAAAATAACTGTAGAAAAGAGCTATCAAAAACTCAAAACTTGTGTTTTTTAATCAATATTTTGGCCAATAGCAAAAGCTGAATAAAAAAATTGCTTATATTCTGAAGGATATGAACATCATCTATAGCAGGAGTCCAATCATTTTTTTTAAAACAGTTAACAAACTCCAACTTGAATTGTTGAACCCAATGCAATGGCTAAGTATTCAGCCTCTTTGACTTTTTCAAATGTTGGCTTTTACAGTCTGAAACTGATGTAATGTATTTTTATTTGCTCACAGCACTTTACAAAAGTAGAAACATTATTTACAGATATAAACTGAAAACGTCTCTTGATTGCATAAATGTTCACTCCCTTTGAGTGAAACCCCTAAATAAGCTCTAGTGTAACCAGTTAAATAATTATTTGAATGGAGTCCACCTATATTCAATTAAAGTGTCTCATTATCTCAGAATAAGGCACATTTTCTGGAAGGCCCCAGAAGTCTTTAGAGAACAAAATCTGGAATAAGCACCAATCAGGCATGGATGGCCTTAGGAGGCAGGGAAATTTTATAGCAGGATGTTTTCAGGAGCGTGAACAGAAATCCTTCATAGAAATACATTATACTTTAGCAAAACATTTAGGAGCAAGAAGTACAGCCTGTTGAGCATATCAACAACTACAACAACCATTTAACTCTGTACGCTTTGATAACAATATCCCCAAAACAACACAATCAGTGTGATGAGTCATGTTGTCCTAATAATCAGACCAACAACATAAATATAGGGTTGTATTTCCTAAGATGAACTGTTTGATATTAGTAAGGTGAGACCTCTCCATTTCCTATTCAAGTGTGAATACATTTCTTCCATTCAATAAGCCCCAAAGTTGTGGCACAAAGTGCTGTGGATGCAGTAGACTGCAGTGGCACAAATAAAATATAATTGGTGCTATACTGTATAAGCCTATCACCACCTCCAGTTAACTCCTTCCACTACAACCTGCCTTCAAAGGGGTGGAGCACATTGAGTAGGAGGAGTCAATTAGAGTTGGTTACGGGCTCATTCAGTGAGAAAGGGTTCTTAAAACAGCTTGTTCTCCATCTACTACATTCTTTAGTTGTGCCTCTCTTGTGAACTGTTTTGCACCTGGAGTCTTTATGTAAGCCTATTAAAATGTATTGGACAGTGTGCTCTCTCTCGTTTTCTGAATGATTTTGTCTTGTACTAGTGATGATATGAGAAACAGCTGAATACTGTAGTAAGATGATCCGTCTGCTACTGCAGTAAGAAGATCCCCTGCAGCCTTTTCTGAGAAAAAGAGGACCTTCACATACACTTTTATAAATAGGCACATTGGTGTTACTAGAGCATGTGAGTTGTTTGCCAAGTTTGCACACAGATTTGCTCTATTGCATTTTTCCTTTTTTGAGAGTTAAGTTTTTGATGGAAGAAGACCCAACATTGGATTAAAAGGAGTCTTTGAATACAATATAGTAGTACCCAATAAACTCTATTTTCTATGATTGCTACCTGTGTTTTTGTTCAGCAATTGTATTGTTTTTCTTAAGTACAACTTTGAATAGACTTGTGAAGGTTGGCAAAGCCTGGGAGTTTGGGAAAGGAGATGTGTGTTGCCTGTACTTTTTATTAATTTTCATACTCATTTTCTATGTTATAATTATTCTCCAGGACTCTTTTTTAAAATACCTTTCTAGGCAGATCAACAAATAAAATTGCAAGCTCAATATTCTTTGTGACACATAATCCGGTGTTATACTGTTTATTTAGATATCATGTCCAGTGCTAAAAATGTTTGTGGTGATCTCACATTGACATGTAAGCCAGATGCTGTTGGTTAAACAATACAAAGCCAAGTTTAGCAAAATAATTCCAGTGACTGTGAATGTCACACCAATGAATTGCACAAAAAGAGCCAAAGGCGCTCCTTGCCAGCAACTGCGACCCTCGCAAAATTTATGTTCAAACGCAAACAACCACACAACAACCGCGACCACGCAAACAACACGACATACCAACTACGACCCTCGCAAACTTTACCTCGCAACGCAAACAACATACGAGACACGTTACCACACATTACGACCTCGCAACAATCGGACGCAACTCGCGAACATTACAAAATTCAAAACACAATCAATACACACACCACATACATAAAAGCTTACCTACAGCAAAAAAAAGCATCCAGGACCACAAAAAAACAACTTACAGCTTCATTTAACTAAAAATAAAAGAGTTTAAACACTAAAAAATTCGCTAAGCGAGAGAAAAAAAAATGGCCGACGAACAAAACGAAAATGAGGCTTCAACCGCAAACAACATACAAGACACGTTAGCACACATTACGACCTCGCAAAAATCGGCCACAACCCGCGAACATGAAAAAGTTCAAAACACAATAAATACACACAACACATACATAAAAAGCTTACCTACAGCAAGAGGGGGCATCCAGGACCTAAAAAAAAAAACAACTTATAGCTTAATTTCACTCAAAATAAAAGAGTTTAGACACTAAAAAATTCTTTAAGCGAACAAAACGAAAACGAGGCTACAGCACTCAAAACACGCAAAACACCACAAGAAACTCGCAAAACACCACAAGAAACTCGCAAAACACCACAAAAGACCTATGGATATTCCGCTAAGATGCATACCACACATTACCCGCCATTTTACGCCAATGCGGAAGTACACGACTCCGCTAACGGTTTCGTCTCGCGCACGCACAGTATTACACTGCACACATTCAGCACGCTTACACAGCAGCTTCACACCACTAATGCTGCAGCAACATCAAAACAGATTGCAGCTCTTCAACACAATGCTTCAAAAAAGGTAAAGTATATTAATTTATTAATGTATTACATATTTCATTATTACACACCAAACAGCATTAGCTACCTTACAATTTCATTGCCGTCATTTTTTGACGGGCAATTCGCTAGTAACCTATATTAACCTAGGGAAGAAACAAGACAAAGGACATCTCTCTACCAAACAGTCTATCATGCAACCCTATCTAGTCCTATTGAACCCCATCTAGACCTATTTAACCCAAACTGGGCCTATTTAACCCCAAATGTACCCAGTAAACCCATTCCATAAACTTATCCAATTATCTTAACAAAGGTTCATTGCTCTCTCCTTCAGCACCCCTCCCTGCAGTGATAGCCCTCATGATTTAGCTCTGAGAATGCAACAAACACAATATGGAATCCTGTACTTATTAATGGAGTCTTGAAGAATACAGAATTTCCCTCAAAATATCTTATATCCATGGTTTATACAGCTGCTATTATTGCTAATATTGTTAGTTGTTTTCTTGACCTGAGTTGGTCTTTTAAGCATAGATAACCAAATGGTAATATTAGCTGGCAACAATGTGGAGCAAAAGGTACAATAGTCCACATTTGAAGGAACTGTGATCATACCCACCTTTATTTTGGAAGCTATTCAGAGATATTTTCAACATTACCAGTATTACAACACATAATGATCATTTGTTAATACTTCTGAATTACCATGTCAGACAAAATCCTTAAAGCCCACTTTACTTTATATGTACACATGTATATTTATAATAGTACAACACATGTATATTTACTTATTTATTTATTTATGCATACTTACTTTTTATTAGTGGAAGAGTTTGTGTGCTGTACAGTAATATGTCTTACATTTTATTTATTTAGATAGTACTCCTTTCCTGTTAGGCGGTACATTACACCAACTGCAGAGAGTCTCCCCTGTCATTTTGTCCTGCTAAGTTGATAGCTATTAGCCATATTAAATTCCAGCCTCGTAACTCCAACGTGTAGCTCTTAAGCCCTACATGCTTCAAATTCTCCCGAGTTACGTTGCTATTAAATTAGAAGGGGCTGAGAGCTGCGAGCGAGAGAGGCTATTTCCTAGACCAATTCTTATGCACGTTGAATGAGCTATCGTGCTAAAATCAGTTAAGCTAGCACATAGCAATGGGTCAGAATTAACCAATGGCAAAACAGATTGCCATAATGGCTAATGAAAGCCTGCGTGATCACACTCAGGCTCTCAACATCAGCCCTTACAGTGGTGATCCCGATTAACCCCTGCCGTGTGGGTACTATACGTACCCCCCCAGGCAACTAAAATGTCCCCCCTCAGTCCCATAAGGGTTTATACAGACCCTCATGGAACACAAATTAACCCCAATATTACCGATATAAGTGCCATGAGGGTCCTCAAAACCCCTCATGACACTAAGTCTAAGCACTACCCTACACTACACTATTAGTCACCCCAAAAAACCAATAAATTGAAAGTAATAAACCCCCCTCTAAGTAATAAACCCCCCTCTAAGTAATAAACCCCATCTAAGTAATTAACCCAATTTAAACCTCACCATACCTAATTAACCATATCACTAGCCACTAAACTCCATCTAGACCTATTTAACCCTGTCTAGTCCTATGCAACCCAATCTAGTCATATTTAACCCCATCTAGACCTATTTAACCCATGCTAGTCCTATGTAACCCTATCTAGTCCTATTTACCCCATCTAGACCTATTTAACCCAAACTGGGCCTATTTAACCCCAAATGTACCCAGTAAACCCATCCCATAAACCCTGTTCTACCCTACCCTATTAACCACTACACTACCTACCCAACTCCTACCCTACACTATTGATCCCCCCTCTACCCCATCAACCCCCCTCTACCCTGTTAAGCCCTAGACTACCCACCTAACACACTAATAAAATCCCTATTACTCCTCTAATTACACAAAATATAAAAAACCTAGAATTACAGAAAATAAAAAACCCACCTAATTACACGAAATAAAAAAAGGATATTAGTGAAAATAAAAAAGAACATTACCAAAAATAAAAAAGAACATTACCAACAATAAAAAAAACTACTTTACATAAAATTAAAAAAACATACATTACATCCAATGTAACCCCTCAATACATACAATTTAACCCCTAACTACATACAATTTAACCTCTAACTACATACTATGTAACCCCTAACTACATAAATAACCCTAACTACATACATTAATACCCCTAACTACATACAATTTAACCCCTAAATACATACAGCTAACCCCTAACTACGTACAATTAAACCCCTAACTACATACATTAATACCCCTAACTACATAAATTGTAACCCCTAAATACATACAGTTATCCCCTAACCCCATACAATTAAACCCCTAACTATATACAATTTAACCTCTCACTACATACAATGTAACCTCTAACTACATACATTAATACCCCTAACTACATATATTAAAACCCCTAACAACATACAATTTAACCCCTAAATACAGTTAACCCCCTAACTACATACAAATTAACCCCTAACTACATACAATAAAACCTCTGTAGTTAGGGGTTAACTGTAAGTATTTAGGGGCTAAATTGTATGAAGTTAGGGGTATTAATGTATATAGTTAGGGGTTTAATTGTATGTAGTTAGGGGTTAGCTGTATGTATTTAGGGGTTAAATTGTATGTAGATAGGGGTATTAATGTATGTAGTTTTAGGGGTATTAATGTATGTAGTTAGGGGTTAAATTGGATGCAGTTGGTTTTATTGTATGTATTGAGGGGTTATACTGGATGTAATGTCTATTTTATTTTCTGTAATGAATGTTTTTTTTATTCTGGGTAACTTAGTTTTTATTTAATTTTATGTAAAGTAGTTTTTTTATTTTTAAGTAACTTAGTTTTTTTTTAATTTTGGTAATGTTCTTTCTTATTTTCAGTAATTTCCTTTTTTATTTTCAGTAATGTCCTTTGTTTATTTTGTGTAATTATGTGTTTTTTTTATTTTCTGTTATTCTAGTTTTTTTATTTTGTGTAATTAGTGGGGTAATAGGTATTTTATTAGGGTAGAGTAGGAGGGGGTTTATGGGATGGAGTTTACTGGGTACATTTGGGGTTAAATAGGCCCAGTTAGAGTTAAATAGGATAGACGGGGTTAAATAGAACTACATACATTACATAGGCCCATTTAGGGTTTAATAGGACTAGACATGGTTAAATAGGTCTAGATGGGGTTAGGTGGTTAGTGATAGAAATAATTAGGTATGGTTAGGGGGGGTTAATTACTTAGATGGGGTTAATTAGTTAGAGGTGGGTTTATTACTTAGAGGGGTGTTAATTACTTAGATAGGGTTAATTTAGATGTATTGGTTTATTGGGGTGGCTAATAGTGTAGTCTAGGGTAGTGCTTAGACTTAATGTCATGAGTGTCCTGGAGGACCTTTATGGCACTTATAGTGTTAATATAGGGGTTAATAGGAAATTTGAATTCATAAATGCAGCAGGGAACCCCCACTGCAAGGGTTAATGTGGGTACACTGGAGAAGTACCCTAGCTGCAGGGCTTAACTATTTAACTTCAGGGGTTCTAATCGGGACTCTTGCAGCAAGGGTTAATTTTTGGAGCTGGCGGGGGTCCTGATTGGTGCCCCTGCAGCATGGGAGGTTTAAGTGCCGGAGGGAGGCCAGATTGAGTCTTTTGGGCTGCTTGCTCCTTTGCGGGTGCTCTGGAGCACCCGTGGGGCTTCAGCCAACATTTGCGTGTTATGGGCTAGCTCGCAGGGGACATCTTGGCAATTTAATAGCAAGATCGGATCGTTAGGACCACGTGGATGACAGATCAAAGGGTTTTCGGGCTGCATTGTTACACATTGCCTGGCTCTTAGGTGTTTCTCTGCCATCCTGCGTTTTAACATGCAAGTCGGCTGCGTGTCTGTTTTAGAGGGGAATTTAATAGCAACGTAGTGCTACTTATGTCACTACTTGCTAAGAGTTAGATCTTAGCTCTAATTTAATCGGGCTGTATATACCCAACCATGACATCAATGCATATCATGATACAATCTCCAGCTAAAAAATTATAAAAAGTGTAATATCAGTCAGGTAAATGTGAGGAGGAAAATGGCAGCCTCTTTACTGTGCAATATGAGTAGCAAAATAAAGCAAGTAAGTCCAACATATTTGAAATATTTCCCTACAATCTTTATGAAAAGTACAGAGATTCATTTTGGTTCAATTTATTTTTTTCTAGAGTTAAGTGACCCCTTAAGAGCTCGAACACATAAGTAACATGTCATTAGTGAATGGAAGAGTTTTCATCTTCATCCCTTCTCCTCTCCTCCTCTTTCTTTCCTCTGATTACATTTCCTATTTGTGTTTACGTTTTGAGTTGTAATTATTGTTAATAACAACGCCACATTACCAGCTTTGCTGCTTTAGTAAATCATTCTGATGCTGTTATCTTTTATGTCAACACATGAACTTTTATATCTGACCATATGGTGTTTTCACATTGGTATCCTGAAATCCTGACCTGTTAATGTCTTGGAGAACATCCCCAAAGGTCAACCTTTGGTGACCTCTATGAATTTCAAATCTATAATCTCTTTTGAGGTCAGCAGCATCTACAGTGTGTCAAATGATCAAATTCATGAATTTTAGTACAACAATTCATGTGGTTGTTCATCAGTATTACTTGATAAGGCAAAATGATAGCTCACTGCAGGTTTTGGAAAGGAGAAACGAAACGTTGGGAAAATCCTCTCCCGTCTCTCTTTGTCTCTGCTTCTTCTTCACTTTCTGTGTGCTTTGCCAAGGGAGTGCTTAGAGATGAGGCCCAGCAGGTGACAATATTGGTATAAGGATCTCTTTATCTGTCATCTCTGATTTAGCATGTTACATGTGGAGTAGTTCTTCGGATTAAGCCCTGCTTTTGAGCTTAGGAAGAAGTTGGAGGAACGCACCTGTGCAGATCAAGGGCTACAAGTGAGGATAGTTATTCTGAGGTAGGTCTCTCTTGTTATTTAAGCTTTATGGCATACTAGTCGTTTGCCCATCATAAATGTATAGTATAATAGTGTCTTAAAAATTGTGTGCCCTCTCTCTCTCTGTGCCCTCCCAATCTCTCTGTGCGCCCTCTTTCTTTCTCTCTCTGTCCCTCCTTCTATCTCTTCTTTCCTTCCTTCCTTCTCTCCCTCTCTCTCCCTCCCTCTCCTTCTCTTTACCTCCCTTCCTTCTCTCTCCCCCAATGTCTCTCCCCTATTTTTCTCCTACCCTCTCCCCTGACCCTCCTCCCCATGTCTCTACCCCCTGTGTCTCTCCCACTCCCTCCCCTGTCCCTCTCCCACCCTCTATCCCACTATTCCCCCCCTTGTGGTGCGCAATGATGTGCGTATGCGTTGGACTATAGCGCAACGCTCATGCGCCATATCAACCCCATTAATACGTTTTTTAAGTACTCTGCAGGTGAGCAAATACTTAGCATTCTGCACACTACTGTGCATGGGTTGGCCTGCGATACACACATCAGAAACTATATTAGTGATTTGTTGGTTACTGTTAACTCTGCATCTGATCTATTGCAAATTTTTACAAACCTTATATTTATTAATTCATGGAGCATATATTTTGTAGTGAATAGTGTAAATTGTTGATTTTCCAGAGCACACTGAATAGGTACTGTAGGTTATTAGAGGGCACCTGTGATTAATGTTCTTAAAGGGGAATCATAACATGCGCTTAACAGTAAAGGCAGTATGTGGCCAACAATGTTTGTCTGACCAGAGTTTGCAGCAAATAGCTCTCAGTTTATGATAGTTTGCTTGGCTACTTCCTGGCTGTGACATCATCAGTATGCACCCGATGTCACAACCAGGAAGTAGCCAAACAAGCTAATACAGAGAAGCATGGTCTAACAAATGCAGCAAAGAGATAGCTAAAAGCAGGCAGAGGTAACGAATGATCAATATAAGTATAAGGGATTGCCAGAATTAAGAGAAACTCCCCAATAAGACTGCATTTATAAAGATACATGTTATAGCTATTAGCATAGTAATATCAGAGCAAGAGCAGTGGAATTAATAGAGCCACAACCACGGAGCAATTCACAATACAAGAAAAGGGCATATGTGCCATATGTCCAAAGAGGTATAATAAAAAAACTATTACAACTATAAAAGTACTTTAAAGGAGTCTTATTCACATCACTCCCCTTAAGCACTAAAGCCCTTTGAAAAAAAGTCACACTGACATGCAAAAAAAAGAAGTACAAATTAAAGAATCACTAAGAAAAATTCAGGGATAAGCCACATAGTGCTTACTATAGCACAAACACTGAGAAGTTTAAGTTTCAGTATAAAGAGATGTTATCAATTTAATACAAGCACAAGCACTTTAGTTTGCAACAATTGCAGAAATACAGGGAGTGCATAATTATTAGGCAAGTTGTATTTTTGAGGATTAATTTTATTATTGAACAACAACCATGTTCTCAATGAACCCAAAAAACTCATTAATATCAAAGCTGAATATTTTTTGAAGTAGTTTTTAGTTTGTTTTTAGTTTTAGCTATTTTAGGGGGATATCTGTGTGTGCAGGTGACTACTGCGCATAATTATTAGGCAACTTAACAAAAAACAAATATATACCCATTTCAATTATTTATTTTTACCAGTGAAACCAATATAACATCTCAACATTCACAAATATACATTTCTGACATTCAAAAACAAAACAAAAACAAATCAGTGACCAATATAGCCACCTTTCTTTGCAAGGACACTCAAAAGCCTGCCATCCATGGATTCTGTCAGTGTTTTGATCTGTTCACCATCAACATTGCGTGCAGCAGCAACCACAGCCTCCCAGACACTGTTCAGAGAGGTGTACTGTTTTCCCTCCTTGTAAATCTCACATTTGATGATGGACCACAGGTTCTCAATGGGGTTCAGATCAGGGGAACAAGGAGGCCATGTCATTAGATTTTCTTTTATACCCTTTCTTGCCAGCCACGCTGTGGAGTACTTGGACGCGTGTGATGGAGCATTGTCCTGCATGAAAATCATGTTTTTCTTGAAGGATGCAGACTTCTTCCTGTACCACTGCTTGAAGAAGGTGTCTTCCAGGAACTGGCAGTAGGACTGGGAGTTGAGCTTGACTCCATCCTCAACCCGAAAAGGCCCCACAAGCTCATCTTTGATGATACCAGCCCAAACCAGTACTCCACCTCCACCTTGCTGGCGTCTGAGTCGGACTGGAGCTCTCTGCCCTTTACCAATCCAGCCACGGGCCCATCCATCTGGCCCATCAAGACTCACTCTCATTTCATCAGTCCATAAAACCTTAGAAAAATCAGTCTTGAGATATTTCTTGGCCCAGTCTTGACGTTTCAGCTTGTGTGTCTTGTTCAGTGGTGGTCGTCTTTCAGCCTTTCTTACCTTGGCCATGTCTCTGAGTATTGCACACCTTGTTCTTTTGGGCACTCCAGTGATGTTGCAGCTCTGAAATATGGCCAAACTGGTGGAAAGGGCCATCATGGCAGCTGCACGCTTGACTTTTCTCAGTTCATGGGCAGTTATTTTGCACCTTGGTTTTTCCACACGCTTCTTGCGACCCTGCTGACAATTTTGAATGAAACGCTTGATTGTTCGATGATCACGCTTCAGAAGCTTTGCAATTTTAAGAGTGCTGCATCCCTCTGCAAGATATCTCACTATTTTTGACTTTTCTGAGCCTGTCAAGTCCTTCTTTTGACCCATTTTGCCAAAGGAAAGGAAGTTGCCTAATAATTATGCACACCTGATATAGGGTGTTGATGTCATTAGACCACACCCCTTCTCATTACAGAGATGCACATCACCTAATATGCTTAATTGATAGTAGGCTTTTGAGACTATACAGCTTGGAGTAAGACAACATGCATAAAGAGGATGATGTGGTCAAAATACGCATTTGCCTAATAATTCTGCACTCCTTGTAAGTTATTTAGCACATTTAAAGCACAAAAGCATTTTTATACCTTAAATAACTACTATAAAACCCTGCCTAAAAACAAAGACCATTGCTAATATATGAATGATAGAGAAATTATTCCTAACTAAGAATTGGGGAAGTTGAGACGTCATCACAATTGAGTTAAAAAATAATTTTTACACGTCCGAATTTTAAAGGAAATGCGTTTTTAAAGAAGTTATAATAAAAAACAAATATGATAACCACAAAAGGTGTTCTACTATTTTTTTAGTGTTGACTGTAAATAAACCTAAAAAGATAAAAAAGTGTTCACTAGAAAAAGATAACTGTCAAGAGTCTTGCTATAAATTTGACATTTTAATATTTGGAATACCATAGATATGTGTTAAGTATTGAAATAAAAAAATAAAAATATTTTTTTAACTAATAATCAATTAATTAGTTACTTAATAAATTAATATACTTTACCTATTTGTAATTAATATATCCAGCCATTAATAGCCTGAAGAGGTAACAATCTATTTTTATTTTCCTGCAGCATATAATGTCCAGTTGGACTGTTGCTGGCCTGAGGAGATAGTTTTATGAATGTGCCAACCGTGCTTTAGAAATAGGTTGCGTGCGCGAGGGCAAACCGTTGGTTTATTTGTGTAAAGCGATACTGTAGATGCCAAATGTTGTAAGTTGCAAGTTAGGATTGTAAAATAGCGTAGCTCGCAAGCATTTGCCATCCTTTGTAGTAGTGCATTTTGTACCTTGTATGTTCCTGGGTGAAAGTGGTACGCTGTTGGCGGTGTCTTGCGCAGTCCAGGGTCGTGTAGTCTCGTTTTCATTTTTCTGGGGTGCTATTTTTTTCTTGCTTAGCCAATTTTCGAGTGTCGAAACTCGTCAAAATCGACTCATATTTTTTTTTTATAAGTCCTGCGTCTCGAATTATTTTTTTCTAATTCCCGCGTCCCGCGTTTGTCAACTGCTTGCAGCCTAAGGCGATCCCGCGTGTCCTAAGTGTGTAGGCTAAGTCCCGCGTGTTTATTGCTTCCACTGCTTGCAGGCAATGAGCACCTTTGACGCTCATCAAGGAAGTGCTGCGAGTTTTAGTGCCTTAACGGATCGCATTGCTATGCGAGGCTTGCAGGCGATGAGCGCCTTTGGCGCTCATTGCCTTAGTAGTACGCACCACGCAAAGCGGGATGACGTCTCGTAGTTCGACAATTATAATATGTGATAGTTCCTTTTTGACAATCAGATTCTCAGGCAAGAATACACTATATGGCCTTACATAAAGCTATTTCATTTGATGTAGAACAACATTAGCTCTACGTCTAAAGTGATGATTTCCACCAAAAGGGTGGATCAGGATCTCTGCAGCTGACTGATTACAGAGTGACATTTGTAGCATTTCATCTGCAATAAGATCACCTTTACAGGGATATCATTTAATGATGCTCCTTTTAAGGAGAATGTGATTAAGGCTTTTTGTTTTACATTTATCACTGTTATTAATTAATTAATGTATATTAATTACACCTCATTCATTTATTGAATAATTAACTCAATCAAAACATAAAAAATCCTTTTCAGCCCAATCTATAGTTTGCTCATAGCTTTGTGTTTGCCCTTCTTTAGGAACACATGATTACCTGTTTATGTTTTGCATCGATGACAGTTTTATATTATCTCAATAATGTATATTAATTTATTAATTACTTCATAATTCTTTATAAAAAAATAACATTAAATTATTGATCAATGTATTTATTCTTAGCTCTTTAGATATTAATGTATGCAAATAAATAATGCATTGATTGATTGATTAATTAATTAATTGAATGAAAACACTACAAATTCATTTCAAGTAATTTTAATGATTCATTGCTGCTATTTAGGTTTTGCATTTTTGAGAGGTCCAAAAAATATGTACAATAAAAATATATATATATCTTACACCTAAATTTACAATTACAAATTACAATGGCGGACAACGACGAAGACAAGAATGAACGTAAAAGAAGAGCGGCAAGGGAACGGAAGCAGAGATGGAGAGATGCACAGTCCCCTGAGACTTTGCAACGTTTAAGGGAATAGGACCAACAGAGACTTCTAAATAAAAGAAAAATGACTAAGGGCCTCATTCTATTATCGGCCGTAAATCGGCCGCAAAGCTGTGATTCCTTGCGGGGCTCCCGTTACCTTGCAATTCAAATAGACGGCGCCGCAAGGATATCCCCCTTACGGCCGGCCGCATATCTTGCAACCGGCCGTAAGCTCAGAAATCTTTAAAAGCAAATATAAATTCAAGACGGCACTGTAAAGCTCTGTAAATGCTAGGGATCATAATGGGGGACATGAGGATTATTAGCAACCCCCTCTCAAGCTTGCACATCAGCCCAAATCCGATATTTCATTAACTGTTTATTTTCCGGCAGCAGCGTGGGCGGGTCTAAGGTGCTCCAAGCCCTCTGGACTTTTTCCACGGATATTTGACATGAATTAAAATAAAAATTATTTACGGATTTGAGTGTAGGGGAATGTTGTGCTATGAATGCTAACACCTACAATCACTTTATAGTCTCCTCAGAGTGCAGGATGGCTTTATTATGGCTTTATTATGTGCTTAATTGAGTGCTTGCGGGACCTTTTTGCTGCAAGTAAGCTGCAGCTCGGTTTTAGCCTTGCAGAGAGGGTTCCCGGAACAATTGAATAGCAACCGGGATTTGCTTGCGGCCGAAAATCTTACGGCCGTTTAAGATCAAAGGCTTTCCTCCGGCGCGTGCGGCCGCAAGGGATAACAAGGCGCCGGTCGCAAGCCTGCCGGAGCCCCCGGCCGGAAGGGAATAGAATAGGCAAATAGCCTGCGGCCGGTCCTTGCGGCCCCACATCTCCTACGGCCGATAATAGAATGAGGCCCTGAGAAAGCACAAAATGAGTGTGCTGGAGCTTCAAAGAAAAGAAAAAGTAAACAAAAAAAATGTCTGTAAAACATTGCCTAATGACCCAATATTGCCTCATGAAACCAATGTTCATACACATGACACCAATGTAGATATAGAGAGTTGTAGTGATATCTATGTTGAGGAAGATCACGATCGTGATTTATTTACAGCACTAACAGTAGACAGTCATTATTGTGGATTAATGGATGTGATTTGTCAGTTTTGTGGGGCCTATCATTTTCTGAAAGAAAGATCAACTGATGGAGAGTTTATTAGTTGCTGTCAGAAAGGAAAGGTAAGACTTCCAGAAAGACACACATTTCCAGAATATTTACAAAGTATAATGAGTGATCCAAACTTTCCAAATTATACCGATTTCAAAGAAAGCATTAGGTCTTATCTTCTAACAGTGCAATTTCATTTGCTTCAATGGGTGCAGCATTAGCAGAAAATGTCCCAGGACATGGTCCTTACTGTTTAAAAGTACAAGGACAAATTTACTGTCAGACTTCACATTTACACCCAGAAGCAGGAGAGCAAAGGAACTTTGCACAGTTATATGTCCTTGATACAATGCAAGCTGTTGATGCTTCCTGAAAATAAACAATGTTTACCCATAGTCTTTGAACAGCTCAATAACATTATGGCCAACAACCCATATAGTCAAGCATACAAAAAATTAGCAGAGGTTGAAAAACAGGCATATGCGCAAATAAATCAGTTGCCAACGCAAAGAGTAAATATGGTTCTCAAAAGTGATCGCCCTACTGATCAAAGACGGTATAATTTACAAAGAGCAAATGAGGTTGCCATGGTTTTTAAAAATGATGATGATGAACCACCATTTGAGCAAGGTATTAGAATATATCCATGCAATGAAGAGCAACCTTTTATAAACAAAAATATTTTAAGTAGTAAATGGATCCAATGACATATCCAATTTTCTTTCCAAATGGTGAGCCAGGATGGAAACCTAAATTACAATTGCAGTTATCCCAATAGTAAAGTTTGTGTTAGAAGCAATATTTCTATGCTGGAATATAAAGTGGCACAAACTGCTATTCACGGTCATTCTAATCCTACTTTATGTGGGGGGAAACTCATACAACAATGGAATATTGATTCCTATCTACAAGTCAAAGCAAATAATCTAAATGTTGACAAATTTCAACAAAACAAGCTTCGAGTAGAACAATATTGTGGATTTATGGATTATGTCTCTGAATTGGCTGCAAACAGGAAAACCAAAGTCAAACACTAAATTTGGTAAATCAGATTTATTCATTACATTCACATGTAATCCACAATGGCCAGAGATCAAAGGAAATTTCAAACTTGGACAAAATACTTCTGACCGACCAGATGGGGTGGCTAGAGTATTCAAAATAAAACTAAATTCATTAATTCATGATATAACTAAAGCACACTTATTTGGGAAATGTGTGGCTTTTGTTTATACTATTGAATTTAAAAAAAGAGGCCTGCCACATGCTCATATTCTTTTAATCTTGCAAGAAAAAGATAAATTGAATACGGCAGAGAGAGTGGATTCAGTAATAACTGCTGAACTGCCACATCCAAAAAAACATTCAAAACGTTATCAGATTGTAACTCATAGAATGATTCATGGTCCATGTGGAGATATCAATCCAAATTCACCATGTATGGAAAATAAAAAATGCACAAAAGAGTTCCCAAAACAATTTCAGATGCAGACTTATGCTGATTGTGATGGATACCCTGTGTATAAAAGAAGATAACAAACAGCTATTATCCATGGCCAAAAGGTCGATAATAGATACGTGGTTCGATAAAATTCACATTTGCTGATGAAGTACAATGCACACATAAATGTGGAAGCTTGCACTTCTATCAAATCCATCAAATATGTGTATAAATATATATACAAAGGATATAATTCAGCAACTGTTGTTGTGCAAGGTGCACAAAATGAACAAGACAATCCAGTTTTACATGACGAACTTTCATCTTATTTAGATGCTCGCTATGTAAGTGCTCCAGAAGCAATGTGGCATCTTTTGAAATTTGAGATGCATGATCGGTCACATGCTGTGTATCAATTAGCTGTACATTTGCCACAAAGTCTAGTTGTTTGCTTCACTCCAGTGAATGAAAGAAATGCTTTAGAACAAAGTAAACATAGAGCAGCAACACTTACTGCTTGGTTTCAATTAAATTGTGAGGACACTGAGGCCAGACAATTTTAATACATTGAGATTCCACAGCACTATGTATTCGTAAATGGCCAATGGTGACAATGAATAAAAGATAATCATAAAATTATCCCCGAATTTATACCGTTAGTCCAAGAGATTTTGAACGTTTCAGTTTAAGATTACTTTTTTTACATGTTCCCGGTGCACAAAGTTATGAACATTTACGCACAGTGAATGACATAGTATATGATACTTTCCAATTAGCTGTAAGACGTCAAAACTTCCGGGCAGATGATACGGAATGGGAGAGATGTCTAGAAGAAGCATCACTATGTCAAATGCCAAAGCAAATGAGAGAACAATTTGCTTTCATTTGTATATTTTGCAATGTACCTGATGCATTAGCTTTGTGGGAAACATTTAAATTACATATGTGTGAAGACTTCTTGAAACATTACAATGAGACCATTGCGCTATTAAAAGCATTAATGGAAATTCAGGAAATCTTTCTTTGCAATTACAAATGCAATAGATGATGACATGCTTAAAGAGCGTTATTTCTGTATAGATGGCCCTGGTGGATCAGGAAAAACGTATCTATATAATTTATTGATGAGTTGCATTCGAGCACAGGCTCAAATAGCACTGTCATTTGCAACAATTGGAATTGCCGCACTTTTATTAGAAGGTGGCAGAACTGTACATAGTGGATTTAAACTGCCAGTTCCCATTCTAGAAACATCAGTGTTCGAATGAATGATATTCAAATGAATGAATTGGATATTCGAATGAATTCATTACAAGCCAAAACATTTCACAAAAGTAATTTAATTATAATAGATGAGGCATCAATTATGTCATGTCATATCCTGCAATGTATTGATTTATTATTAAAATAATTTATGGCTAATGATTTGCCATTTGGTGGAAAGGTGATGTTGCTAGGAGGAGATTTTAGGCAAACATTACCTGTGGTGCCACATGGCAATAGGACTGACATTGTCGAAACTTGTATAAAGAGAAGTAAACTGTGGAAAATATTTTCAAATCTTAAATTAGAAATAAATATGAGATCTGAAGGCCAAAATCAATTCAATGATTGGCTAATTCAGATTGGAGAAGGAAAACATCAAAAAATACCTAATCTACCTGATAATACTGTTCAAATTCCATCAGAAACGATTTGCAAAGAATCACTAATATCGACAATCTTTCTCAATACCATCAATAACAAGGATTACTCAGACATTGCAAGCAAAGTCATAATAACATAAAAAAATATTGATGCCCATAATCTACATAATTTTTTTTTTAAATTAATCAATGCACCCACAAAATATTATTACAGTGCAGATTCGTTTTTGGCAGATGACAAAGACAGTGAATCGAACTTTATTATGGAATGTATTAATTCTTTAACTCCCTCTAGAATGCCACCACACATTTTGCAACTTAAAAAATAGGCAATTGTAATGCTACTGAGAAATATGAATCCCAAAATAGACTTTGTAATGGGACCAGATTAATTGTGAAGGATTTAAAAGATAATTTTATACATGCAGAAATTATGAATGGTACCCATAAATGTGAAACAGTTCTTTTAACAAGAATTGATTTGGCTCCAAGTGAGAGTGGTTTGCCTTTTGTCCTTCAAAGGAGACAATTTCCCATTATCATAGTTTTTTACAGGAACCTGTATTTGCACATGGCCAACTCTATGTTGCATTTTCAAGACGCAACAATCCAGAGGAAATTAAAGTTCATATTCAGGAGAACCAAAGTCAAGGTGATTTATTAGCGGATGGACGCATTTTTACCAAAAACATTGTGTACTATGAGGTTCTGTAAAAATAGAGAACAGTGGTTTTATTTCAAGGATGAAAGTTCATGTCACTCGGGCTCTTTTCAGAGGATCACTATTTCAATAAGAAACTCTATAAAATGGCAAAAAACATAGAGAACAGTTAGATGTCTCTGGGACTCATTTAAGAGGACCACTATTTCACATAGAAAACTCTATGTGCCATTTTCACGAACTACAACAAACAAAAGGCAATGAAAAAAAGTTACATATTGGAATGTGTTAGAAGTTACCTTTTTACATGATTGGCCCCACAAAACAATTAGGTGGCATTTCCGGACAATTCAAGGTTAAATGTTAGTATTTTAAGTTACTATTTCAGATGTTAACATTGTTTTTTAAAAGGTGTGCAAAGTTGATTCATTGCATATTACATATAGTTAAGGATTTATGTTAGTAGGAGGATAACCATTTGTTAATAAATTCAAATGTATAATTAAATATAGAGTATTGATTCAGGGAGTAATCCGATTGCCAGTTAGTGGGGTCAGGAAGGAATTATTTTTTTCCCCTCTTTGATACAATTGGCTACGTTTCAGTGTTTTTTTTATTTTTATTTGCCTTCCTCTGGATTCAATACCTATGTAGTTTACCAGTAGTTTAAATAAAAGTTGGATGTTACAAAGCATTATGTAATGTTTGAAAATACTTATTCAGAGAAAGTTGACCTATTCTTATGTTACTCAAAAATGGCTAAACATTGTTTCAAATATAAGTTGCATGTTACAAGGTATTATGTAATGGTTTACAATATGTATTCATCAAAACTTCAGCCATTGTTATATTATTCTTGCATACATGAGAATTAAAATAGTTCATATTGTTAAAAAATTATGGTTTACCTGTTGGTGTAATAAAAGTTGAAAGTAAAAAAAATAAAAAAAAATATTATAAATGTTGTACTTCTTTGTAGATAAAAAAAATGGTTTAGAGTGTCAGAGTCTCACATTGCGTGGCAAACAGCTTTAACAGCATTAACATTTTATGGCCCCAACATTTCTGACGGACAAGTCGCTATTATTATTATAATAGATAGATGATAGCTAATATCTCTGGCAATGTCATATATAAAATGTTGGAAGACATGGGCATCATCATAAACATGCTTTACATATTTGTGATATAATATTGAATGCTATTGTCAAGTCATCATCTTTATGGATGGCTGTGAGATTATATGCACTGCTAACATCCTGCCTGATAAGGATGGATGTTTTGCATGACCTGTCATATGAGTAGTATGTGATTTGCATGATGATCCATTAAAGCTACAATAGTTTATGCAGTGAACAATCAAACCATGTTTCTTTTCAACAAAACTGCTCGAACAGGAGAACTATACTTTTTGAATGAAGCATTTTGGTATACTCCCTTGAATATAATTCAACATAGACAAACTGTAAGAATTTTCTTTATTGTAAAGTTTGTTTTACAACGCTTGTTTTCCATTAATGTTAAAAATGTGCAGAAGCAGCCACAGTAATCACAGGATTATTGGGAACAAAATAGTATTGATGTTCCTAGTTGTCTATTCTCCTTATAAAGCACCACCAGTAATATAAAATGGATGGTCTATCACGTAATTATGCCAGTGCCGAAAGGTGATCTATCAAATGCATGACCCCCGTATACAAAAGAATGAATGAATGCTTTCTGGACAAAAGGCCAGGTCCCTGCTAGATCTGAATCCATGAATGTTTTGGTGTGCTACACATACTGCTATTAATGAGAGTCTGATAACAAGAATGGAAGAAGGAATCTCATGAGGCTTCTAAGAGAAGCAACCTAGTGGTACTGTAGTTAGTAACTTCTGTGAGAACTGGATATATGCAAACAAGGCTGGTAAATAGTCAGTGAATAAGCACTGTTCCAATATGACATGTCAACATACGTAAAATGCAGATACATGATAATCACCAAGGCTGAATAGAGTCAGCAGACAGTCACAGTTCAAACATAATCCATCACATTTAGTACAAGATTTCTAAAAAAATAACTTAATATAAGAGTTGATTAGAGGCTTTCACCTGATTTAATGTCCATGGGACTGTAAAAGGTGGATAGGAATGCCACACCTTTCCTCAGCACCACATCCTATACCTTAACCATGCTTGTCAGGTAACAAGAAGTTGCAGCCTTGCAGTTGTAGTATGGCCTGTAGTCCACCAATACTGAGCATAACTTGGCCTTGACCCATAATTCTGGAGTTAAAGGTCCACTATGGATTTGCAAAAACTTCATATTAGTGAAGTATGCAGCAAACTAACAAACGTAATACTGTAAGGCATACTTGGGTGATTAGAGGGCAGGGCAAGCAAACTATCAAGTATACTTGCAAGTTGCCTCTCCTGGGATTATAGGAGGAATGGGGGGACGTCTTCACAATGTATAGTGATCCTTCAATACATACAAATGGGGAAGTGGAAATAAAAAATATTTCAATAATGGAAGGTATTATACTTCATAGTTTTTGTGGTCTCTGATTTAATAATGACCTTACTTTACGTCCGGGAAAACAGGGGAAATTATCTGCTGTTGGGGTTGATACAGTGGGCAATTTTATGACTTCTGATTAAACAACAAAATTGCACTGCCTGTGACCTCCCCCTGCTGAGGCTGGCATAGCAATAAATCTGTATGTTAATTATTTACTTCTGTTTTGATATGGTTAAATCAAGATACAGCACCTTTAAGGATACTGCAACTCAAACTTGGACAGTATACTGTATATTCAAAGCATAATATTTACGTGCATGCCCCCCAATCTGTTTTCATCTTGGGTTTTTCCAATTTGTAAAATTAATGCAGTAGTAAGAATCGGACTTGAGACGGTGTGCTCACCAGGGTTCAAAGATCCCCATACTTTAGAACGGGATACAGCATACACTTTCCCCTATAATTATACACTTACACATATGTGTCCCCAATAGGACATGATATTTTCCGTACCACTTTTTTATACCACAATACAGCAATGCCAATAGTATAATCATTTATGGAAAAATAAACATTTCACAACTTGCCTGTATGGTCCACGTCATGTTCATATTTACCTTCTATGGTCACCTTAACCAATCACAACAGTGTATGGTAGGCTCTCATTCTATTGGTACAGGGGTATTGTACCTTAAAAGGTACATTTCTGTTTTCCCCCCAACAGTAAACAATAAATATTTTATAACAAAAACATCAACATTAGCCATAGCTGTAATCATAGCTCCTCCAGTTCCAGTGCAGCTACAAGTGTTTTTTTTATTGAACTGTAGTCGTTGTTTAACTAAATAATTAAAGATTGTTGCTGCTTGCTTTCTGTCTAGTGTTCAGCCATCAGATGTGTCCCATTTCAGTAATATTACCTTGTGAACCACCCACTGGATATCTTGCACAGTTGTGTGGCAAGTGTCTTTTAGTTTTGACAGAGAAACAATCAATCTGCAATATGGTTTTTGTATTGTTTCCTTCCTTACTTTTTACATAAAGGGTGGTGGTTAAGTGGAAATTACTTACCTACCTCCATCAGAAGTGGTAGGGAGAAATACTGTTAAATAATTGAATATATAGGATTTACATAAAGCTAACCGAAAGATTAATAAAGCTTTAAATGTTGTATTTAAATACATTAGATTATAATTAGATAATAATAATTAGATTATTAACTTAGCATTATAATGCTTATCTGCCACCAAAGTCTATGTTTCTCAACATTTACAGATATCTGACAAACTTTAATCAAGGTAACTTTTTTATTATGTATTCTAATGTAAGTTTAACATCAAACAGAACAGGTTTCATTAGGTAATTCTGATGTGTTAATTTGTTCAAGGGACTACAGCATATCAATTATAGTAGAATAGTAAGGAACCACTTAAATATTAATATTTGCAATTGCACTTTATTCAAACGTCATTTAGTACTAGATAACAGCTTTGCATTTACTGCACTCTCAATAGATCTTGCAAATAGACTGTTCTTTTGATCAGTGCATAATTAGTAACATAATTTTTTTTTTTTTTCTAATTGGAAATATTTATAGTTTTATTGGTACTTTACTAGACTACCTAATTATGATATTAGCTTTGGGCTTTTAACATACAGTATTTCTCCACCTTAAAGTCTTTGACTTTCTTCAGAGCTCTTTTTCAAGCAAGATCTGTATCTCTTGCTCCTCACCCTATTAAATGTAATAAGTAAATGAAAAGAACTGCTTATGATGAATATTGGAGACTTTGAGCCTCATTCAATTGAGCTTTCGGGAGATCCGGGCTTCGGAAATGTAGCCTGCAAGTTATTTTGCTATTCAATTAGCGTCTCCCTTGTTGCACCATTCACCCAGGGGGCTTGAGGGGGTGGATAGTGTGACAAGGGGCCCTGGGGATTTTGACGGGTGAATGATGCTGCTCAGGAGCCCCTCCCAGAGCAGGGGCACTGGTGCAACACACCGGCTGCACCGGCGGTAGCTCTGCCCCTGCTCCCAACATTTCAAAACTTTAAAAATTATACACTACTAGGTAGTTCTGCATTAAGCATTAGAGATACATTTAATTTGTGCACAATCCTCCATAGAGAGGAACCAGAGAAAGTTGGGGCTGGAAAACAGGGTTTTCTCCTGAAGGAACTCTTAAGGCAAATACATTTTGGCTTATATAACTGTTTTACAGTGCCTTGCAAAAGTATTCACCCCCCCCCCCCTGACATTTAACCTATTTTATTACATTACAGTCTTAAGTTCAATGTTTTGTTAATCTGAATTCTATGTGATGGATCAGAACACAATAGTCCAAGTTGGTGAAGTGAAATGAGAAAAATATATACATAAAACAATTTTATAGAAATAGAAAACAGAAAATTGGCATGTGCGTATGTATTCACCCCCTTTGTTATGAAGCCCATAAAAAGCTCTGGTGCAACCAATTACCTTCAGAAGTCACATAATTAGTGAAATGATGTCCACCTGTGTGCAATCTAAGTGTCACATTATCTGTCATTACATATACACACCTTTTTTGAAAGGTCACAGAGGCTGCAACACCCAAGTAAGAGGCACCACTAGCCAAATACTGAGAAGTACAAGTCAGGGTTAGGTTATAAAAAAAATATCCAAATCTTTGATGATCCCCAGGAGCACCATCAAATCTATCATAACCAAATGGAAAGAACATGGCACATCAGCAAACCTGCCAAGAGAGGGACGCCCACCAAAACTCAAAGCCCCAGAGTAACAATTTCTCACCTTACCCACCTTTCTTCCTGTTCTCCCTCTTGTAGGGGGCCATGTTTCATAGTTGTGTCCTAAAGCAACCCCTATAGGGGAAGGGCTTCAAAGTATCAATGTCTCTTTCTGCTAACAAGACCCTAGTAGAGCGATGCATATAATGCATCCAGTGTTAATATACTGCGTTCTGTTACATAATTTCTGTGTTCTAGCATATTCCCTGGTCACTTGTAGCCATTATGAAAAGATGTTATGTGTGGGTCACACAGCAGGCAGTTTTTTCCTGTGAGTCAGTGGTCTAATTTGAGCATTGGCTTAGTGCCTACGGTAAAGCCCTCACACTTCTGCTGGACACCATTCCACGGATAATTTTACCAAGTGCTGTTTGCGATTCTGTTTCACTGAAAAGCGATAGTTTCTCCATTAAAAGAATGTTTGTGTTTATTGATCTCCTGCTGCTTAATGTTCAAGTAAGCAATATTCCACTTTTTTCCATTCTCAGTGACTGAAATTTTATAAACGGTGTCATATGTATAGTATGCTCTTTGGGGAGGTTGAGTTGACAATTGTTTTACATAGTTTAAAATAAACACACACTTTAAATATTATAAATATATACATTTTGTCTTTGTTCCTAGAATTATTGGAAATCTGGGACCTTGCGTGTTAGATCAGCGCCACCACCCGTCTGCGCTCAGCGATCGTGGCCCTTACGGCGTTATGCATGCGCGTCTTCAGCGCCATCTAGTGAAAATATTGAAAACAACTGGTTTTGTTATACCAATGCAGAAAATGCTCAGATAAAACATAACAACCTCAATATAATATGTAGCCAATATTAGTATATAAAAACATACATTATCTATTTAACCCTAACCCCTAAATCCAACTCTAACCCTACTGGTTAGGTGTTAGGGTTGGTGTTAGTGGTTAGGGTTAAATAGATAATGTCTGTTTTTATCTACTAATAGCAGCTTCATATTATATTGAGGCTGTTACGTTTTATCTGAGCATTTTCTGCATGGGTATAACAAAAACAGTTGTTTTATATTTTCAAGCACTAGATGGCACTGAAGACAGGAGCGTGTGCATAACGCTGTCAGGCCGCAATCGCTGAGCGCACACGGGTGGTGGCGCTGATCTTATACGCAAGGTCCGAAATCTGGGAGGAATAGGAGGAACATTTTGAGTCAGATAGGATCTCAATTCTGCTACTTTCCATAGTCACTGAATAATAGATAGGGTAGGAATCTGTCCCCCTCAAATTAAAGGCACGCTAGTACTTCAAAATGGAAAATTCCATAGCACAAACAGAGTCAGATAAACATGAGATTTTGTACACAGTGTTTATATGTTCTCAGACTTACATAGCTGTCAGGGTTGTTTTACATACTTCACAAGCATGTGAATTTTTCCAGCTGATAATATTGTTAGTTAGGCACATACTTGACAAACAAGTGTACTTTTTTCTTGAACTGCAGTGTTCCTTTAGTTTAGTTTAATATTTCCACTTTAAAGCATGTTTTATCAAAATGGAGTTGCAAGAAAAGTGCTAATATTTCAATAATCTAATCATATAATTTACTTTAATTTAAAGAAATTAAAGAAAGAAAAGTTTGCAATTGTATGTGTATCACAAGTATCTCTAATAAAGCTTTAACTAGTGTATACTTCTAACTAGATTAGCATCTATTATTTACACCAGAGATATAAATATATATATATATATATATATATATATATATATATATATATATATATATATATATATATATATATATATATACTAACATGGTAAATGCAAGAGATTCCTTGGATGTGTCAGTTCTTCTTCTTATGTTTATTATCAGACATATCCAAAAAAACACACAAGCAAAATAATACCCACTGAAGGAGTTGCAGTTCCTGCTTTGGGCATAGTGTAGCTCAGAGAGAGAGGGAGGGAATTGTTTGATGATGGCCTGATGATCTAACAGGATCCATATGAAGTAGGTGCTTACTGTGTCTTACATTAGAGTTTGCATAGTGGTCAATAGGGAACATGGCAGTAAGCACTGCTCAGATTTTCATGTGTCTTTGAATAGGTGATGATTGAGAGATGTAATCTCTGTATGTTAACTCCTGTATAGCGCTATGGAATATGTTGGCACATTATAAATATTGCATAATAATAATAATAATAATATGTTGTCTCTGTCAAGAGCTGTGTACATTATTAGCACTACATAAATAAAACTACATACATGCACTCACTGGCCATTTTATTAGGTACACTTTTCTAGTTCTGGTAGGTACCCCCTTTACACCCAATTTGACAGTTGCTGCAGACTTGCGGCTTATATTCACGACCGTAAAAAAATCATTGCCGATTTGCGAACTTTGCTTGTTACGTGTGCGGCTTCTATTCGCGAAGCAAAATTAATGCAGATTTGCGCAATTGCGAGTTAAGGGTGCAGATTTTTCTGCTTTAAACATCGGTATTGAATAGCGATTTACGTTTTTAGTGATTCTAACATCCTGTAAAGCCTGTAACCTGCAAAAAAAAGCTACAGTGCTAATTAGAAAGCCTGTTTCTTGCAATGGCTGATCACTTTGAGAGTCTTTTTATCTCCAATTTTACGGGTGCGGCTTATATTTGAGTACTATCTTTTTTACATTTTTTCCCCTTGAACTTTACGGGTGCGGCTTATATGCGGGTGCGGCTTATATTCAGATCAATACGGTAAATTGTCAAAATCGCAATTACTGAAGCCCGTAATATAGCCCGCTAAAGTTACTGATATGTAATTGCCCTCCTCTTGCTACCTGCAATCTATATGAGGGTTACAGGGTGAAAATCCCTGTGGTTGTAAAAAATCATAACTCCGACCCATCTAAACCTTTAAACTCTAAAGCCCGCAAATGTTACAATCGCTAAAATCACAAATCTCTATTAAATTGATATAATTCCCCAAGCCCGCGATTGTCTTCAAATCCACAAATGTAGCAAAAAATCCTACGAGTGCTTGAGAGGACTCACAAGGGGGTATAACACCTGTTCTTAACACAATACTGGACTTTAAAGTACGGGGAAAGTGCTGAAAGACATTAGAATTAATTGCACAACAGTCTCAAGCTCGTAAATCTGTAATAACATTTTTTTTTTACTTTTAATTTCTGTGTTATATCAATCTTGGGAATCAAGGAGTTATACATATCAGGCCACCCACATGGACTATAACAGTTTCTTCATACATTTTTATTGATTTTTACATTGCTGGATTGCGAGTCTAAAGACTAATTGATTGACGTTTAAATGCAATGTTTTACTGATGTCATAATGACGGTCTCATTTACTATTGGCTGTTTCTAAATCATTACTTACGGGCTTGCTTAAATGATCGTGATCATGCCTTGAAATGTGCAGGTTCATTTCGGACATGTAATTGCAGGCTTGTTCAATTAAATCGATCTGTAACTGTTGCAATTTTCAAAAGTGTTACAGCCTGTATGAAGGCAATATAATAAGGCCAATAACCCTTTCCTCTTTAGCCAGATGGCATGAGCATATTCTCTGGTTAGTAAGTAAAAACCCATGTCTCTTGCCCTGACCTGCACAAGGAATCTACAATAATAATTAACAGTTGTCTGTAATGCTGATGCCAGTGAGGGGGCGGGGCCTTAACACCATCAAGATGTTATCGAGGGAGCGTGGCCTGAAAGTAGATATAACAGCAGCTTTTAGGCACCTCAGAGACAGCACAGAGAGACAGAGACACAGCACACAGAGAGACACATCACACAGAGGTAGAGACACACAGCAAAGAGAGAGGCAGACAGCAGAGAGAGACAGTACAGAGAGAGACACACAGCAAAGAGAGAGACACACACAACAAAAGAGAGAGACAGGGCTGAGAGAGACAGCACAGAGAGAGAGAGAGAGACAGACAGCAAAGAAAGCGACAAAGACAGCAAAGAGAGAGAGAGACAGGACAGAGAGACAGCACAGAGAGACACAGAGGTTGGACGGAGACAGAGAGCAAATACAGAGAAAGACAGGACACAGAGAGAGACAGGACAAAGAGAGAGAAAGGACAGAGATAGATAGAAAGCACACAGAGAAATAGACGGCACAGAGAGAGAGAGAGAAAGAGAGAGATACAGCAGAGAAAGAGACACAGCAAA
The DNA here is from genome assembly GCA_027410445.1 of Discoglossus pictus. Lineage (NCBI taxonomy): Eukaryota > Metazoa > Chordata > Amphibia > Anura > Alytidae > Discoglossus > Discoglossus pictus. Next base: position 257,753,925 of record CM050165.1, read on the forward strand.
AAGAGAAACACAAAAAACAGCAAAGAGAGAGTGAAAGATAGCAAAGAGAGAGACAGGAAAGAGAGAAACAAGAGAGAGAGAAAGATAGGACAGAGAGAGAGAGAGACAGTGCACAGAGAGAGACAGGACACAGAGAGAAACCAACAGCAAAGAAAGACAGCAAAGAAAGAGAGAAACAGACAGATCAGAGAGGGAGTAAGGGCAGAAAGAGACAGAGCACACAGAGAGAGACATAGGCAGGATAGTCAAAAAGAGAGACAGGACAGAGAGAGAGAGACAGACAGCAAAGAGAGAAAGAGAGAGAAAGGACAGAGATAGACAGAAAGCACACATAGAGGCAGACAGTACAGAGAGAGACAGACAGCAGAGATAGAGACAGACAGCAAAGAGACACACACACAAACAGCAAAGAGAGAGAGAGCAAAGAGAGAGTGAAAGATATCAAATAGAGAGACAGCAAAGAGAAAAACAGGAGAGAGAGAGAGAGAGACAGGACACTCACAGAGAGAGACAGAGCACAGAGAGAGAGAGACGGGACACTGAGAGAGACAGACAACAAAGAAAAAGAGACAGCAAAGAAAGAGAGAAGCAGACAGAGAGAGATAGAGCAGAGAGGGAGGCAGGGCAGAGAGTGACAGCACAGAGAGAGACAGGACATAGAAAGAGACAGAGCAATGAGACACAGGACAGAGAAAGAGAGAGAGCAAATAGAGAGAGGAGAGAGAGACAATACAGAGTGATAGAGAGACAGAAAGCATAGAGAGCGAGAGCAAAGAAAGAGCAAAAATTGCAAAGAGAGAGAGAGAGACAGCAAAGAGAGAGACAGGGCAAAGAGAGACAGGACAGAGAGAGAAAGGGATACAGAACACAAAGAGAGAGAGAGAGAGACAAAAAAGAAAGAAACAGACAGAGAGAGGAACAGGACAGAGACAGAGCGCAGATAGAGGGAGACAGGACAGAGAGAGAGAGAGAGAGAGAGAGATAGAGAGAGACAGAACACACAGAGATATATAGGCAGGACAGGAAGAGAGAGACAGGACAGAGAAAAATAAACAGGATATAGAGAGACAGACAGACAGAAAAGAGAAAGAGGACAGAGAGAGAGACAGACAGCACAGAGAGAGAGACATCACAGGGAGAGACAGACATCAAAGAGAGAGACATACAGACAGCAGAGAGAGAGAGAGAGAGCAAAGAGATAGTGAGAGATAGCAAAGAGAGAGAGACACACAAAGCAAAGAGAGACACAAGGCAGAGAAAGACAGGACACAGAGCGAGGGACAAAGCGCAGAGAGAGAGAGGACACAGAGAGAAACAGACAGCAGATAAAGAGAGAAACAGACAGAGGGAGACAGGGCAGAGAGAGACAGGGCATAGAGAGAGAGGCAGGACACAGAGAGAGAAAGGACAGACAGAGAAACAGACAACAAAGAGAGGGGCATACAGCAAAGAGAGAGAGACAGTGTAGAGAGAGACAGACAACACATAGAGAGAAAGAGAGAGACACAGCAAAGAGAGAGACATACAGCAAAGAGAAACTCACACAAAGATAGAGAGAGAGACAGCAAAGAGAGAGAGACAACAAAGAGAGACACACACAGCAGAGAGAGGACAGAAAGAGAGAAATATAGCAAAGAGCGAGAGAGCCAGGGCAGAGAGAGAGACAGGACAGAGAAAGAGGCAGACAGCAAAAAGAGAGGTAGGCAGCACACAATGAAAGAGAGACTGCAAAGATAGAGAGAGGTAGGATACAGAGAGAGATAGGACAGAGAGAAAAAGACAGAACAGAAAGAGACAGACAGCGATGAGAGAAACAGCACACAGAGAGAGACAGACAGCACAGAGAGATACAGCACACAGAGAGAGACAGCAAAAAGAGATACAGATAGCAAAGAGAGAGACAGCACAGAGGGAGAGAAACAGGACAGAGAGCTTTAGACAGCAAAGAGAAAGACAGACAACAAAGAGAGACAGCACACACAGAGATAGACAACACAGAGAGATACATATAGCACACAGAGACAGGAAAGAGAGATAGACAGACAGCACAGAGATGGAAACAGCACAGAGAGAGGGAGATAGCAAAGAGAGAGACAGACAGGAAAGAGACAGACAGCAGAAAGAGAGAGTCAGCAGAGAGAAAGACAGTACAGAGAAAGTGATATAGACAGCAAAGAGAGAGACAGAGGACAGAGAGAGAGGCAGCACAGAGAGAGACAGGCAGCAAATAGAGAGAGACTGCACAGAGAGAAACAGCACACAGAGAGAGACAGACAATAAAGAGAGAGACAGCAAAGAGAGAGACAGGAAGCAAAATGAGAGAGAGAACCCACTATCCAATACAGCAAGGGTCAGCACACACCACAATAAGTGGCATAAGAGCCACTATTACACAACACAGAGAGAGACAGAGACTGCACAGAGACAGCACAGAGAAAGAGAGGCAGCAATGAGAGAGAGAGAGCGATTGTGCCACACAACCCAGCAATCGCCTCCACTCACCACATACCACAGTAAGCAGCATAACATCCAACTTTATCACACCTCAGAGAGGGGGAGACAGCACACAGACAGACAGTACACAGACAGACCAAATAAAGGGAGAGAGACAGCAAAGAGTGAGAAAGAACCCATCACACAACACAGCAAGGGGGAGAGAGACAGCATACTCGCCACATAACACAGAGAGAAAGAGACAGCACAGAAACAGACGGCACAGAGAGACAGTGCATATAATTCAAGTTAACATTCTATGATACTGTCATTTATGATGGGCAACTTACTAGTTATGATTAATATTATGAACTAAATAGTAAAAGTTTTTTTTAGATGTTATGATGTTTTGTGTGTATGTATCTACTTACATGTCATTATCACTTTTCTAACCCACTGTTTCCTTTTCTATCAGATAGATAGTAGTTTTAGAGAATTCTTTATATACAGTTGTTTTGTTGCCTCACATCCTAGAATTAACATGGATTGTTTGAGGATTTGCATTATTTAATTTACAGAACATGCCCACAACTTTGAAGATGTTTTTCTTTAATTATTGTGAAGCAAAAAACAAATAGGAAAAAATAACAGAAAAAGTCAATGTGCATTGGATAAGTCTCTATGAGCTTGCCACATCTTACCATTGGGATTTTTGCCCATTTCTCCTTGAGAAACTGCTCCAGCTCCTTCAAGTTGGATGGTTTGAGCTTGTGAACAGCAATCTTTAAGTCTGAAAACAGATTTTCTATTGGATTGAGGTCTGGGCTTTGACTAGGCCATTCCAACACATTTACATGTTTCCCCTTAAACAACTCAAGTGTTGCTTTAGCAATGTGTTTGGGGTCATTGCCCTGCTGGAAGGTGAACCTCCATCCTTGCCTCAAATCACGCACAGAGTGGTACAGGTTTTGCTCAAGAATATCCCTGTATTTAGCATCATCCATCTTTCCCTCAACTCTGACCAGTTTCCCAGTCCCGGCTTCTGAAAAACATCCCCACAGCATGTTGCTGCCACCACCATGTTTCACTGTGGGGATTTTGTTATTTGGGTGATGTGATGTGATGTGTTGGGTTTGCACCAGAGATAGCGTTTTCATTGATGGCCGAAAAGTTAAATTTTAGTCTCATCAGACCAGAGCACTCTCCTCCATACATTCTGGGAGTCTCCCACATGCCTTTTCACAAACTCAAAACATGCCATTTTGTTTTTTGCTGAAAGTAATGGCTTTCTTCTGGCCACTCTTCCATAAAGCCCAACTCTATGGAGCGCACGTCTTATTGTCATCCTATGTACAGATACCCCCCTCGGCTTATACTGGAGTCACTCTCCCCCCGTGTCTCTCTAACCCCCCCTCCGTGTCCCTCTAAACCCCTGTGTGTCTCTAACCCCCCTGTGTGTCTCTATCCCCCCCGTGTGTCTCTAACCCCCCCATGTATCTCTAACCCCCACTCCATGTGTCTCTAACCCCCCCATGTATCTCTAACCCCCACTCCATGTGTCTCTAACCCCCCCTGTGTGTCTCTCTACCCCCCCGTGTCTCTTTCCCTCCCCCCTCCTCAACCTAAGGTGGGTTGTGGTTGAGGGGGGTTGAGGTTGAGGAGGGTTGAGGTTGAGGAGGGGGGTTGAGGATGGGGAGTTGAGAATGAGGATGGGGGGTTGAGGAGGGGGTTTTGAGGATGGGGGTTGAGGAGGGGGTTGAGGATGAGGAGGGAGGTTGAGGATGAGGAGGGAGGATGAGGAGGAGGAGGGGTTGAGGAGGGGGATTGAGGAGAGAGGATGAGGATGGGGGGGTTGAGGATGGGGGGTTGAGGATGGGGGGTTGAGGAGGGGGGTTGAGGAGAGAGGATGAGGATGGGGGGTTGAGGATGGGGGGTTGAGGAGGGGGGTTGGGGTTGAGGGGGGGTTGAGGTTGAGGAGGGTTGAGGTTGAGGAGGGTTGAGGTTGAGGAGGGTTGAGGTTGAGGATGGGGGGTTTGAGGAGGGAGGATGAGGATGGGGGGCTTGAGGAGGGGGTTGAGGATGGGGGAGTTGAGGAGGGAGGTTGAGGAAGGGGTTGAGGAGGGAGGTTGAGGATGAGGAGGAGGGGTTGAGGAGGGGGGTTGAGGTTGAGGAGGGGGGTACAGGATGGGGGGTTGAGGATGGGGGGTTGAGGAGAGAGGATGAGGATGGGGGGGTGAGGAGGGGGGTTGAGGATGGGGGGTTGAGGAGGGAGGATGAGGAGGGAGGTTGAGGATGAGGAGGGAGGTTAAGGATGAGGAGGGAGGTTGATGAGTGGGGTTGAGGAGGGTGATAAGGGAGGGGGGAAGAGACACAGGGAAGGGAGAGGTTGGAAGAGACACAGGGAATGGAGAGGGGAGAAGAGACACAGGGAAGGGAGAGGGGAGAAGAGACACTGAGAGAGAGGGGGACACAGAAGGCACAAGAGGGACACAGGGGGCAGCACATTTCCCACCCTCGGCTTATACTCGAGTCACTCATTTTACCCAGTATTTTGTGGTAAAATAGGTGCCTCGGCTTATACTCGGGTCGGCTTATACTCGAGTATATACGGTAGGTAAAAATTCAAGGGGGGTGAATACTTTTGCAAGGCACTGTATTTTCTTTTCAATTAACAAAACATATTTTGTAGAAAAAGCTCATTTTAAGGAACTGTTAAAACTCTTTAAAAAAGGTAATAATATATTGCATAAACAGAAATATGATTGTACCAATAGTATGCTGAATGTTAATTAATAAATACATTATAAATTACGTAATATTATGAATAGTGTCCTATGTTTGGATAATGTAATTTCACAATGTATATGTGATATGTATGTGCTAAAGTAGTTTTCATGTAATTTGCACTCAAAGCTAGGATTTGGAATATAGTGTATATAACAGCATCATTTCTAACATCCTGATTTTTGTATAACGTGGGCTAGTATGTTTTTGGAGCCAGGATGTCTAACTCTAAATTAATTTCTTGAGTAGTTATTTGAGTTGATATTTTAATTCTTAACATTATGCTAAAATAATCTCTAAATACAGATGTGGAAAGAGATTTGCAATTATAAGATAGTATTGGGCTTTGGGGATAACTTGTTCCTATGAAATTATGAGACAACATTAATTGTCTGTCGCATAAAATTTGACTTTGATAAGCTAATTTACAGCCCATCTTATACTTGATGAATTATAGACAGCCCTATATGATATAGTCCAATACATGGGACCCATGATCCATTATATTTTCAACTTAAATTTACCTAATCCAGCCTAAGAAATCTATGGATTATCACTACAAATTAATTGAAAGTATGGGTATTCTTCCAATAATACTATGTATGTTCCCCATACTGTATAGACATAGATGGTGAAAGTCATTAATTTGACTCCATCTAATTTATTTCATCATATTTGGTTCTTAATCCGTTTACCCCTCTATGTCTATTTCATACTGAGTTGTTTACATTATTTAATACGCGATGTATGTTATACACTAATCTATAGCAGGCTTGCATGCTTCCTTTCTTTTAACATGGCCTCCATTGAACCACGTTCCCAGTACTGGTTTCTAAGGCAACCAAATGACTATATAAGACCAACAACGGCACTATTGCCTCTCCCCTTTGAGAAAGACATCACAGCACGTTGAAACGCGTCAGGCATAGGCGTATACACGCATACGTGCGTCATCACGCACGACGCTGTCCACGCACAACTAGGAAGTGAAGCCATGCAGCATTAGCGTTCCTAGCAAGAAGCATGGCACTAGTTTGATAACTCTGATACTACATAGTATGGGTCTTGTAGAAGTTCTTAGGAGCAATATATAAGCCACAAGAAAACAATAGGGAGCACATTCAAGTATTGGTAATCCACGACTGGATACCTTCATAATTAAATAGAAAAACAAGCAAGGACATAGTAACCCAGAATAGGATCCATTTTATTAACAAAGACAAATATATTGTCTATATCTAAGAGAGACCATTATGTGGGTAGTAAATGTCCTAATGTGTTAGGATTGATATTTCACAATCCCATAGTTAATTAATAGGAGAGATTTCTATAACCAAGTCTCCTATAAACTCTGGCTGCCTATTGATTTTAAATAGTGCCTTTTGTACACCATACTATCTCTTACAATTGGATGATAGATAGCTCATATGGGATTTTCTATTGCAAGGACAAAGCAATAGACCTTAGCTATGTGCAAATAGAGTTATTTTCAGTGGAATATTATAACTTTTCCTCTATGAATAAAGAGAATGTACATATCTCTATATATTGTTTAAAAGTGAATTATATCACTATTTCTCAGAGGATCTTTTTCCATTGTTTTTAAAGTGTTTTTAACCTTCCTGTTTTATATTCGCCGTTGTTATCTTGGATTAAATAAAATTATAATATACTTGTTGGCCAAATTGTAAATATACCCATATTATATCTATATCTAAATGTGGTAAACACTATAAGGGAATCATCTCCCTAGGATCTGATACATTTTATACCCCACTTACATACTAATAAAATATGAGAGATTAACCAACAAGTATTGATTTTCAAACATATGAAATAACAGTGGTGCAGGATGCAATGGTAGCCTGATATTTGTTAACGCTTTAATCTGCTCTATACAAATCTCCCAAAAAGATTGTATCTGTGGACAACTCCACCATATCTGTGAATGAGATCCCTTATCTCCACAGCCATGCCAGCACTCATCTGAGTTTATTTTTCTAATTATTTTCATACTAGTTGGTACAAAATGCCACCACTGTATCATCTTAAAATAAAGTTCCCTGTATGCGCTACATATATTTTTTTACTAATGAACACAATCTGAAACATTTTTCTTTCGTCCATTCCTGTTCCTGTTCCCACTTAATCATTCTGTTTGTTTTTTAACTTTCTTCTCTCTCTCTTAATATTTTATGCTATTTGGATATGGTATGGGTATCTAGGCCCCTAGCTATAATGTTTTCCAGCTGTGAGTACTATCTACACTTATTTAAAGAGATATTGGGGGGATCCCAGTTTTTGTATAATAGTCCTATACTCCAGCCAAGTAATATTTGAAATAATCTATCATAAGATATATATGCATTCTTTTAATAAAAATCACCTATTTTGGTGAATCCCATTGATTTTATCTTCTGGAGGTCTATATATTTATTGTTGTAATAAAAAAGGCTTATCGGAGCCACCGGGGAAGGATATTTAGCTAATTCCCATGAATCACGATTTTTATACCAAAATTTTAATAACGAACGAATAACCCCAAAAAGAAGCTTTGTTTCTTTGGTGTCTATTATGGGGAGCCAAAGGAGTAATTCCGGTAAAAGATCCCCCATCAGATCCTCTTCTAATTTTAGCTATTGAGCCTTTCTATTTGATAGATTCCAGGTTACGCATAATGGCATTGTATATATCTAGCAAAGAGGGAGCAGTTAATCCTCCTTTTTCCACACTTCTCTTCGTAATGTTTCATTTTAGTCATGATTTATTGTTATATTTGTTCAGAAGACTTTGGATGTTATTAATCTCCTTTGCTCTACAATTTTTATATCATGCCATAATGGCTTTATTACCAAATTTTTCTAGTCCAATTTTTTTTATAACACCTTCAATAAATGCCCAATTTACCCTATCAAATGCCTTTTTGGCATCTACTGAGATAGTTAATAGAGGGGTACCTTTTTTTTAGCATACAATATCAAGTTAATCAACCTTCTTATATTTTCTGGGCCTTGCCTCTTAGGTATAAAACCGGCCTGTTCATGATTAACCAGATCGGAGATATATTTTTTAAGCCTATTGGCTAAAACTTTAGCGTATATTTTTGTATCAACGTTTAATAGGGATATTGGTCTGCAGTTTTTTTCAATTTCGGGATCTTTCCCTAGTTTGAGGATATTGATGATGTTAGCTTTGGTCATTTCAGATGGCATCTGGCCAGATGCTTTGATTTCATTAAACATATGACAAAGAATAGGGCTAAGTTCTTTTATAAAAATGTTATAATAAATCCCTGTAAAACCGTCTAAACCTGAAGATTTATTTGGTTTCAGATCTAAAATAATTTGTTCTACTTCCTTTATAGATATTTGTTTATTCAGTTCTAATAAATCCTCCTTAGATATTCTAGGTAGATTTATTTTCTCTAGAAATTCTTTTATCTCCTTATTGGAAGATTTAATGAAATTCTCAAGTGATTCAAAATTATAGAGGGATTGGTAATATGTCTGGATGACTTTTCCAATTTCCTTAGGATGATTATGTCTCTTGTTATTTTTGTCCCTAATACTTAGTATTCTTTGCTTTATCCTAATTTTTTTTATTGTTATTCAATAAATACTTTTCAGCCTTATTACCCTTGATATAATGGTCTTCTTGGGCCCTAAGGATTGCATTATCTATTTGTTGTCGTGTAATCTTTTGTATTAAGTTTTTAACTTTCTTAATTTGTAATATGGTATTATTTTCTGGATTATTTTTATTTTTATTTTGTTAAAGATGTAATTGAATATAGAGTTTTCTCAATGTTGTCTATTCTTCTTAAGGTAAGCACTTCTGGCTATGCACAATCCTCTTACGAAGGCCTTGTGTGCGCACCATATGGTTGTATCGAGATCGACCGTTTCTGCATTTATTACAAAGAAACTAATAATTTATTATTTTCATTTATTTACAAACTCTTCTGATTTTAACAATATACAATCCACTTTCCATTGTTTGGGTTAATTTTGTTCTATTAAATCTGTCATAGTCATACTTATCATGGAGTGATCTAACCACGTAATATATCCTTTGCTGGTAAATTTAACCTTTTCTAGAGTATTGATGTCTGTTATAATGTGGTCTATCCGGGTATAGCATTGCTGTCGCCCTTAGAAAAATGTGTATTCTTTGGTCTCTGGGTTGAGACATCATATAACCCGTTTTTGGACATTTCCAATGTAAATTGTTTTGCCATTCTTGTTGTGGTGTCTGGAGGTTTCTCTCCCTTATTCAGGTCTATTCTATCAAATGAAAGATCAAATAACATGTTGAAATCCTCCCCTATAATCAGTCTCCCTTTTTTAATTTGGTGTATTTGTTTTAGGGTTTTTTTCAAATATTTAATCTGGTTAATATTAGGAGTATATAGATTTGCTAAAGTATATAAATCGTCATTTATTTTTCCCTGCCAGATTATAGTCCTACCCTCTTTATCTGAAATTATATGATGTTCATGTATCGTCAGCTTTTTTAAATAGGATAGCTAACCCTCTAGATTTAGTTCTATGAGATGATATAATTGGGTCATTAAAATGTCTACTGGGGAATATAATTGGTTTACCTTGCTTCCAATGTGTCTCTTGTATAAGAACTATATCTGCTTTCTCATTAACAAAGTTTTCCATAGCCAACCTTCTTTTATAGGGAGTATTCAGATCCCTCGCATTTTGGGATATGACTTTAATTCCCATCTCTATACTTTACTAATCTTTTTCTTCCTTCTATTGTGCATTGTTTATCAGATAAGTTGTCAAATAAATTTTCCTTGATAAACAGTCATCTCACTTTAAACATTTTAAATTTACAATTCTGTCCTCTCATATTTAATTATCTTGGAAATGTATCCTTTATTCTCTCTCTTTAAAATATTAATTTAATTGTCTATTTCAACTTTCATACTTACATTCCCACTACTTATTGCATTAGGTCTTCTATGCAATTTCATTATACAGGGTTATTTCGCCGATAGATTGAAACAAAGGGCAGTCTGGGATCTCTCAAGAATCCCAGGAGGGAGAGTCAGAGTTGTCTAAATCTTCTTTAGTGTCCCCTATAAAGTGACCTTTTCTACTTTTAGTCTACTACCTACTCAACTATCAATAGTTTTACAATAGGGTCTACAGATAATCTACACAATCTAGTGCTCATTTCATTCTCTCCTTAAACTCCTATGATAGATTCATTAGAAAGTAGAAGAATTAGTAAAAATAGACTTTCTTAATAGTATCTAATAAGTGCCATGTGCTTTCTTATAATTTTTTTTTTTTTTTTATAACAATCAGTTTTTATTAGGCAATGGTATATCACATTATGTATTTTAGACATTCATATCCGGTAAGTACAAAATACATAGGCATAATTTCCTTTTGCATTATATATCTGCTGATCTGGCTTAACAACTTAAAAGTCTCCAGGAGTTATATTTTTATTAGTTCTCTCACTGGAAAGCCATCTGCCATTGTCTGACTTTTTTTTTTTTTAACAACAATACATATAACTTGAAATCATAAACAGTTCTTTTATATTTGAACCAGCTTGAAAGCAGTTTTTACCATCATCCGCCTCCTCCAGTGCCACCTTCTTCCAGTTTATCCCATCTGTGGATTATCGGTTTGGTTGAGGTTCTAATGAGATGCTATCGGGATCCATTAGCCAAGGAGCCCATATATCCATAAATTTTGAAGTTGAGACTTCCAAAAGATGGGTTATTCGTTCATTGATTAAGATAAAATTGATTTTATTTTTCACTGCCCGAAGGCTCAGATCCGAGGATTTCCACTGACGAGCAATATGGCTTTTTGTTGCCAGCATCATGAATTGCAATAGCCTGTTTTGGTCGGATGTTAAAAGTGTATTTGAAAGACCTAGGAGGCTGACTTCAATAGATTCTTGTATTTTAATTTTAAAAATTCTCGAGGCTAGCTCAAATATTTTTGAACAGAGTCCTTTCACCTTGGGGCATACCCACCATATATGTAGGAATGTACCTTGGTCTCTGCATCCTCTAAAGCATTTAGCATCCTGGATTAGTCCCCATTTAAAAAGCTTAGCTGGTGTGTGATAGGTTCTATGTAGAACCTTTATTGAAGTTTCCAACACGCTATAGTTTAATGACCCTCTAGTTAGACTGCGCCAGCTTTGTTCCCAGACTGTTTGGTCCATGGTGTATCCTAGGTCTTTTTCCCAGTTTTGTTTATACTTAATTATTTGTGACCTCAGTGATTCATTAAATGTATTATACAGTAAACTTATAAATTGCTCGACAGTGGAATATCCCTACAGATTCTAACTAGCCAATTAGTTTCAGGGGCTCCCAGAGAAGTTATTATGGAGTTGACGAAATGTCGAATTCTACAATAAGTATAATGTTCTATTAAAGGTAAGTTATATTTTCTCTTAAGGTATTCATATGTGATTATTGCCCCTTCTTGATACCAAGCCCCAAAAGTCAACAACCCCTTGGAGTTCCACCAGTATTTGGATATTGGGGATAGTTGTATTGTCAGAAGGGGGTTAGGGATGACTGGAGAGATACTAGTTAATTTAGTTGCTATATTGTGATGTCGGACCGCCCATATCCATATCCCCAGTGAGTGCTTAGTTAATGGGTTCCTTATTTTCCCCAGTGCGTTGACTTGCCTGGGAAGCCATATGATGGTATCCCATGTGTATGGGGGCATTTGTAGGTTTTCTATAAAGACCCACAAGGGTTGGTGTTGAGAGGAGTGTGCCAGGGGAATGAATGAAAGCTGCGCTGCTTTATAGTACTGTTAAAAGTTGGGGCAGGAAAGGCCCCCTTTAGTTTTTTTTATATACATGGTAGATTTAGAGATCCTTGCAGATTTGTGGTTCCATATGAATTTAAATATGTGGTTTTGAAATCTCTCGAGATCTTTATAGATTATTGGGGTCGGGAGTGTGCGGAATAAGTATAGAAGGCGGGGAAGAATGTTCATTTTGACTGCGTGTATTCTGCCTAGCCAGGAGATTCTATTTTTTGACCATCTTTGGAGATCTAATATCAATTCTCTGTATAAGGGTATATAATTAGTTTTATATAGGTCAGCTATTCTTTTGGCGATGGATACTCCTAAATATCTGATATGTGAACTAGGCCACGAAAAATCAAAGTTTTGCTTAAGATATTGAGTCTCTGCTTGCGAGAGGGCTATACCTAATGCTTCCGATTTTGTTACATTTATTGTAAGTCCCGAGAGGCTTCCAAAGTGGTTGAGAGTATGAAGTAGCTCCGGTATAGAGGTGGACGAGCTTGTGAAAGAGCCTAAAAAATCATCTGCAAAAAGACTACATTTAAAATGATGGTGGCCTATCTGGATCCCTTTGATTTTTGCATTTGCCCTTATAGATTGCGCTAGCGGCTCTATTGCCAATGCAAAAAGTAAGGGTGAGAGAGGGCATCTTTGTCTTGTTCCCCGTTGTACCTCGATTTGCGATATGTTGTCCCCTGGTAATTTCAATCTTGCCTTGGGAGATCTGTAGTATGTCTCTATCAGGTCCATAAATTTCCCATCGAAGCCAAATTTGTGTAATACCGCTTTGAGATAGGGCCATTCTACAGTATCAAAGGCCTTTTCTATGTCTAAGGCCACTAAGCATGTTGGGGTATGATGTTGGGAGGCCCATGAAATTAAATTTAAGGTGCGTCTGATATTATCTCCTGTTTGTCTATAGGGGATAAATCCCGCTTGGTCTTTATGGATGAGCCTAGGAAGGAATTGGGAAATTCTATTGGCCATCAGTTTTGCTAGGATTTTTATATCTCCGTTCAGGAGCGAGATAGGGCGATCATTTTTAACTTCTAGAGAGTCCCGACCTTCTTTGGGAAGGAATATCAAGTCTGCTTGGTTTAATTCTTGCGGCATTTGATGGCCTTCTAGGATTTGGTTAAATAGATTTGTAGGGTGAGGGGCCAGAGTGTCTATGTATTTTTTGTAGTATAGATTGGTAAATCCATCCGGGCCCGGGGCCTTCCCACCCTTCAGGCCAGTAATAGTCTTTCTAACCTCAGCTTCCCCAACCCTAGAATTAAGGAGTTCTGTTTCCTCCTGGGATAGAGTAGGCAGATCACATGAATCTAAGAAGGCATATCTTTGTTGTTCTTGCTGCTGGTGGTCCTGCCCAGATGAGTATATTTTCTGGAAGTATTCCAGGAAGGTTTTTTGTATAAGATTAGGGCTGGCCGTGACCTCACCAGTAGAAGTTTTGATTCTATATATTTTTGATTGCGAGATCTTATTTTTAAGTTTTTTAGCTAGTAATTTGTCTGGTTTGTTAGCTTTGGCATAGAATCTGTGATCTGTCCATCTTATCGCTTTTTCAGTGCGGTTAGATAATAATAGATCTAGCTCCAATCTAATTTTCTCTATTCCGTTACGCAGCCTTTTGGACGGGTTTTGTTGATTCAATCTCTCTAATTCCCTTAATTCTCCTCCCAGGGTCTCCTCCCTCATTTTAGATTGTCTTTTGAGACCACTTGCGATTTTTATAAGAGAGCCCCTTATGAAGGCCTTATGGGCTACCCATGTCCATCTTACATTCGACTCTGGAGTGACATTGGTCGAAAAGAAGAGGTCTAGATCATCGGCTATTTGTTTCCCTATTATTGGGTTAGATAAGATGTTCTCGTTGAGTCTCCAGCTATAAGGGGGTCTACTTTTTAGGCCTAATTCTATGGAGGCACTAACCAGTGCGTGGTCTGACCACGAGCACGGATGGATCTCCGCCCTATCCACATTATCTGAAAGTGATGAGTCTATTAGGATGGCGTCTATCCGAGAATATGTACCATGTACTGGGGAATAGAAGGTGTACCCCCTCTCACCCCTATGTAGTGATCTCCAAGTATCTATAAGATGTAGATCATTGAGTAGCGAGTAAATTTGTTTCAATTTGTTTGAATAATTGCCATTTCCCTCCTTGTTAGGTCTATCTAGGTTTGGATCCAGGACCAAATTGAGATCACCCCCAAGCACAATCCTCCCAAGATCCGTTGATTTTAGATATCTGAGAAGGTTTATAAATGATTTATGTGGGGTGGTCGTTTGTGCATAAAAAGATACTAGCGATAATTTTGCACCCCATAATGTACCTGTTAGTGCTATAAAGTTACCTCCCGGGTCTATCTTGCAGTGTTCAATTATAAATGGGAAATGTTTATGTAGTAGAATAGCCACTCCCCCTTTCTTAGTAGGTTGGGTGGAAGCGACAAAGACCGGGTAAGTATTTAGGGAGTTTGTTATGTGCAAAATGCGTTTCTTGCAAGAAAATCACATCTGGGTGTAGGGACTTATAGGATAGAAAGGCTTTGCGTCTCTTGAACTGAGAGTTAAATCCCCGGACATTATGGGAGATAAAAACAAAAGGAGATTCTGTCATGTTTCTTTTACGATTATGGATGTGTTGAGCCTATCGCCTCTCAGTCTCTTACCAACCTCCCCCGTACCTGAGTTTTGATGGTTTGTGGTGGCACTAGGAGAAGGCGGAGGAACCGCTTCGTAGAGCTTGATGATCAGAACTGTATAAGTGGGAAAGAATAAACAGAACATGGTTAACCAAACTATGGTAACACATAAACAATAACTTTTCCTCGACCCGTTACTTAAGGCACTTTTGTGCCAGGGGAGGGAAATGTAAATGCCCATTTCCCTATCCATCCCCTCTGTTGAGGAAAAAGAAAAAATATCTAGTAAACTATATCTTAAAGTTTACCACTAGCTACCCCTTCATTGAGTCCCCAACCACAGACCTCACCCCCAGCTTGATCTCCCATCTAGGAGCCCCTAGAGTGACCCTCTATCTAATATAGTATAGTCTCTTAATCATTTTGCTTCTATCCTTTAAACTGCAAATTTATAATACAACAATCACATAACTCTGTATTGCATTGTAGAGCATCTCAAGTATACCTTGTAAGTAAGTATAGTGATCTAACTATAGATTAGTATTACGTCTAATCTGATTCATGCCCCTTAGACTCTTAGACAAAGATTTCAACTTTTGTGTTCTCAGTCCCTAGGGAGTCTTTGCTGGATAAAAAAGGCGTGATCTTAGTGTCCCGTGCAACTTTCTATCCATAGTTAAAGAGCTCGCCATTTGTCATTTAAGTATTTCCTTAAGCCCTGGTTTCTCCCCAGGCATATATTGTACGTTGTAATTAAGTCCTCCCTGAGGAACCTGGAGACGAGGCTACGGATCCCAAGTTTTGGTCTAATTGCTTGCTTTGCCGTTTATTATTTTGGACTTCTGACCATTGTCTCGCCGGACGGGGAGGCAAGTTTGTTCCTTGAAGAGTTTCCAGGGTGTCCTCCCTGGGTAAAAGATTCAGTTCTGACAGGATTGCGTTGCACTCGGACAGAGAATGGACTGTGTGGTTCACTGTTCCCACCTGAAACGATAGGCTAAAGGGGAACCCCCACCTGTATTTAATGCCTTTTTGGATCAGAATCAACAACGCTGGTTTTAGTTGCTTTCGTTTAAAAAGCGTTGAAGGAGCTAGGTCTGCAAATATCTGAATCTGGGCTCCATCGGGGCCTACACTGGATTTCGTTGTTCGTGATGCTGCCAGTAATAAGTCTCTTGTTCCTTGCCTAAGAATCTAGCTATAACATCCTTCGGTTGTTCTGGTGAGTTTGGGCCCCCCATGGCTCTGTGCGCTCTTTCGATTTCCCAGGTGTCTTGTGGGTGGTCAGGCAATAAGCTATGGACAATCGCCTTTAAATATAGTTTCAGGTCACCTACTGCTTTAGGTATCCCTCTGAATCCTATATTATTTCGTCTGGACCTGTTTTCCAGGTCCTCTAGCTTATTTTCTAGCACCTCTATATGTGCACAGTTTTGGGTTATATCCTGACGGTCTTTTTGCTGGGTTTCCACAATTTGATCTGTAATTGTTTCCAGTAGATGGGTCCGGTGCCCCAGATCTTGCAAATCTTGTCTGATTTCCTTCACCGCCTTATCAAAATGTGATCCGAGTAGGTTGTTGAAGTCTGCCAGTGAGATATCCGACACCTTTATAGGCTGCTTTGTGTGCGTGGTATCTTCTTCCATATCTGAGCCTTCTGATGAACCTACTGTGGATGTATGTGGGGAGGCTTTCTTATAATTTTGAGTTTATATATCTAATATTGACTAATCCTTATTTCCTATTAAGAAAAATTAAAGTGCCAATCCCTTTCCTATCTATTTTACATGTCCTAAATTATTTCGAGAATTGGATAATAGAAAATCCATTAAATGTCCAATCCAACATCAAATGTATTCAAAGCAAGAAGCTACATGTGTCCTTATAATTCTTGTATTTATTTATTTATATATAGTTACTTTCTTTTAACTTATTTAATTCTAACTTGCATAGTTCGCAAAAAAAAGAATACAGTAATCTACTTATTTCTTATCTCCAAAGTGAAAATACCTTCATACTTAAAATTTGTGTGCCTTAATTTATGTACTAACTTTAAATGATAAACTACTCAATTAAGTCAAGCGTGAAAAAGCAGAATCATGCTCCAATGTAATAGTGATTCTAAATTGTATTGTTTACCTATAGACCCAATAGATCCTTGTTATTGATAAAATAGAAAAAATTACAACAATTTATTACAAAAGTCCTTTCCCCAAGGGATTGCCATTCCAGAGTTTTTATTATCAGATCCATCTTTGGCATTGCTTTCTGAGTTTTCTCTATTTCAATGTCCCATTTATTTAGTAGGTACTCTCCTTCTTCTACTGATGAGATTTGATACCAGTGGGAATCTTTAAATATCTGAAGGCCTTCTGAAAACATCCATGTATACTTCAATTATTTTCTTATCAAGGCTTGTGTAATGTTACCATAGACCTTCCTCTTTATTAGTGTAGTTGGAGCTATATCTGCAAAGATTTTATTATCCTTATATGAAATGATAAAGGTTCTTGGTTTATAGCTTATTTTCATAATATCCTCCTTGTCAGTAATAATATGAAATCTCACAATGGTGTCTCTAGCTTGTAGAGTTGTTATTCCCTGAGGCATTGGGATCCTGTGTGCTGTATCCAAAAAATGTGTTTCTGGAGTAAGCCTAGGGGCTAAGGTAGAAAGAAAGTTTGTGATGTATTTTTTAAGATCTGGTTCAAGAACAGATTCAGGAATTCCCCTTATTCTCATATTTTTCCTTCTGGATCTGTTTTCTAGATTGATTATTTTATGTTCTAGGTCAACTACTTTTCTTTCTAAAGAGGTTGTGTATGTTATGACAGTGACATGATCTTTGGTAAGCTTTTCTAGCTTATCCTCCATCTCCTCAATTCTGGAGTGTATCTCCTTGATGGCTTTATAGTTCTCACCTATTTGTTCTTTGAAATCCATGGGTATTTTGTTTTGAAATTCTATCATGATTTCTCTCATTTTTACTGTTGTCAAAAGTTCTTCCCCTGTTGTATTTGAATTATTAAACTCTGATGATTCATTATTACTCATCATACTCTGATTATTATCTTTCACAGTTGTTTGCGAATCATTGTATGATTTATTTCTTGGATTAGTTCTGGGGGAAAAAATGGTTGGAACTTTCTGAGATGCCATTTTTTTATCCTTACTTTTGGATTTACTAGACATTTTTTTTGTCTCTTAATAAAGAACTAATTTCAAGAGAAAGAAAGTAAAGTTACTGAATCTTTAATCTGTTAAGGTTCTGGTAGGCAGTGGTCTCTCCCTTGTAAGGCTCCAGCAAAGATTCAATACTCAATACAAATCTTGTCCTAGTTTGATCTAAAAAACTCAGACCTGTCTGACCTCCTTATCTGAACTTTGCGGACTGTTCAGCCGCATCTCATAGTAATACTGTAGGTGTACCAGTTCATATATACTTTGTTTTCAAGTTGTAAGTGGGACTGTATTTGATATAGTTTTGTGGGAATTAACCTATTTCAGACTAATGCAACTGTATGCTATATTTGAAAGCCCTTTGAATTAGTCTCTGACTGCTCCAATGATGATTTCACTTACAAATGGATTTCTTTAAACTGGTAACAAACTCATATATTAGAGTAATACTTCACTGAGTGTTTTATTTGCTTATCAGAAGAGTAATTTGTTAAGCGGATAATCTACATGCTCTATACCATTTTAACTTCCCCAAGCTAAGCATACCTTCTTCTGATAGTCTGATGGGGTATTTATCCCTGTTTATACCATATAGGTATGTTGGGTATTTGCTTAAAGCTATTTATGGGCATTAAGGTTTAGATGATAAGTTACTCCTTTGAGTTCCTCAGTGATCCCTTCTCACTATAGTCCATCCACTTCACAAATATCCATCTTGACTCTACCATGTGAGTACTCTAGATAGCTTCCGTACTTCCTAAAATGTTTATAGGGTCATTCTGACTGAAATCATCAACATTTTGATTGTGAATAGACTGTCAGTTTCTGACTCTTCAACTAGAAGCTGGTTGGTAGTATAAACCTTGAGTAAGGGATTGCTTAACAAGATAGGACATTTTTTGACTGGTTCAAAATATATTTGGCTGAAGAGTATATTACTTAGCAAAGTGTATGCAGTACAATGTCGCTCCTGGCTCAAGTCTGGCAGCTTTTAACAATATTTATAAGGTTAATCAGGCTTCAGACGCAGCTCATGAAATGTCAAATATTGTATTAATTGCTTTAGGCTGCTTAACTGCTTAAGACTTTAATACTTGGGTATTGATTTTCCAAGCAAACATTCTGGTGCTCAAGAACCACAGTATCCAAGCACCTCGGTAACCAGAAGTGGTCTAATCAGCCCAGTACTTTCAGTTTGTCAGTAAACCAACAAAAAAGGTAATAAACTTATGCTCCACTGGAGCTCTCACCTCCGAGTCCTCTGCAGTTCATTTACTTGGCAAGCCACAGCATGTGGTGCACCTGTTCACATTAGTGAGCTCCCCATTTGAGGTAGTTTAATCAGCCCCTACAGTACTACCAACCTTTCAGAGTCCAACCTGTGGGGATCTTAAATGAGGAGCTCTAAATCCTTTGTGGGTGATTCCAGCCGGTTCTCCCCTTTTCAAGCTTCTGTGAAACTCCGCTCGTTCAGCTATGCTTCCATATGTCCAGCTCCAGCCACGCAGCGTCTCCCCTGGGTCTCTCACCTCCAGGCGCCCGGCGTCCTCGTGGGTGGTTTCCGACTGCTCCTGTAAACTCCTGCAAGTCAATAACATACACCTCTGTGGGTCCTGCACCGTCTATGTGGCGTCTCCACTGGAGCGCTCATCGACGGTAGCTCGGCGTCCCACATGGTCAACTTCCAACCAAGTCAGAGGTTCTCTACTCGCCCACCTGCAGTTCTATACGTCTTGTAGCGACTGTGAAGTGTCTTCACTAGAGCTACCTGTACCTTGCAATCGGATGTCAGATTAGGTGCCCTTCATGGACAGACTTGTTGGGTTCTTTCAGGTTACATAGAGATGTCCCTGGTTTATGCTTTGGGTCTCATGCTCTAGTAGGCATGGCTTTCGTAGGGCTGCAGTAGTTAGCTCTCCCCTTCACCCCGCAGACTGCTCACTCGTCTGCTCAACTCATTTCTGGTCACACACCCCAGATAAACTGAAATCTATAACAGACTTCAAACAACATTATATACATATATATATATGTATATATATATATATATATATATATATATATATATATATATATATATTAGAAAGTAAGTGTTTTTAATTAAAAATGTATTTTGATATTAAAAAGATGTGACATTGCATTTATAGCTTCAATCAGTAAAATGTGTTTATTTTGTGTTAAAATATGATATAGTTATAGACAATTATCAGAGCATTTGTTCTTAGGCAACATAGTTTTGTGACATGTATTAACCCCTTGAGTACTGGGTTGTGTGTTACCCTGGATTTTATATCTAACACTAGCAGCTTGTATGTTAATGAAATAATTAATAAAATAATAAATGAATATACTTTACCTATTTTTAAGTAATATATGCAGGTTGCATTGTGCTGAAGAGCTGGCAATCTGTTTTCATGTTGCTGCAGCGTAAAATGTGTGTTTTCACTGCTGTGGAGCTGCTGTGTAAGTGTGAGCAATGTGTGCAGTGTGTAGTGTAAATAGTGTGCGTGCGAGAGGAAAATCCGTTAGGGTAGCTGTGTACTTCCGCATTGTGTAAGTTAGTGTTGTAAAATGGTGCCTAATGTGTGTGGTACGCAACTGTGGCTGATTTTGGGTGTAGCTTCACTTTCAGAGGCCCTGGGTGCCCCCCCCCCCCTTGCTGTGGGTAAGCTTTTTATGTGTTTGTTGTGTGTATTTATTGTGTTTCTATTTTTTTCATGTGTGCGTGTTTCAGGCGCTAAGGTCATATTTTTGCGAGCTCGTAATGTTGATTTTTCTAAGTCTTGCGGCTCGTATTTGCGGATGCTAAGTCCGTTAATTTTGCGGTCGACGTGGGAGCCTCCACCTCCGCAAATGCGTCCCCTCGCTTTGCGAGTGTCCGCATTTGCGGGCCTAAAGTCCTCAGTTGCTGGCAAGGAGCGCCTTTGGCTTTTTGTGCTATAGTGTCACTTTAAATGCTTCTGGGGGACTCAGCAAGGGTTTAAAACGACTTGCGAGTGGTCTTTCGTACTTGTAAATCTTTCTTCTGTTTTTTGCAGTTACGGCAGTGCCCTAATTTGTGAGTGATCTGTAAAATCTTATTCGCATAGGGTTTGGGTGTCAAAGTCTCATAATTTATTTTCAGTGCAAAACTCAATGGAGATGTATGCTTTGCTTTTTGGTGTGAAGTTTACTCGTAGCAGTGACCTGTTGCAGTTCTTTCATAATGTTTTTGGGATGGATGATTAACATAGCTAGGTAGGATTTACTCTGCATTTAGGGCACTCGTAAGTGCTTTTTCAGGGATTAACATAGGGCCCTGTGTGACTTTTTTCCTGCTTAATAATGCTCTGACTTACAGTTTTCTAATTTTGTATTGTGTTTTAAAATGCTGACATGTTATAATATAGTCCATTGTTTTATATAACATTCAATCAGTGTTTTTATTTTTCTCACTGAATTTGCACTATAATGATCAACACTGTTGGACTTCTATTAAAGTATTGACGAATAAAGTATGCTCCTTATCTCGTATGCTCAGTTTTGCAGGGAAAACAATACTTAAGGTAAGTTTTTTTTTCATTATAACAGTGTCAGGAAATATTAAAATGTTAATATGTAGTAGGTACATTTGAATATCATCAATGAATAGATTATACTGAAATCTAAAAGATGTTTATTAGGGGAACAGAAGATTTGTAGATGCAGAAAACAGTGTGCCAAGGACTGAACCTTGAGGCATCCCTGCAGGAGTGATATAGGAGTCACATATAATAATTCTAAAGCTTGCCATTTGGGACTAAAGGATGAAGACATATAATAAATAATAAATAAAAAGTGGCGGTGCTAGTGTATGGGGGGCCCCCGGGGGAAAAAAACAATATTGTTTTTTTAATACAAAACCTTAAAACAATACAGACATAAATAACAAATAATAAATACATCAAATTACAGAGAATGTAACTTCACGTTAACAGTACTGAGAGGACTTGAGGGCTTAATGGGATGGTGGCGATGTAGAGGAGGAGAAAATAGATTGTCATTGGAACTTGTTCTTATAAGCACAGGCACAGAGTGCACATTGCCTCTTACAGACAGGCTGTAGATTGTCTCTTAGATGCACAGGCTGCACATTAGCATTTACAGGCATAGGATGCACATTGTTTTTTACAGGCACAGGGTGCACATTGGCACTTACACAGGCTGCACATTGGCTCTTACGGACACAGGCTGCAGATTGGCTCTTACAGACACAGGCTGGACACATTGGCTCTTACATGCACAGGCTGCAGATTGGCTCTTACAGACACGGTTTGGGCACATTATCTCTTACATGCACAGGCTGCACACTGACTCTTACATGCACAGGCTGCACGTTGCCTCTTACACATGCTGCACAGTGGCTTGTACAGAAACAGGCTGCACATTGGCACTTGCAGACAAAGGCTGCACATTGGCTCCTACAGACACAAGCTGGGCACATTGGCTCTTGAATACACAGGCTGAAGATTGGCCCTTAAGGACACAGGCTGGGCACATTGACAGACACAGGCTGCAGATTGACTGTTATAGACAAAGGCGGGGCACTTGGGCTCTTACAGACACACACTGGGCACATTCTCTCTTACACATGCTGCACATTGACTCTTTCAGACACAGGATACACATTGGCACTTACACAGGCTACACATTGGCTTTTACAAATACAGGCTGCACATTGGCTCTTACAGTCACAGAGATAGAACTGTGTTTATCTTACCATTCCCTGAAAGTTATATATCGAGCCATGGTGGAAACAAATAAATATTTTTTCTATACACATAGTATACCCCCTCTTAAATAAAGGAAACAAAAGTTCAAATCATTAAAATATTCAAATCCAAATGCCAATTTTGGAGAAACATTGTAGCTCAATATACATATTCACATATAATAGTTGTGGTAATCGCAACTTTGTCGGTAACTCTGTTAAAAGTTACGACAAACTTGCAATTACTAGAACTATAACTCTCAAGTTGCGCATGCGCTTTGCGCGGCGTAAGCCATAAATGTGCATTGCGCTGTGAGCCACACAATGCACGGCGTAAGCCACGCATGCGCATTGCACCGAGGGTGCACATGCGCAATTCAACGGCATGTGCCTTGGGAACAGTAGTGGGAGGGAGGGAGAAAGACACAGAGGAGGGAGGGAGAGGGAGGGATAAAGGAGACACAGAGGAGGGAGAGAGAAATGTTTTGGTGGGCGGCCGTCTCTTGGCAGGTTTGCTGTTGTGCTATGTTCTTTCCATTTGGTTATGATAGATTTGATGGTGCTCCTAGGGATCATTAAAGATTTGGATATGTTTTTATAACCTAACCCTGACGTGTACTTCTCAACAACATTGTCCCTTACTTGTTTGGAGAGTTCCTTGGTCTTCATGGCAGTGTTTAGTTAGTGGTACCTCTTGCTTAGGTGTTGCAGCCTCTGAGGCCTTTCAAAAAAGGTGTGTATATGTAATGACAGATCATGTGACACTTAGATTGCACACAGGTGGACATCATTTTACTAATTATGTTACTTCCGTAGGTAATTGGTTGCACCAGAGCTTTTTATGGGCTTCATAACAAAGTGGGTTAATACAAACGCACATGCCAATTTTCTGTTTTCTATTTCTAAAAAATAGTTTTATGTATATATTTTTCTCATTTCACGTCACCAACTTAGACTATTGTGTTCTGAACTTAAGGCTGTAATGTAACAAAATAGGTAACAAGTCAAGGGGGTGAATAGTTTTGCAAGGCTCTGTATGTATACGGTCAAGAGAATAGAAAGTTGACATTTAAGGTAATTGGACAGTGATAATAAATGCCTATGTATTTATAAAGCGTTGTAGTCAAGACAGATCAGGATCTCTCAAGAGCAATCATTTGAGGTATTTAACTTACTTCTCGTCCCTGTTCTTTCTTCAACATAAATTATTTTCTTCCAAAGGGTTAACAGTGTCATGTGTGTGAACTTGTGTAATACAATTTGCAAAATATTATGCTTGTGTAATATTGATGTGAAATGAAAAGCAATATGCCCTCCCTTTTCTATATTAGCCATTCATTCTGCATTAAAGGGAATTCATAATGCCCTATGTACTCATACTATTAAAAGATTAAATGATTTTTAAAAATATTATGTGTTTAAGTGAGTTTGTGTTGGTTGTTAAGCTCTGGGAATTTGTATTTAAATACTCTGGTTCACTAGAAGTTCGATAATACTAGAAATACTATTAGCATTTCCTTCTATATAATCTTTCTTGCTTACAATGAAGCCTCGGACTCTTTCAAGTCAGAGAAAAATATACATAAATTAATGCATAGCTGTGTGTTTTAGCAAGTTATATTTATTAATGCTAATAAATGTTTATTATTTATGATTGTTTGAGACGTGGAGCTTTGTGAAACTGCCTGTTTTATAACATGATCTTTCTTTAAGCTCTCCCTTAGAAAATGTTTAGTTTGTGATTAGTATTTATAGAGTAGGAGATGCCATGTATTTTTTTGAACCCTTATATACAGGTATATACCGCTTAAAGCCCTTATAGGGCTGATTTGCTATATCGCTCTTTTTCCTATAATTTTCCACTTAACATTAAACCACACAACACAGTTTTTTGGGCTACGATTCCCATTTAACAATGTGCCCCACAATAACGCTGTTTTGTTCCCATCACCAGACCCCTCTTAACGCTCCAAACCATCTGCCATTTAAAGTGGACTGTTTAGTTAATGTTTACTGCTTCTTGAAATTTGATTTTTTTAAAAAGGTGTTTGTGTTGTTATGTTTGCTGTTTCTTTAAAGTCCATATAGGTCAAAAAAAAATTCAATTTCAATTGCTTTTGTGTATTTTTTCCCATGAGTTCCCCAATCCCTATCTATCCTATGTTAAAATGAGCCCATTTAGTTCTGTTTTGCGTAGCACTCCTAGTGCCTGGAACCTATCTACCACTGCAAATTGAGTATAGCTGTATTATACTACAGTGTACATACAGTAACATAATAAATCCTAACTGGCAGCTCTATTTGTAGTTTTAATTGAACTAGCACAAATACAAATATAATTTACTCTCTAATAAGATAGGCAAAAAGAGTGCTCGTATAATTTATTTTATGAACTCTGGCCTTCAGCTAAATAAACAGTCCTGAAATAAAAAAATAAAAAAATGATTTAATGATTTACCAATATATGCAAACAATGGTAATGACGGTAAGAATTGAAGACTGAGGAAGGCCATAGAAAGAGCACAGACTAATTAAATAACTGACCTTATTTGTTAGCACAAGTCTCTGGTAGAAGCTGTTGTTATGACCTGTTGTGTTTTTATATTGCGATTTTGACGGGACTAAAATATATCCATATTACAGGTTTCAAAAATGTGCATACAATTTTATATATAGGAGGGAGGCAGATAAATACTATAGGGTATAAAAAGTGTTGTGTTTCAAGATTTGGTTTAGTAATTATTGCCAGTTTTTGCTTAGCGCCCTGATCAGTGAGAGATACCCTTTTCGGTCTGATTGGCATTAACAAATGGCATTAACCAGAGCACAAAGCATAGACGGATGGGCAGCCCTCAAAATTCCTGCTAAAGAGTACTTATAGGCACTGTTATGATCCACAGATACCGCCAGCACCTAGGCGGGATTCTCCTCTAGTCATTGGACATTCCCAGTTTTCAGGTGTTATTACAGCTTTTCCCAACATGCTGTCAAAGGCTTGTTCACTTGATTTGTGTAATAATTTGTGATGGGGAGTCACCAGAAGGGGGTGAATACTTCTCTCTGAAAAGAAAAAGCAGTAAGCTCCTCCTAAGAATTGTTACTACAGCAGATGTTATAATGTTGTATGATTAGTAATACAATGTTGTAATTCACCAGGAAAAGGAATCAAGGTTAATAAAATGTAGGAATGGAACCGAGTATAAGAGATAACAGCCTTGGACCTTAAAGTATAAGAGGTAAGTCCAGCCTCCATTATAAAGGTCAGATGACCTGAGCTGGCTGGACTCTTTCTCACAAGGCTGATCCCAAATCGCCCACATACTAAGAGCCACATTCGATTGCAAGCCTGGATTGCTGTAGAACATATGTCTGCGGGTGTGCTGTGGGCTCCCGTTCTTCTCCAATTGTGATGTTATTCAGATGAGCACGTTACAAGCCGAAGCCTCTAGCCCGTAAAGCCTTTTTTCACCTGTAACGCTTCCGGGAAACCGATCCGAAGCGCAACAAAATCAGTCAAGGGCGTAATTTGTGATCCCGTCACAGGTCAATTAACCAATAGGAAACGGAGGACGCCAATCAACGCTGCTGGAACCAGTTCAAAAGACTGCGAAAACCGTAGTTCTTTGACTGTGCTGTAGTTGAGAACGTCAACACACAGGGCTAGCCATTAGTGTTTTTTTTGAGAGAGATAAAGAGAGAGAGAGAGAGATAGACAGAGACTGAGAGGGAGAGAGAGATAGAGAGTGGTAGAGAGAGACAGAGATTGTTAGAGAGTGTTAGAGAGAGCAAATGAGAGTGCCAGAGAGAGAAATAGAGAGTGTTTGAGAGAGCGAGTAAGAGTACCAGAGAGAGAAATAGAGAGTGTTAGAGAGAGAGATAGAGAGTGAGGAGAGGAGGAGAGTTAGAGGTATAGAGAGAAGGAGAGGAGGCAGCAGTCTAGGGAGGGGAGTTACAGGTGTAGGAGAGCAGGAGGGGGGGAAGGATGTGCCCCCAAATGTAGGCACACAAGGTGTAGGAGCAGAGGGTCAGGGGCCTGATCCCAGGGGTGAAGGTAGTGGGGATGAGGGGCTGGCCCCAGGGAGAGAACAGGGAGGCCAGGAAGACACAGAGGTTGTGCCAACGCAGAGGGCCCACACTTATAGCTAAGAGAAGACAGACATCCTCCTCAAGGAAGTCCAAGCCCGCCGTAGCATGATCCATGGTAGGAATGTGAGGTCTGGCGATAAGGCACGTACCTGGAGTGAGGTGACTGCAGCTGTAGCTTTATTAGGGGTTGCAAACCGCGATGTCCTGTTGGTTAAACACAGATATGATGACTGTGAAGAAGAAGATGGCTGCCGGAGGCCAGAACACACATGGGACTGGTGGTGGCCCACCACTCAAAATCAAATACTGTGGAGTGGCCTATCAAGGAGTCTTTGAAACAAGCAGCAGTAGTGGGCCTTCCAGCACAGTTAGATACTGGCTATCAGGAAACCCTGCAAAGTGAGTATCATAGACACCATCACACCCTTATATGCACACACATGAACCCCACACACATAGATAACTGGCATACAATATCATTGTAAGATTTCTGTTTCTGACTACAGATATATGGGTCATTAATTACCATGTAAATTTTATAACATATTATATTATCATCATATTATCATCCTAATTGTTATCAAGGAAATGTCAGTATAATACCTGTAGTTAAAACGGATTCTGAATAGCAGTTGCCAATGCAGTTTGTATTAGTGTTATGTTTGCTGTTTGTTCAAAGTTAATATAAAACAAAATAGTATAAATATCATCATTGTATATATTTTGTAATGAGTTCCCTTATCTGTCCCATGTGCACCATTTAAGGCTGTGTCGCTTAACACTCCAACTGCTTGGAAGCTATCCCCAGCGTTAAACGAGGTACAGCTGTAGATCCACAATGATTTTGCCCCATTTAACCCTAACTGGGCCTATTTAACCCTAACTGGCCCTATTTAACCCTAACTGTACCTAATAACCCTAACTAGCCCTATTTAACCCTAACTGTGCCTATTTAACCCTAACTATACCTAATAACCCTAACTGGGCCTATTTAACCCTAACTGACCATATTTAACCCTTTCTGACCCTATTTAACCCTAACTAAGCCTATTTAACCCTATCTGGTACTAATAACCCGAACAGGGCATATCTAAACTTAACTAGGCCTATCTAACCCTAACTGGGCCTATGTAACCCCTTCTAGACCTATTTAAACCTAACTAGGCCTAGCTATGCAGACCCCATAAGCGTCTATTTAACCCCATCTGTCCCATAAGGGTATATGAAGACCCTCATGGGACAATTAGAACCCTATTATTAACCCCATAATTGCCATGAGGGTCCTCCAGGACCTCAATGACACTAAGTACAATCACTACATTATTCCCCCCCAATAAACCACTAAATCTAAAATAACCCCCCTCTACCCTAACCTATTAACCGATACTAACCTACCACTACCTACCTAACCCCCTATTAAACCCCCACTCCACTAATTACACAAAATAAATAAAACTGTTACAAAAAAATAAAAAAAGTACATTACAACCCCGCAGTACAAAAAAATAAAAATAATTACACACCTGCATAATTACACATTACAGTACAGTAATAAATACATTACAAATATCAGGAAAAAAGGGGATGGTAGGGAAGCACATATACTCTAAATCATGGATAAAGAAGATCCGTAAGTTGCTATAATACAAGATAAAAAGAAAGAAAGAAAAAAGGGCAACTATAACACGGCTCAAATACAAATGTATCAATGTAATTAACATATGGTGGTGGAGAAGATGAATAGGACACAAAGGACCTTACTTGGTTACATTAAAGGACATAGTCCAATAGGTTATGGAGTCCACTCATAGAATGGCCTATGGAATATGCAGGTAGCAAAACCAAATGGCCAAACCATTCAAATCATGGCAGGCTTCCAAAAAGTGGCAATTTAGACCAGATAAAATAAAAACAATAGTGCTTTATTCTAAAATAACATACCGGTAACCCGAAAAAAGGGAAAGGAAGAGAAAGAAAAACAAAAGTACTAAAGAAGTAATAAAAAGATATAATGTGCTAGAGACGGTTAGATTATTGCTCATGTGAGTATCAGGCTGATGTAGGGAACAAATTTCCCAAATATCCCCCACCAATTTATAATTGGCTCAAATAATTGAATATAGTAGTCCCCATAAATGGAGTTCTTTCAAAGATGCGCTGTGGGTATCCTGAGAAGGAGGGGCACTCAATGGAAGCAAAAATATCTACACATACACTAAGGTCCAGACAAAAGAGATCCTGTCTGTGTAAAATGGTGATATACAAATAATTGATTTGATTAGTCCTAGCCAAATAAAGGACTATGGTGGCTCAAAAGGTCAATGTGTTATAGTCATATATATTGTAAATGCTTACTAGGTGACATCCTATGATATGTTCCCCAAATGGACAGGTGCTAGAATGTAACACAAACCTGACAGTATGCACACATATACTGATGCAGAGGATTATAATGCTGTCTAGCCACTATAATGGCATAAGTGTATACATGACTCTAAATGATACCTTAATGATAAGGAAAAAAGCCTTATGGTAGCTCCTCTGGCAGATGAATAGTAACACAAGAGGCTGCTACTATGCTATAACAATAAGCTCAGGACTTTCTTGCTTGTCAGCCTCCCTCTCCTAGACTCGATACTCACATGGAATCACTCACTCTGCGTCTGACATCACAGACGTTCTCACACTGCTCAAAGCACTGGAAAGATCGCGCATGCGCTATTCGAATCTTGCGCATGAGCACTAAAACCGACGCACGTTTCGCTTATCGCTTCCTCATAGGGCTGTGCTGATCAGCCTGTTCACTCCCTTATATACCCAGAGAGATACAGTGACCCCTAATGGACAATGTTCTAACTGCAATAGACATTACAAATATACCCATAACTACAATACATTTCCCCCTATCTACATTACATATCCCCCTGTCTACAATACATTACCCCCATCTATAAAACATTACCCCCTATCTACAAAATATTACCCCTGATCTATACAACATTACCCCCTATCTATACAACATTACCAGCTATCTATACATTACCCCATCTATACAACATTACCCCTTCTATAAAACATTACCCCCTATCTATACAACATTACCCCTATCTATACATTACCCCCTATCTATACAAAATTACCCCCTATCTATACAACATTACCCCCTCTCTATACATTATCCCCTAGCTATACAACATTATCCCCTACCTATACATTATCCCCTATCTATACAAAATTACCCCTATCTATAAAACATCACCTCCTATTTACATTACTTTAAGAGCCCTACATCTAACCTAAAATATAATAAACAAAACCACTTACCTTGCCAAAATGCTATTTCAGGGTGGCACGACTTTCTTGTGCACGACCAATACGCGCAGACGCATGCGCGCAGAAAATATCGCTCCCGACATCTGCGCTCTCAATCTCCCTGTCACTTAGCTTCGGTCAGCCCTCTCCCCTACACTGCATTTTCAGCCCTCAGCACCCTGTACTCATGGCCCTGTACCCCTGCCTTCTCCCCTGTACCTCTGCCTTTTCCCCTGTACCCCATGCCCTCTCTAGACCCTGAGCTGTGCTGGATGGTGTACCTTGTGGCTCCTGTCTGACTGACTATAAAGTCCCTGTCACGAACCCCTGCCCTCTCCCCTGTACCTCTGCCTTCTCTCCTGTATCCCATGCCCTCTCTAGACCCTGAGCTGTGCTGAGGTACAGGGCCAGTGGTATTGAGGAGAGTGCAGGGTGCTGAGGGCTGAAAAGTGAGAGCGCAGATGCACATGCGTCGGCAGGTATTGGTCGTACGCCAGAAATTTGGGGTGCCCTCCTTCAGTGATGATGGGTTTCCTGCCGCAGGTCTCACCCCTAGGAAAAAAAGAAACATCAAATTAGTCAAAAATAAACATTACATTAAAAACAATAAACATTGTAAATATTAAACATACCTTTCCACCATTTCCCCGTCCTTCTTCTTGTCTTCTCCAGCTGGGCCCCTGGAATGAATAAAACATAACATCAGTACACACATAAACACAACATAAAACACAATAAACATAATATACATTTAACTTACCTTGCCACCATGTCCCCATCCTTCTCCTCTTCTGCCCCAGCTGGGCCCTCGAAAAACCAGCCGCTCTAAAAAAAAACTAACGGAGCTCCTCCCTGGAGGAGCTCCCCGACGCTAATGAAGCCTCTAGCGCTTTTACCGGTAAAAAAAAAACTTAATGGTGCCATCTGATTGGCTGCTAAGGCTGTCAATCAAATTTCAGCCAATCAGAAGGCGCCAAGGCATGAGCCAATGAGAATGGGATACACCCCTATATTCCATTCTGATTGGCTGATGCCTCTCAATAATTTTTAAACCAATTCTGATTGGCTGAAGGCAATAGTGACTTCTGATTGTTTTAATGATTGACAGGTCCATCAGCCAATCAAAATGGAATATAGGAGTGTATCCCATTCTGATTGGATCACTCCTTGGCGCTTTCTGATTGGCTGAAATTTGATTGACAGCCATTTCAGCAGATCAGAAGGTTGCCATTCTGTTTTTTTTATGGAAAAAGCGCTAGAGGCTTCATTAACATCGGGGAGCTCCTACAAGGAGGAGCTCTGATAGTTTGTTTTTTTTAGAGCGGCTGGTTTTTCAAGGGCCCAGCCGGGGGAGAAGAGGAGAAGGACAGGGACATGGCGGCAGGTAAGTTTAATGTATATTATGTTCATTGTGTTTTATGTTGTGTTTATGTGTGTACGGAGGACATGGAGGAAAGGTACGTTTAATAATTAGAATGTATATTGTTTTTTTTATGTAGTGTTTATTTTCAAATAATTAGATGTTTCTTTTTTTCCTAGGGGTGAGACCTGCGGCAGGAAACCCATCATCGCTGAAGGAGCATCTAGACAAGGTAAGTGGTCTGATTCATTAAATTTTAGGTTAGATTTAGGGGTTTTAATGTAATGTAGATAGGGGCATAATGTTGTATAGGTAGGGGTAATGTATAGAAAGGGGGTAATGTTTTGAAGATAGGGGTAATGTTTTATAGATAGTTGTAATGTTGTATAGATAGGGGGTAATGTTGTATAGATAGGGGATAAAGTATAGATAGGGGTAATGTTGTATAGATAGGGGGTAATGTTGTATAGATAGGCTGTAATGTTTTGTAGATAGGGGGTAATTTTGTATAGACAGGGGGTAATGTTTTATAGATAGGGGTAATGTATAGATAGGGGGTAATGTTGTATCATTAGGGGGTAATGTATTGTAGTCAGGGGGATATGTAATGCAGATAGGGGGAAATGTATTGTAGTTATGGGTACATTTGTAATGTATTTATTACTGTACTGTATTGTTATGTATATTTGTGTATGTATTTTCTTTGCAGATGTGTAATTTTCTTTTTTTCTTTTTTGTCGTGGGGGTGTCATGCCCAGGGCCTGACTGGACTGTTTTGGACTATGGCTTGGGCCTGGACTGTGAATAAAGTATCCTGTTTATGGTTAAAGTTATGTATTTTGTATTGCTTATGGTTAAAATATGATTACACTGTTATACTGTATGTATGTTGGTTTATGTATTATGTTTCATGCTATAGGAATTGTTGTAAAGAAGCATATTAGCTAGTCTGCAGGCTATTGCACCAGCCTATTATGTTACATTGTTGTTATCTGATGATAACTCATTCAGCCCACCTAAATATAATCAACAGGATAAGATTAAAGAGTTACAGGGGTTCCCAGTAAGCAGGAACAGTCTATTATGTGCAGTGTTGTTATCTGGTGAAGACTTCCCCGGCTTCACAGGGGCCTTGAGCAGATAAGCAGATAGTCTGAGTGGTTAGAGCAATTGTTTAAAGTTAATGTAATCACCAGGATGAGATTAAAAGATCTAATTTCATCAGAGGTACAGGGTTTTGCCAGTAAACAAAGGGCAGCCTATTATTTAGGAATGGGGTTACTAATTGGCCAGCCTGTGTGCCAGAAACTTGTATAAAATGTGCCAATGAATAAAGGTATGCAGTGGCATCTACTTACATAAACAAGGTGTAAGTGTCTTTCTGTGCATTAATCCTAATTCTAAGGGATTATTTGGGCTCCTGATATCCTGAGGCCATCTTCTGTACCAGAGGTAGTAAGAACTACACGGTCCTGCTGGGGTAGGCTTGAACTAGGTTCTTGTCAAGCCCCATTGAAGAAGCAGGATGAGACAGAGGGGGTTTGTAATGTTCTTTTTTATTTTTTGTAACATAGTTTTTTTTGTGTGTAATTAGTGGAGTGGGGGGTTTAATAGGGGGGTAGGTAGGTAGTGTTAGGTAGGTAGGGGTTAATAGGTTAGGGTAGATGGGGGTTAGTTTAGATTTAGTGGTTTATTGGGGGGGAATAGTGTAGTGTTTGTACTTAGTTTAATGAGGGTCCTGGAGGACTCTCAGGGCACTTATGTGGTTAAATTTAGGGTTCTAATTTTCCCATGAGGGTCTACATAGACCCCTATGGGACTGATGGTGTTAAATAGAGGCTTATGAAGGGTTTAAATATGTCCAGTTATGGTTAGATAGGCCCAATTTTGGGTATTAGTTCCAAGTGGGGTTAAATAGGCACAGTTAGGCTAGATAGGCCAAGTTTTGGTTAAATAGGTCTAGAATGGGTTAAATAGGCCTAGTTATGGTTAAATAGGTCTAGAAGGGGTTAAATAGGCCCAGTTAGGGTTAGTGAGGCCCAGTTAGGTTCCAGATATGTTTAAATAGGCCCAGTTAGGTTTAAATTGGTCTAGAAGGGGTTAAATGGGTCCAGTTATGGTAAAATAGGTCTAGAATGGTTTAAATGGGCCCAGTTATGGTTAAATAGTCCTAGAAGGGGTTAAATAGGCCTAGATAGGGTTAAATAGGCCTAGAAGGGGTTAAATAGATCTAAAGGGGTTAAATAGGTCTAGAAGGAGTTAAATAGGCCCAGTTAGGGTTATAACCCTAGAAGGGGTTAAATAGGCCTAGTTAGGGTTAAATAGGTTTAGAAGGGGTTAAATAGTCCCAGTTAGGTTTATATACACCTAGAAGGGGTTAAATAGGCCCAGTTAGGTTTATATATGCCTAGAAGGGGTTAATTATGCCCAGTTAGGGTTAGATAGGCCTAGTTAAGGTTAGATAGGCCCAGGTAGCGTTAGATAGGCCCAGTTAGGGTTATTAGTTCCAGATAGGTTTAAATAGGCCCAGTTAGGGTTAAATAGGTCTAGAATGGGGTTAAATAGGCCTAGTTAGGGTTAAATAGGGTTTAGTATGGGTTAATGGGGTATAGTTAGAGTTAAGGGGTTAATAGAGTATAGTTAGGGTTAATAGTGTAGTGTAGTGCTTAGACTGTGAATTCAAGCCCGCGTCGGGAAATGTAAATGTGGAAGATGCTGCAGGGGATCCCGATCGGACCCCTGCAGCAAGGCAAGGGGTTCATTTGGAGAGCCTGCAGGGGTCCCGATCGGACCCCTGCAGCAAGGTTTATTGTGTGCAAACTGCAGGGGTCCCAATGAGGGGATTAGAATAGGGAAGTAGCTTGTGGCCACGCAGCTCCTACGGCCATTATTAGAATGAAGCCCTAAATTAGGAACTCAATGAACCAATCTGGAATCTGGAGTCAGAGTCCAGATTAAGAATAACACAAACCATTGATAAGCAGGAGCTGTCCTCAGGAACAACGAGTAAAGGACAGTGAACAGATAAGGAGCAAAACTGAAAAAGAGATGATGCATGAACTGGGCCTTAAGAATAAGGTGCAGTAGGTAGTCTGCAGCAGATCAGGAACAGGACACTGCAGGCCTGGGCTTGACTGAAAAATCTGCAGCATATTTTCTAAAACACCAGAAGCACAGACCAAGTGAAATAAACTATGAACAGGTGCGAGTTGACTGCAAGAAGCTTCTTAAATAGAGAAAAGCATGAATGCTGCAAACTCCAGGAATTAATGTGGATTAGCAAAGTGCTGCAATTAGGGTGAGTTAGCAGAGTTCTAAGAAATATATGTGGTGAAGCAGAGTCAGTAGAGGCTGTATGCTGCTAGTCATCATGCCAGTCCTATTACTGGGGAACCCAGAAGATTTAGCTTCCCACTATAGCCTCCACTGTAGAAGTGGATGCCTCCAAGAAAGCTATAAGAACAGTACTGTTAGGCTCCTAAATGCTTGTTACAGCCTCTGGCCTAATGTTATTGCAGATTATCAGCATTTGAAAATAACTATAATGTTGAGTAAAGTTAAATATTGATTTTTGAACTGACCACGACAAATCATAAAAACTTTAGCATCTACAAAGTGTTTGCTCTAGAAAATCTCACGGGGGGCTGTTCTTAATTTGATACTAGCTACTTGCCCGTTAAAAATGTTGGGGTTTAAATAGTAAGGCTGGCAATGCTGTTTGCCACACAATGTGAGGCTTTTGCTCCTCTGAGCACCTTTGGCGCTCATCGCAAACCTCTCCCCCGTGTACTTCAACTTTCCTGCTTTGCACTGATCACCTTCGGCGCTCATCGTGAGCCCCACGCTGAGCACCTTCGGAGCTCATCGCCGGGATCGCAATGAGCACCTTCGGCGCTCATTGCAAGCCTCTCCCGCTCACGGTGCTCATCATTTTGCACTTTTGGTGCTCATCGTGAACCCCACGCTGAGCGCCATCGAGGCTCATCTTGTTGCTCGCAAGGAGCGCCTTTGGCGCTCCTTGCGAGCCTTTCCTCCTACTGTATGAGCCACTCATTGCAGGTTGCAGGTGTTATGCTCTGAAGGCCGTTGATTTTATTTTCAAAGTCCCGCGTGCCTGGCTTTGCTCAGCCTCGTTTTCATCCAGTTTCAGAAATATTTATGTTTTTCGTCCACCATTTTTTTCTCACTTAGCTGATTTTTGATTGATGAAACCCCATAAACCCCATCAGAGCTGGAAAAAGTACAGAGAAGGGCTACAAAACTAATAAGGAGAATGGAGGGGCTAAGTTATGAAGAAAGACTAGCCAAACTAAACGTATTTTCGCTAGAAAAAAGGTGTCTACGAGGGGATATGATTACCTTATTTAAATACATCCAGGGTCAATATAAGGCTTTGTCAAGTGAACTTTTTGTAGCAAGAGATTGTCAACTGACAAGAGGACATCCCTTGAGGTTAGAGGAAAAAAGATTCCACCTTAAACAAAGAAAAGGGTTCTTCACAGTTAGGGTGGTTAATCTGTGGAATTCTCTACCAAAGGAGGTGGTGACAGCGAATTCGATAGACAACTTCAAAAAGGGGTTAGATATATTTTTGAATAAAAAGCATTCAAGGCTATCCTAGATAACTAGTGAAGGAATATTGATCCAGGGAGAAATCTGATCGCCAGTTTCTGGGGTCAGGAAGGAATTTAGCTTTTTTTTCCCTTATGAGACAATTGGCAAAGTTACAATGTTTTTTTTTTTTCTGTTTGCCTTCCTCTGGATCAATTAACAATTAATAATAAATAGTCCACATATTAAAAAAATCAATAGAGATCTAAAAAGGTTGAACTTCATGGACTAACTCTTTATTCATCCTCCAATTCTATACTATTAATAATTATTTAACAACAAATTAATTAATAACTAATCCGCATATTACAGATCAGAGGAGATCTTAACAGGTTGAACTTGATGGACTGAAAGTCTTTTTTCAACCTTAATTACTATGGCCCTCATTCTATTACCGGCCGTAAATCGGCCGTAAGGCTGCGATTCCTTGCGGGGGTTCAGTTAACTCCCGATTCTATTATACGGCCCCGCAAGGATCTCCTCTTACGGCCGGCCGCAAATCTTGGAACCGGCCGTAAGCTCTGAAATCTAAAAACGCAAAAATAAATTCAAGCCTGCACTGTACAGCTCTGTAAATGCTAGGGATCATATTGGGGGACATGAGGATTAAAAGTAACCCACTCTCAAGCTTGCACATCAGCCCAAACCCGAGTTCAAATTAACTGTTTATTTTCCGGCTGCAGCGTGGGCAGGGCGGAGGTGCTCCAAGCCCTATGGACTTTATACATGGATATTTTACGTATATTAAAAAAATATTATTTTACGGATTTGAGTATAGGGTAATTATGTGCTATTTTTTTCTAACACCGAATATCACTTTATAGACTCCGCAAAGTGCAGGATGGCTTTATTTGAGCTATTTTATGTGCTTAATTGGTGCTAGCGGGACCTGTTTGCTGCAAGTAAGCTGCGGCTCGTTTTTAGCCTTGCAGACAGGGTTCCCGGAGCAATAGAATCGCAACCAGGCTTTTCTTACGGCCGATTTCCTTGCGGCCGTTTTAGATCAAAGGCTTTCCTCGGCCGCAAGAGATAGCAAAGCGCCGGCCGCAAGCCTGCCGGAGACCCCGGCCGGAGGGGAATAGAATAGCCGTAAAGCTTGCGGCCGGTCCTTGCGGCCCCGCAGCGGCTGCGGACGGTAATAGAATGAGGCCCTATGTAACTATAAATATGGCTGAAAATCGCTTGCATCCTCACTCCCAGGCATCCTGGCTTTCCCCCTGTGCTGTCTGTGAGTTGTTATTATATTTGTTAATTTTTTTGTTTGTTTTTAGGGTTTTTCGACTTACGCGCTTGGCTCGCAGTTGCGACCCTCACTGCGCTGCTGGCTGCAATAAGTGCCTTCGGCGCTCAATGCAGCCTAAGTGCTGCGCATAAGTGTTGCGCGGCTGCTTCACCTCGCTTTGCGAGGCTCGCATGTGTGACGGCGCAGCTGGCTCGCCTCGCGGTTGCGATCTGGCTTTGAGAGGTCACAACTGCGTTACCAACATCGCAAATGTCACCAACACTGACAACTATATATGTGGCTGATTGCCTCAGGACATGAAGGAGAAAGCCGATCATTGCTCCAGATGATTTCTTCAGAATCCCAGCAACCTACTGAAACCAAAAATGCATTCCTGCCTATAGGACACTTCCTAGTTATTCATGCTCTTCTTAACAATCAGATTTGCAGCAGTGCAAATTATGTAATCTTGCTTTCCTGCATGGTCTATACTGCTACAAAATGCATTGCAATGCATTCATGATGCCCCTCTAGCAAGAAACTGAGGAGTACATTAAACTTTTTGATGTGAAAAGATTCAGTCACTGTTCTCAAATTGGGATGGTTATCCACTACTTCATTATGGATAAAGGGAATCTATTCTTCAATAATCATATTTTTAAAAAGATTCAGGTCAAAAGCTCCTTTTACAGCACTCAGCACGCCAAAAAAAAAAAGTTATAGCTTAATATTTAATAATATCAATAAAATAAAATATGTAAAATGACATGTATTTTAATATGTGTCCTCAAATATAACATAACAGACATATTTATCCCTTGTACAGAGGGATAAAAATAAACAGTATAAACCCTAGTAACGAGAACATTATTTCCTCCTGTTTACATTTTTAACCTTGGTGTTAACAATTCATTTGCATCCGGCCATTCAGTTCATTTACAGTCCTCTAAAGCTTCATGGACCAGGATTCCTTGGTGCAGGATAATGTGTATATCTATCCTACCTAGCCCTTTTATCTGCTCGGGAAGCCCAGTTCGTTAAAGGGCCATTTACCTCACTGTAGGTGCTCTTCATGATGTGAAAGAGAACACAATTGTATGTTAAAAGTGTCTATTTTTTTAGTAACACTAATAACAGATAAAAAATCTAAAGTTTACAGTTTGTCTCCTGTCTACTGACTGTTCTATGAGTAAAATCATATGCCGTATCATATGGTGAAGACATGGTGAATACAAAGATTTATAGCAGCTTTCCCTGAACAACTGTCCTATTTAGATGATTCCAACATTCCATTTTCTGCACAGATCCATTTGTGAAAGGGTAACTCTTTTTTGGGGGTTTACTCAAAGAGCTGTTGCTGCATGGAGCTGTTGCTATTTGGAGGCATGTCAGTGGCTCATGTTAGCCTGATTTAATTTATTAACTTATCAGTCAAAAATGCACATATTTGAAAAATGTAAAAAAAGTAGTTCATCATGCTTTTAGATGATCCTCCACCTGTACCAGCTGTAGTCAGCGGTAATAAAAAGAATGAGGTACATCATGGTGGCTAGGGGCACTGGAGTGCATATCCTGGTTAGTGGTGGGCAATGGAGACATCTTGAATTAGTGGTACTTCGGAAAGGCTATCATACTGGTTAATCTTCCAGAGAACCCATAACCAGGCTGATCCCTTCAATAAAACATTCCATTGATCACATCAAGCTGATCTTGCCAAGGCTTATGTCGAGAGGTTGCCCTTTTTGTGGCTGTTTTATCATGGACCTCAGCTAATCTTGGGTATTACATTCATAGTCCACCCCACAAGGTGACAATTTGCCCCAGTACATCAGTATGTTTATTTTAGGAAACATAAACTGCCTTTTGGATCAGTGTACTGTCTTTTTTAATGTGGGTATTGTATTTTTTTCTTGATCCTGAGCTGCATGTTTGATCCAGTTACTATTTGACCAGTGGCTTCCAATGAGTGGCTGAACTCTGTGAATACCCTCTGAACTTTTTTAATAGTAGCGAACCATTGTGTATATCCTAACTATACAATGTACCTCTACTCAGCCTTCAGGACTCCTGTATCACTGGGTCTACCTCATCAATTCCATATCTTTATATACATGCTAAGAAGACTGTACCAATAGGGAACTCTTGTCCAACATTATAACCTAATCAATATAATACCAGCACTTTGTGGCCAGTAGCATACCACAGTAACATCCCTGTTAATAACCAATCTCTGTGCACATAAGACCAGACCCTACCATTATTACCATATACTGTTCTTTCCAGATCTCTGCGTATATTCTGCAAGTACTTTGCTGTCAAAGTGTACAATTATTTATACTTATATAGAGTTGATTACCATGCCTTTGTTGCAAGGAGTCTGATGTCTGGGCCTGCTCACGATTTCTTTAGTTACCTTTTCAGAACTTTTTTCTTGCTGTTAGCAACCCTAGCTTGGTTTACTGCATGCATACAGTCTCTTAGCTACCATAAAAGGTTAGTTTGGATAATGACCTGGTTCTACTCCTGTGTCAAACTGGAGGAACTTTGGTAATGACCAATGCCACTTCATAATTATCCTAAGTATCATTACCTCCAGTGTTCCCTC
This sequence comes from Discoglossus pictus, assembly GCA_027410445.1. NCBI lineage: Eukaryota > Metazoa > Chordata > Amphibia > Anura > Alytidae > Discoglossus > Discoglossus pictus. The sequence goes on from CM050165.1 coordinate 257,793,710, forward strand.
TTGCCTCTACAATCCAGATATTGCTGCCACTAACTATCCCTGTCTCCATTAAAAAGATTTAAAGCAGCCTATCCTGACACTAACAAAGGAGTTACCTGAAGAGTGTTTAATGTTGAATCCTGTATACACTTCATAATAACATCTACATGAATGTAACAATACTTTAAATGTGAGATACAATGCAAAATTGAACATTATTTTAAAGAAATGATTTACAGGAAGATTTTTTTATTTGTATCCTTTTATATCTGTTTGATGTGCCATACAAGAGAAACGCACAAATAGGCTGAGATGCTTGAGAAATGTAATACAATATATATAACTAGCGACTTGCCCGTCAAAAATGACAGGGCAATAAAAATGTAAGGCAGGTAATGCTGTTTGCCACAGACATAAATGTTTTTGGTGGTCTGAGATCCTTCGGCGCTCATTGCGAGGCTCTTGGTTGTTACATATTTTTTTATCATTGGCACTTTTGCTGTCATTGTAAGGTCGTCGGTGATCTGCTTTTTGCTCTTATTGCAAGGCTGTCCCCTGGTGTAGTTTGCGTCCTATGAGTAGCGTTGGCGCTGGTTGTGAGGCGCGCAGTGAATGGCTTTTGTGTTTATTGCAATTGTGTTTTTTTTTGTGTAAATGTATTTTTTTATGCTAATTAACAGCCTTATTGAATTGCGATTCAGTAAATTTGAAAGGGCTCTATTTAAGCCAACAGCATATTTTTTTACAGCAGTTTTTAGTTAGTGAACTTCTATCCAAAGGCAAGGTCTTCACTAACTAAAAACTTCTGTAAACAAACTATGCTATGTACTTAAATAGAGCCCCTTTGAATTTACCAAATCGCAATTTAATAAGGCTGTAAATAAGTAATAAATTAATAAATTAAAATACTTTGCCTATTTGTAAGTGATATATGCAGGAAGCATATATGCTGAAGAGCTGACAATCTGTTTTGATGTTCCTGCAGCATACAATGTAGGTTTGCACTGTTGTGGAGCAGAGGTGTAAGTGTCAGCAATGTGTGTAGTGTAAATAGGCTGCGTGTGCGAGGGGAAGCCGTTAGTGTAGCTGGGTACTTCCGCATTCTGTAAGTTAGTGTTGTAAAATGGCGGCGAATGTGTATGTGTTAGGCGGGTTTGTATGATGAAGCGTCCTTGCTAATGGTGTATGTTGTAGGTCGTACAGGTTTTTGTAAAAGCCGTATTTGCTTTGTGGTATTTAGCGGCTTTAGGGGTCGTGTAGCCTCATTTTCGCTTTTTGGCGCCCATTTTTTCTCTCGCTTAGGGGATTTTTGAGTGTCTAATGTTTGTAAATTTGACCGAATTCAAGGTTTAAGCAGTGTTGCAGAGGTCCTGGTTGTCCCCCCTTTGTGTGGGTAAGGTTTTTATTGTATTTTGGTGTGTATTTTTGTGTTTTTTATGTTTTCCGCTGTGCACGGGTTGTCCTTTAAGGTTGTATTTTTGCGAGTCCGTAATGGATTTTTTCTAGGTCCCGCGGGTCGTAATTGTTTTTGTGTAAGTCTGTAGTTAGTGATTGCGTGTTTGTTATTTTTTTTAAACTCCTGCTTGTGTGGTCGTTTGTAAGGGGTTGTGAGGCGCCGTAAAGCCTCCACATCCGCAAATGCGGCCCGCAGCCTGCAATGAGCCTGCGTCCCATTGCAGCCGATGCAGGAGCCTCCACCTCCACAAATGCGGCCCATCGATTCGCGAGGGTCCACATTTGCGGTCCGAAAGTCGTAGGGGGTCGTAGGGATGAGCGCATACGGATAGAGAAAGAGAGGAGAGGGAGAGAGAGAACGACAGGAGAGAGAGAAATAGTTATTTAATCTTAAGTGGTGTAACATCCTACAAATGGCAACTACAAATAAAAGAAAAGTTGACGCAGAGTGTGGAGCTTTCCAAGAAAAGCAGTTGTGAGTAGTAACATCATAAGTACCAACTAGAATCACACTCCTCACCAAAGAGAAGCCGTTCCAGCAACCACATTAGGGGTGAATTAATTAAATGTTTGACCAAATATAGCAGGCTAACTTTTAAGTTGATAATTTTGTATGGCCCGTAAATGATGTTATAAATATCTAAATGGCCCTTGGAAGAAATAAGGTTTCCCACCTATGGTTTAGAGAAGCAGGCAACTACATGTGAAAAGAAGGCAAGATATATAATCTCAACTATGTTAAATATGTTTGTACTTGTCTGAAAGTGAAGTTAAAATGTATCTCTTTAGAGAGGGTTATCTTGTCTATGAACAAAAATGTAATACAAGCTAGATGGCTTTTAAACTGATATCCTAAAATATATAAGGCTTGATTTCTCCACTAAAAAAAAGAGTGGCTTTGGATCAATTTGTCAGAGAGAATGTAGACATAATTTGTTTACAAGAAACACACTTGAAATAAAATAAGGTAAGGGGTTGTTCACATAACAATCTATTGGACAGTAACTAGGGCTCAATAGTTTACATTAATATAAACGTGACAGAAATGTGATGTATGTTGATGTCCCAAAACCATTGAAAACACACAGAAACTGTGATAACGGTATAACAAAACGACTGTGCATTAATATCATGGCTGTCATGTGGGCGGATCCCCAAAGGGCAAGAGGCTTTTTGGGAAAAAGGAAATACCTAAAGGGGTCACATGTGGTCACTGCACCACAGTAACAATAATCTGATGACAAAAAGGATCATCATAAATAACTCCGTCTAATCGAAGTAACCAGTAATGTGCATACAACTTACAACTGGTCTTCATCTGCTCAATTAAACTGATACATAAACTCCTGGAATATTTAATTCAATCCAGTTACACCCATACAATGTGTTTCCAAAACATAAATCTAAAAACAAAGGTGGTCCAATCCTACAAAACGCATAAAAGGATAAAAAAATTAAACAACCTGCATGCCCACTAGCTCTGCGTGTTTGGAGGAGATATTGGCCTGGATCCCCCTATTTATCTCCCTAGCTCATGCATGAGGGCGAGCATCTCCCCCTGGGAGGCCTCCTCCTCTTGCGCTGGCTCCTGTTGAGCGGGGGCATGGTCACCAACATCTGGCTCCGAATGAGCCGCCGCCGCCTCTGGCGTACCACTGGACCCAATCCTCCTGCCAGCTGAAAAAAAACAATGGAATATGTGTCAATTATGTTGAATGATACATTGGTTTCTGTTCATTCCTACCTATCCTAGTTAATTCTATCCTTCTGTTCATTCCTATCTGACCTCTTGTCTTGAACCTGGATGTTTCACAAATTTTCGACTATGAGTAGCTTTCTTTTGCTAGATGTGATCTATTCTTTGGATCATGAGCTTGATTGTTATTGGCTCATGACGTTAACTTGTTTCTGGGTGTGGCCTGTATCTGCATACGCTGCAGTGGGCACACCCATAGATGGACTCCCTAGTGGATGATTACCCATGCCCACTAATGACGCATGACTGATCCATCTATCCCTTGTTAATTCCAGGGTGCTGATATGTCAGTGCCATTGTTGATCAACAGTTACACGTGTTGTGTGCTTTTATGTGTGTGTGATGTACATGTGGTGGCAATGTTTGAGTATTTGATATTCACCTGACATGGAGACTGGATCCTGTTGGGCCTCCAGGCCTGGAGCTCAAACAGCGGGCACCTGGCTCAGCAACTCCTTAAGAACCCTCTCCCACTCATTGTATCTCACAGTCTCTTGGGAGCCACCACTTAGTGCTGTGGCTGCACTGTCCTCCTTGGTCATCATCCTCCTCACCTTGGCCCTGACGTCATCAAAGCAGTGCTTCACGGACCTCACATCCCTTTCTGCTGAGCCCACTGCTATGACTGCGGCCGATACCTCCTAACAGCATCCCTGCCCCCCAAAAGGATAGTGGGGCGCTCATGGATGGCACAGAGAGGATCACCATCACCTTGTGTGTGTAATTAAGGGCTCTGTGTCTGCCCTGAGCCTCTTGCCCTCCCGACTGTGGACAGGGATCCTGTGCTTCCTCCTCTGACCCTGAGGCCTGTCACTCCTCCACACTACTACACCCCCCCCCCCTGGGATTAGGCCCCTCTCCCTCTGACCTTGAACTTGATGTACCTATAACTATGGGCAACTGCTCATCCCCCTCACCCTCTCCTCCACTCCTTTCTCCTCCACTAATCTCCCCTCCCTCCTCTCTCCTCCACTACTCTTGCCTCCACTCCCCAGGGCCACCTCTCTCTTCTCCTCAACACTCAACCTAATCTCCTCCCCACTGCTCCCTTCCTCCCCACTGCTCCCTTCCTCCCCTCTCCTCTCTCCCTCCATCATATTCCCAAAAATAATAAAAGGATAAATCAACAAAAGTTTATGTGTATTTATTTATGGGGGGGGGGGGGGGGGAATATGTTTTATATGTAATTTAAATTGTTGGGGTATAGGGTGGGGGGGCGTGGTGTTTGCAGTGACCTATCTATATGTGTATCTAGGTGTGGTATTTATTATATGCGTATTTATACTATGTGTTATCATAGTGGTTTCCTAAACCGGTCCTCAAGGCTCCCCAGACAGTTTGAGATTAGAATGTAGCACTGTGTGAACACAGGTGGGGCAATTAGTAATCAACAGGCAATGGAGCCTCTGATTGCCTTACCTGTGTTTACACGCTGTTACATTGAAATCCCGACCTGTCTGGGGAGCCTTAAGGACCAGTTTGGGAACCACTGTTATCAGTTGATGAGTGTTTATAAGGATTAAGTGTAAAATAGGTATTTAAATACCTCAAATTAATACAATCATACGAACCTGCTCTGTCAGAACGTCTAATCTCTCTTTCTCAACGCTTTAACCACCAACTCCGGCCCCTGCATGCTACTTTGTGAGAAAATACAACACAGTCAATGCTGGGGCAGGTGGAACACAGCTTTATTATCTCTCCCTATCAATCATAATCCGATAGACCACTTTCTATTGGCTCACAGGGCTGTGGCACACAATGTAATTACGGGATTGGATTGTAACTGCGGACACCATATATTCCAGCCAACTAACCACTTTCGTTGGCAGGAAGGGTTTATGGTTTTAGGCTTTAGCCCTGTAATTGCTGGCTTGAGTCAATTGGATACAGCAAATTTCTAACCTGCAGACACGCGGCGTGTATGAAGGTAATTGCGGGCTTGGAATTGGATGGGGGCCTATGTCTCATTAAGATGAAGAAAGGGCCAGTAGAGGAGAACCTTCAGAGCAAGATTTGACCTTACAGCAGATTTCCTCTGAAAACAATCACTTTGCATGAGATGAAACTTCAGATGCACTACTTCACAATACTCAGAATTATCTAATAGAAGTAAACTCTTTCTCTCTGATCCTTGAACCATACACACTGCCTGCAAGCTTTTGCAAAATTGTCCACAATACCTCTGGACCACACACACAACCTCTGGACCACACACGCTGTCTGCAAGCTTTTACAGAATTGTCCACAATACCTCTGGGCCTCTCTCTCTGGTCCTGGAACCACACACAATGCCTGCATGCTTTTACTGAAGCCTTCACAAAACCTCTTGGCCTCTCTCTCTCTCTCTGATCCTGGAACCACGCATACTGCCTGAATGCTTTTACTATAGACTTCACAATACCTCTGGGCCTCACTCTCTCTCTCTCTCTGATCATGGAAACATAAACACTGCCTGCAGACTTTTACTGAAGCCTTCAAAATACCTCTGAGCCTCTCTCACTGATCCTGGAACCACACACAATGCCTGCAAGCTTTTACTGAAGGTATACAAAGACACTGGGGAACCAACTCAACTTTTAATATATGCACTTACACTAACAATATTTGTATGAGTGTTTCTCTGATATGATATTTTAGGAGATTTTCACAAATCTGTACCGATGGTATTTCAGTATCCACAATACATCTCTCTCTCTCTTATATTATCTGATCACTAGGGGCAGATAACATATTACACACTAGAGCCACTCACCTCAAATGAGTTTCAGTCAGATCCATTCATTTTCCTACTAAATGAAAAACCATTCTAACTTTGCACATCTTCCTACCTAATTAAACTCAACTTCCTTCCTGACCCTTGCCATTCCTTATCTATTCTTGACCAAGGATTCTGCCTCTTCCATTCCCTTTAGATTGTAAGTAACGAGTTTCCAATCTGGTAGGGCGCTTTGGAAAAAGCACTTTCTGCAAAGATTCTAAGCTCAAAACAGGGCTTTCCATTTTCTGCAGTTTGTTAACATTGAATTGTTCTTTGTTCTTATCCCTTGTACAGTGCTACGGAATATGTTGGAACGTTACAAATAAAAGTTAATAATAAAAATTAATACCTGTTCCTGGATCAAGGCCTATAGGTCATTCTACAGAATGACACACTTTACAGAATTGTCTGTTCAATTGATGAAGCTTTTGAACAACTTCTGGTCTCTAAAATACAAAGGCTCACCAAAACCTGATGGAAGACATCTAGGTGGTGCCAAATCATTGGGACAGATTCTTAAGCAGAAGGGGTTGTGCATCCTGTCAAGAATGCCAGATGATCACACCTCAACTTGATCTGCAGGCTGTTTATACCATTACCAATAATTGAGAAGCTTTTTGAGAGGATAGCTATGGATCTTGTGGTACCTCTAGAAAATTTAGCCAGAGATCACTAGATATACTGCACTATGCCAGAAGTTATCCAGAAGATATACCACTGCGCACAGCACCTTCAAAGAATGTTGCTAAAGAACCCATACAACTTTATTCAAGGGTGAGAATACCAAAGGAAATCTTGACTGATTAAGGAACACCCTTTGTATCAAAATTAAGGAGAGACATGTGCAAGCTTCTACAGATCAAACCTCTGTCTACCACCCACAGCTGGATGGAGTGATAGAACAATGTAATAGGACCTTAAAGAGCATGCTAAGAAAAGTGGTAGCACGAGATGGGAAAAACTGGCACCTACTTTATCCTACTTTCTCTTTGCTATCAGGGAAGTACCTCAAACTTCAACTTCTCTATGGCCAAGAGTGATTCTGGACATACTGTGAGAAAAGTGAGAAGAGCAGGCAGTGCTAGGCGAAGATATGGTGGACTATGTGAGAAAAATATGTGAAATATGTTCTCACTATGTTTCTCCGGTAAGAGACCATCAACCCCATTAAATTGCTAAGATTGTAGGAATCGCAGCTCGTAACGTAGCTCACAGGACTTAAGACTATTAGATTAGCCACTTAAAGTAACCCACAGACGACTTGCGGGTTAAGGCGCAGCAAGGCCGAAAATAGCCTACAGGACGTGGAACTTTGCGGCCGCATATCCTTTGTTCTTTCAAGCCCGTAAACCCTACATTACAATTGAGCTATTAAATTGCATCAAGATCACAGGCGTTCAAACTCGTAACTCGCAAATAGCCAAGAAGCCAACGAGTACTAGAGAGGACCCGCAAGGGGGGCAAAGTCCAACTTGTAGGACTCTAAATGCAAATATTACCACACTACTGTATTAATATTAAAAGGGAAAGTGATGTTAGGTCTTAGAATTAATAGCACAACATTCTCTTTTTTTCTTTTTTTCTTTTATTTGCAAAATTGAATATTAACATACTGAAGTTGCATAAAACAAAAATTTTTACAACAACAAATTAAATTACATAGTCATTCTCACTCTTTCATTCCTCATTCAACCCTTCTGAAAATTTTAGTATTCACTTTGTACCTTGTTTTTGGTCCCATACTTTCCATTTTAATGGATCACCTTTAATACAACCTTTTTGTTCATAATTTTTCTCCAGTTCTCGGATATATTTTATTTTCCAAACGACATCGGAAAAGTCTGGAGCGGTATTTGCCTTCCAGTTTGCAATTATAATATTTTTGGCCACTGAGAAAGCCAGAATCGCAAAAGACTTTTTCTCCATATCGATATCATTAGGAAAAATGTGTAGCAAGCTGCATTCTCCCCTAAAAGGAAATTGATATCCCACAATATCGGATAAAAAAGTAAAGCAATTTTTCCAAAATAGCCTTATTTTGGGACATTCCCATAAAATGTGCAATAAATTGGCAACATTACCACAATCTCTCCAACACATTCTTTCTATAGGGATATGAGAAATTTGTGCAATTTTAACCGGTGTAAAATACCAGTTATTAATTTTTTTTTAAAATGTTTCTCTATAAGTTGTTTGTTTAATAAATCTATTTGTTAATTTTAGGGATGTTTCCCAGTCTTTAACCTCCAGAGTTAAGTTTAAATTCAACTCCCATTGACACATACCCTTGGTTTTAGGTTGCTCTTCAAAGGATCTGGTAATATTAAAGCAGTTGGATGTTAAGTGTTTTTTTTCCGATCTGAGAAGAATTTTTTCCATAGAGTTTAACACTTTACCAATTTGTGAAATTACATTAAATTGACGGCAACTGGTTCTATATGCTTCATAAGTTAGCCATCCTTCTACTGCAATATTAAATTTATTTTTTATCTGATCAAAAGACGCAACTGCTCCTTCAATTAGAGTGTCACTAACTCGTACCATCCCCTTTCTGTTCCAATCGTTTAAAATTCCTTCCATATTTATATGTAACAGAGCTTTTAATGGGGTTATTAGACTACCCTCTGGTATTAACTTCTTTTTCTTATTAATTTGTTTCCAATTTTTTAAGATTTCTTTTACCACAAATGATCCTGTCGCCATCTCCTTTTTCTCTGAAAAACAAAGCTGATAAATGCCACTCTGGAATTAATGTTTGTTCTATATGCATCCATGGGAGATTATCTGCTGTTTCCAGCCACTTTAACGCCTGTACTATGCTATTGGCTTCTTGGTAAGATTGTAATAAAGGGTAGGAAATACCTCCCTTTAAAAAAGTTCTTCCCATGGTTGTCTTTTTCATCCTTATGAATTTAGATTGATGTATATAAAAATCGATCATTCCTTGAAGTTTCTTTAACCAGCTTTTAGGAATCTTAAATGGGATACATCTCAAAAGGTAATTAACTCTTGGGAGGATCATCATTTTTACAACTGCAATTCTACCTGAAAAGGAAAATCTGTCTTTTCTCCAGTTTTCTATAATTTTTTGACATTTTGCATATAAATCTTTATAATTCCTTTCCACTGTTTCCTGTGATTTCGTCAAAATTATTATTCCAAGGTGTTTAAATGATTTCGAGTTCCAGTCATATGGATATATAGTCTTCAGTTGGGACAACATACTTTCTGAAAAATTTAAGTAAAGTGTTTCTGATTTTTTATAATTCAGTTTATAATACGACACTTTACTGTACCTTTGGATTACTTTTGATAAATGATAAAGTGATTCTTCTGGGTGAGTAAGTGACAAAACAACATCATCTGCGTAAAGACTAGTTTTGTACTCCCTCTCTCCCACCCTAATTCCGAAAATCTGTGGGCATGATCTAATAGCTTCCACTAATGGTTCTATCATCAGCGCAAATAAGGTGGGAGAGAGGGGACAGCCCTGTCTAGTACCATTTGATATTCTGAATGAGTTTGACCTTCCTCCCAAACCTGTTATTTGTGCCGACGGAGAACTATATAAAGCCCCAATCGCTTTGGCACCAAATTCCCCAAACCCAAATTTAGATAATGTTAAACGCATGTATTCCCACCCTACTCTGTCGAACGCTTTTTCTGCGTCTAGTGACAAGAATAGGGTGGGAGTACCTTTGGTCCTCGTGATTTCACTTAAATTTATAATTTTTCTACTGTTCTCTGAACCTTGTCTGCCTGATACAAATCCCATTTGATCTGTTGTTACTAATTTTCCTATAGACTCCTGAATTTTAAGGGCCAAAATTTTCGCATATAATTTAATATCTGCGTTTAATAGGGAAATAGGTCTGTAGTTAGCGCAGTTTTGTGGGTCCAAATTGGGCTTAGGAATCATTATGAGTGCTACTTTTATCATTTCTTTTGGTATAACTCCTGTGCTCTTTATTTCATTAAAAGTATCTGTTAAGTGAGGACTCAATAATTGACCAAAGGTTTTATAAAAGCAATTTGTATAACCATCTATTCCTGGAGTGGTATAGGGTTCAAGTTGTTTGATTACTTGAAGAACTTCCTGGATAGTAATAGGGTCATTTAATTTTTCTCGGTCGCCTTCTGATAGTTTGGGTAATTGGATATCGTCCAGAAAAGATTGAATTTCTTCTGTTAGTGGTTTGCACAACTTGGTGTCTTTTTCCAAATTATACAAATCTTGATAATAATTAAAGAAGGCTTGACCAATTTCTTTAGGTGAGGAAATATACCTTCCTTTATCTTTTAAAACTACTATTCTTTTCTTTTTCCTTTTTTTTCTAACTTGGGTAGCCAATAATTTGCTGTTTCTGTTATTTTGATGATAATATGTCTGTTGAAAGCGCCACAGTGCACTATCTGATATTTGCTGATTAATTTTATTTATTTTGTTTCTTATTACTTTGATATCTTCTATCATATATAATTGTGCATCCAGAAAAAAATTTGATTCCAACTTGTTTAATTCTATGTATAATTTTTTTAGTGAAGTGCCTCTCTGTTTTATAGACTGTGATTTAAGTTTAATCATTAAACCTCTTGTGAATGCTTTTTGTGTGTTCCATAAAGTGCAATAAGATGGGACCGTGTGACTATTAGTGTCAAAGAATTGTGATATTTCTTTATTTAAAAATTCTTTATTCTCTTCTATTTTTAGTAAGAAATCATCCATTTTCCATTGTGATCTATCTAATTTAACTTTATCAATTTCAATTGTTGCTATAGTATAGGCATGGTCTGATATGACTATCTTGCCTATTTCTGTGTGGGAAATGTTATCTATTATTCTGGAGTTTACTAAAATTAAATCAATCCGTGAATATATATTGTGTGGAGTTGAGTAGAAGGAAAATTCTTTTTGGTTTGGGTGTTGAACTCGCCAAGAGTCAAATAAATTATTTTTAATAATCCATTCAGTAAATGATTGTGCTACTTTGCTAACTCTTTTGAGATTTTTATCCTCCAGTTTTTTTGGATCTATCCAGATTTATATTAGGTACCATATTGAAGTCTCCTGCAATAATAAGTGGACCTTGTGCATATTTCTTAATTAAATTACTTATTTGTTTTAAAAATTTACCTTGCTTTTCATTCGGTGCATATATGTTAATCAATGTGATTTTCTGCTTGTTAATTTGGCCGTTCCATATAATGTAACGTCCTTCAGAATCTATAATAGAAGCTGCTTCAACTGTTTCTAGATCATTGGAAAAGAATATTGATACCCCTCTTTTTTTTTCCCACATACTGAGTGGAGTCTATAATCATAACAACCTATTGCAAAACCCGGAGTATTACCTTTCTCACAGTGTGTCTCCTGGAGAAATATTAGGTCTGCCTTCTCTTTATTACAATGTCTAAGTATTGTTTTCCTTTTACTTGGAGAATTTAATCCTCTAACGTTCCAACTTAAAACCTTTATCCCCATATTCCTCTGAAGCCTAACGCTTGACTAACCTTATTTCCTTTATCTTTCATTTTTTTAATTTTGGGACCAAAAATTATTTTTCTAACATTCATACTTACATTCATACATACATTCTTATTATTAGAACAGTTGCGGCTGTAATACAGCCTTTCGCCATTACTGTTCTGCAGGGATTCAGCCATTGTTTAGAAATGGTTAGCGGTCTAATGAGAAGATGGCTATAATTTTAACCTTACTTAATTTCTTTTTTAGCTATCTAAAGCTGCGTATTTATTATGTTGTTTATCCTAATACTAAAGCTAGAGATGCTAGGAGAAAGGAAAGGACTGGAAGAAAGGAGTGTATCATATTATTATACTTTATAATAACACATAATTGAATTTGTTTATTGAATTGTAGTCCAATTTACTCTTTTACCTTTGTACCGTTCTCTATAACTTAGTTTTTTTAAATCTTCCTCTATCCTTCTACCCTCCCATACTACTTTCTTTACTTCTCTTTCTCCTTTCCTCTCTCCTAACCTTAAGCAATATGAACTCAAACTATGTTAAATTATATTGATGTTAACAGTTCTAAGTACTGCCCTGAAAGTATGATTCTTTTCTGTTTTTTCTGAATAAATACTACTTCGCTCCGTGTCCATAAACTCATAACTTAATGTCCATTTCTATCTTTTTTGTCACAGAACTTATTTCTTCTTCTGCCAATCAGGCGTTGATATTTGCAATTTCGTTGCAGGCTCCTGTGGTTCGTGTGTTTTCAGGTTTAGGTTGTTCAAAAAAAATTCTCCTTCTTCCGTAGAGTTGATCTTATGCCACACGGATCCTTGTAGCACTAATAATCCTGTTGGGAAAGTCCATTTATAAATAAGGTTCAGTTTCCTTAGAACTTGTGTTATCGATGAAAATTCCTTTCTTTTACTAATAGTCCCTTTTGAGAAGTCTGAAAAGATTTGTATTTTTTCATATGGTGGTTCAAATTTCTTCTTTGTATAGCTAGCTTTAGAGATTGCTTCCTTTGTGGGAAAATTATGAATTTTCACGATCACATCTCTAGGACTTTTGTTTTGTAGGTAAGTTGGTAAAGGAATTCTGTGAACTATGTCAAATTTCTGGTCCAATTTGGAGTATATGGGGGAGATATTGGAGAATAATTCTCCCAAGTATGTTGGAAGATCCTCTTTCTTTATAGATTCTGATATTCCTCTTATGCGGAGGTTATTTTTCCGTGAATTATCTTCCATTTTGTTTATTTGCTCATTCAGATTTTTAATCTGTGTGGACATTTTAACTGTCTGATCCAGTAACATATTGTGATCCAGAATTAGGTTGTCAAATTTAATTTCTAGGTCTGCGAATCTTTTGTTCACTTCTGTTATTAATTTGGAATTTTCCATAATTTGGGCCTTTATTTCTGCAAAAAATTCTATTTGAAAGTTCTTTAGAATTTCTTTCATTTTCCCGATAGTAAGAAGATTCTCCTCTTGATTCTCAGAGAGTCTGTTAGATTAACGGAGAGGAGATCTGTGCTTTGATCCAGCCCTTCTTTTAAGGTTTGTTTTTGAGATGATTTTGTAAGGTTCTTAGGGGAAAAAAAAGAGGATGGCTCTAAGGTAGGGCTTTTCCGCCCTTTCGCTTTAGTTTTCGTCGCCATTTTGTGCTAGTATAATGGTGAGTTTATTTCACCTTTTTACACTTCTTTCCTTCCTTTTTCTCCTTCCTCTATATCATTTAAAGTTTTAGAATTCTGGAATTTTTACGTCCACTTCTGGGTAGGTCTTATCTGTTAACTTTTAAATGAATAGTTATCTCGCTTTTTATATTTCATAAGCGATTACCTTTAAATTTGCTGGTTAAATTTCCTCTTGGAATTTTTAGAGGTTATTGGAAAATGTATGCCCATTACATGTCAATTTGTTTCTTAGGCAAACCAGTTATTTTTCATATTAGTATATACAGTCTTATTAAATTAGTCCTTTTTTCTGGTCCTTAGAGGGGTTTTCTTATCTCATAGTTTTGTGTATTTCAGTATAACTTTATGTCCACTTTCACAATATCATTTAAAATCTTTATGAAAATCTTTATGAGAGTGAGCTTATAGCTCAATTTTCATATTATTTGTTATCTTAGTGACAATTTCCCTGTACAAATGAGGAGAAAAAATGTTTTACTTAGCTTTAGTCCACTTATGTCCTGGATCTTGTTGGCCTTTGAGCTGACTTGGCGTATACTGCAGCCTCTATGTCCCCAATTTCCTGGACTTGTGCTGTTTAGGTCTTGTAAGATCCTATGCGGTTACTGTTTCTCTTAGCAGTTCTCATTCTCTGCCAGACCCTACTTCCTAGTGCCTTCCTGCACCTCTATCGTCGGGGGGGCATGCGCGCCCTCTGCCATCCGAGCACCTTCTTCTCTCAGGGCTACCAGGACACCAGGCCGCCGGGGATACACCGCACGTTGTTGTGCTGGACAGGGACTGTCACTCCCCCCTTCCTTCGGGTTGTGCTTACGGGAATGTGCTTTGCTTATTCAGCACACACTCCGTCTGCAAGCTCGCTCTCGGCAACTCTATCTGGCGCCATCTCCTCCCGCAAACCGCCGTGCTGTTCGGCTAGATTACCATTTCCGGTCACCAATAGCACAACATTCTCAAGCCCGCAAATCGGCCAAGAAAAATACTTTATTTCATGTTTAATTTTTTTGTTATTTCGATCCTGGCAATCAATGTGTTAATACACATACTGTAACTTGCATGTGATAGAATATCATATTTACGGCTTTATGAATATTGCATTACATCTGGAATGTCGGACCGATCATAACTCGTAAGTGAACACCATAGGACTTTGAAAACCCACCTCCATTTTTCAGTGACGTAATTCTGATGATCTATTTTGCCATTGGCTCCATCCCAACTCGCAACTACAAGTTAAACTAATTGATCACGTTCACTGTCGCACATCCGACGAGCGAAAGATGGTTTATGGGTTTGCCTCTCAAGCCCGTAACTCACAGCCTGTTCTAATTTAATGGCACCAAAAATCAAATGGCTGCATGTGGGGTAAGCTCAGAGACACCAGCAAACCTATTATAATTGCAGGTGTGAAAGTTTTTAGCTATGTCATCCTAGCCTAATTAAAGGGCGGGGGAGAGTGTAAATGATAGTGAGAAGAGGGAAGGGTGGGGATGAAGAACGAGTGCTCTGAGGAGCATCTGTGGGAGGTAGTAGTACATAAAGCAATTTTATTAACCTGTGCTGTATCTGAGGAATGGACGACCTGAAGAAAAAGAAGAAAAGCTATACGATGTTGGAAGAAAATGAGGACTTTCTCTCTACGCTGCCATTTACCATGATATTATTACTAAACCAGGCATAAGGGTAAGAGTTAAGCCCTATCGTATACCTGTGGATAAAAAAATGTTGGAACTGAGAATGCCAAAGTGAGTGGTGCAGTCCTGTTGCAATAATTACAAAAGCTGATGGAACTGTTAAATTCTGCAATGACTTCCGCAAACTGAATTCAGTGTCACCATTTGATGCTTATCCTATCCCAAGAGTGAATGAACTCATAGAATGGTGTGGAGGGGCAAGATTCTTGATAACACTGGATTTGGCAGATACCCTTGACAGAAATGGCAAAAGTGAAAATGGCATTTTCCACTCCAGATGGTTTATTTAAGTATAAGGTCCTACTATTTGGACTATATGGAGCTCCGACAACACTTCAGAGACTAATGGATAAACTTTTCAGACCTTATTGTGAATCCGTGTCTGCTTACATAGATAACATAGTCATCCACACTACTGATTGGGCAACACATTTGACAAAAGAAAAAGTAGTACTGGGAACCCTGAGACAGACAGGGCTCACTGTAAACCCTGTAAAAGTGCTATAGGACTGAGTGATGCCAGATATGTGGGTTACACAGTAGGAAAAGGTTTGGTCAAACCACAGTTTAACAGAGTGGAGCCAATTAAGACCTGGCCACAAACTTTGAGGAAAACTCAAAGTAATGGCTTTTCTAGGCATTATGGGGTATTATCGAAGATTTTTTCCTCATTTTTCCCCAAGAGCTGCCCCATTCACAGGTCTGACTAAAGCTAGAGCTTCTGAAATGCTAAAGTCTGTACTTTGCCTAGATCCAGTTTTAATAGCCCCTGATTTTGAAAAATATTTCATCCTACAAACTGATGCTTCTGGTGTGGGCTTGGGAGCTGTATTATCACAGATGCAGGAAAATGAAGAGCATCCTATCCTGTTTCTCAACAGAAAAGTGCTGCCTCTAGAAGAGCTACACTCAGTAGTGGAGAAATAATGCATGTTAATAAAGTAGGCAACTGAGGCTCTTCAATATTACCTGTTGGGAAGAAAATTCACTCTAGTGTCGGATCAAACCCCACTGAAACTGTCATAGGAGAACAAAGAAAAGAACAACATAGTTACAAGATGGTTCTTGTCTTTACCATTCAACTTAACAGCCACTCACATGGCTGACAGTCAACATGGTAATGTTGATGCATTATCTTACATACACTGCCTCACGTTGTGTAAGAGAGAGAATGAGAGAAAGTGCAGCCTATGAACAATTGGAGTACCAGTGGAACACCTGAAAGTCTTAAAAAATATACAGGCCAGTGAATATATGGGTTTGTAAATTATTATGAGTATTCTCAACCCAGGGTTAATTGAGTGGGGGCTGATAGTAAGAAACTGCTTAATTGTTTAGATAGTGCGTCAATGAAACCCATTATTTTCTTTGATTTGTTTTAGTATTAATATTTTCACTGGCTAAATGTAAGTAAAACTTTGAAAAGTACATACAGCCTCCCCTATTGTGTTCCTACATCAAAGTGTCTGACACATAGGCACAAACCCACAGGAGATTGGTAATTTGTCGTAATACATAAACAATACATAAACACGCATAAAATTATGAATTTATATATATATATATATATATATATATATATATATATATAAAGAGAATATTAGGAGCTGCAAGTAACGGAACACAAATCAGAATGGACTAGGGCAGCATAAAATCTAAGTACCCCATGGGGTGGTGGTAGAGAAAGAAATGTATCAGAAGGGGAAATTAGTGAAGAGGGTGAGAGAGAGAAAAGTGATGAGAGGAAGTGAGTGAGGGAGTGAGCTGGTGTAAATAGAGAGGGGTTATCAGGTGAGGAAATAGACAGGGAAATCAAAAATGGAGACGGGGAAATTAAAGGGTGAGATGAGATAGGATCACGGTAAGGGCATTGTATAAGAGGGAGACTGATGGGGAGAATAGAGATGGAGGTTAATTGGGAAGGTAAAGAAGAGCAAATTGAGAGGCAGAAGTAAGTGAGGATATTTGAGAAAGTGCCTGAGAACACGAAGACAACTGAGATACAGGAAAAATAGAGGAAACATTTGTAATTGGAGGTATAAGAAATGGAGAGGAGGCATATTTTTAGAAAAGCATTGGAAATAATGGTTAGGTGTAAACGCATATAGAAAAGGAATTGAGAAATGCTGGAGAGACACAAAGAATGGCTAGAGACAGGCAACAAGGAAAGAACGGAGAGACATAAGGAATGGCCAGAGACAGGCAACAATGAAAGAGGGGAGAGACATGAGGACTGGCTATAGAGAGGTAACAAGGAAAGAGGGGAGACACATAAGGAATGGCTAGAGACAGGCAACAAGGAAAGAGGGGAGAGACATAAGGAATTGCTAGAGACAGGCAACAGGGAAAGAGGGGAGAAACATGAGGAATGGATAGAGACAGGCAACAAGGAAAGGGGGAAGAGACATAAGCAATGGCTAGAGACAGGCAATAAGGCTTGAGGGGAAAGACATGAGGAATAGCTAGAAACAGGCTACATGGAAAGAGGGGAGAGACATGAAGAATGACTAGAGATGCAACAAGGAAAGGGGGAAGAGACATAAGCAATGGCTAGAGACAGGCAATAAGGCTTGAGGGGAAAGACATGAGGAATAGCTAGAAACAGGCTACATGGAAAGAGGGGAGAGACATGAAGAATGACTAGAGATGCAACAAGGAAAGGGGAGAGACATGAGGAATGGCTAGAGACAGGTAACAAGGAAAGAGAGGAGAGACATGAGGAATGGCTAGAGACAAGTAACAAGGAAAGAGAGGAGAGACATGAGGAATGGCTAGAGACAGGTAACAAGGAAAGAGGGGACCGATGTAAGTAATGGCTAGAGACAGGTGACAAGGAAAGAGGGGACCGATGTAAGTAATGGCTAGAGACAGGGAAAGAGGGGGGAAACATGAGGAATGGATAGAGACAGGCAATAAGGAAAGAATGAAGAGGCATAAGCAATGGATAGAGACATGCAACATGGAAAGAGGGGAGAGACATGAGGAATGGCTAGAGACCGGCAACAAGGAAAGAGGGGAGAGATATAAGGAATTGCTAGAGACAGGCAACAATGAAAGAGAGGAGAGACATGAGGAATGGCTAGAGACAGGTAACAAAGAAAGAGAGGAGAGATATGGGGAATGGCTAGAGACAGGTAACAAGGAAAGAGGGGACCGATGTAAGGAATGGCTAGAGTCAGGGAAAGAGGGGGGACACATGAGGAATGGAAAAAGACAGGCAATAAGGAAAGAATGAAGAGGCATAAGCAATGGATAGAGACAGGCAACAAGGTTAAAGGGGAAATACATGAGGAATGGCTAGAGACCGGCAACATGGAAAGAGGGGAGAGGCATGATGAATGGCTAGAGACAGGCAACATGGAAAGAGGGGAGAGACATGAGGAATGGATAGAGATGCAACAAGGAAAGGGGAGAGACATGAGGAATGGATAGAGACAGCCAACAAGGAAAGAGGGGGGAGAGACACGAGGAATGGATAGAGATAGGTAACAAGGAAAGAGGGGGGAGACACGGAGGCATGGCTAGAGACAGGTAACAAGGAAAGAGGGGGGGAACATGGAGGAATGACTAGAGACAGGCAACATGGAAAGAGTGGAGAGACATAAGAAATGGCTAGAGACAGGCAACAAGGAATGGGGGAGACATGAGGAATGGCTAGAGACAGGCAACAAGGAAAGGGGGAGACATGAGGAATGGATAGAGAAAGGCAATAAGGAAAGGGGGAGACATGAGGAATGGATAGAGACAGGCACTAAGGAAAGAAGGAAGAGGAATAAGCAATGGATAGAGACAGGCAACATGGAAAGAGTGGAGAGACATAAGAAATGGCTAGAGACAGGCAACAAGGAATGGGGGAGACATGAGGAATGGCTAGAGACAGGCAACAAGGAAAGGGGGAGACATGAGGAATGGATAGAGAAAGGCAATAAGGAAAGTGGGAGACATGAGGAATGGATAGAGACAGGCACTAAGGAAAGAAGGAAGAGGAATAAGCAAAGGATAGAGACAGGCAACATGGAAAGAGTGGAGAGACATGAGGAATGGCTAGAGACAGGTAACAAGGACAGAGGGGGAGACATGGAGGAATGACTAGAGACAGGCAACATGGAAAGGGGGAGACATGAGGAATGGATAGAGACAGGCAACAAGGAAAGGGGGAGACATGAGGAATGGATAGAGAGAGGCTACATGGAAAGAGGGAGAGGCATGAGGAATGGCTAGAGACAGGCATCATGGAAAGAGTGGAGAGACATGAGGAATGGATAGAGACAGGTAACAAGGAAATAGGGGAGAGACATGAGGAATGGCTAGAGACAGGTAACAAGGAAATAGGGGAGACATGAGGAATGGCTAGAGACAGGTAACAAGGAAATAGGGGAGAGACATGAGGAATGGCTAGAGACAGGTAATAAGGACAGAGGGGGAGACATGGAGGAATGACTAGAGACAGGCAACATGGAAAGAGTGGAGAGACAGACAACAAGGAAAGGGGGAGACATGAGGAATGGATAGAGACAGGCAACAAGGAAAGGGGGAGACATGAGGAATGGATAGAGACAGGCTACATGGAAAGAGGGGAGAGGCATGAGGAATGGCTAGAGACAGGCAACATGGAAAGAGTGGAGAGACACGAGGAATGACTAGAGATGTAACAAGGAAAGGGGAGAGACATGAGGAATGGATAGAGACAGGTAACAAGGAAAGAGTGGGGGCATGGAGGCATGGCTAGAGACAGGCAACATGGAAAGAGTGGAGAGACATAAGGAATGGCTAGAGGAAAGCAACATGGAAAGGGGGAGACATGAGTAATGGGTAGAGACAGGCAACAAGGAAAGGGGGAGACATGAGTAATGGATAGAGACAGGCAACAAGGAAATGGGGAGACATGAGGAATGGATAGAGACAGGTAACAAGGAAAGAGGGGGGACGTGGAGGCATGGCTAGAGACAGGCAACATGGAAAGAGTGGAGAGACATAAGGAATGGCTAGAGGAAGGCAACAAGGAAAGGGGGCGACATGAGGAATGGATAGCGACAGGCAACAAGGAAATGGGGAGACGTGAGGAATGTATAGAGACAGGTAACAAGGAAAGAGGGGGGGACATGGAGGCATGGCTAGAGACAGGCACCATGGAAAGAGTAGAGAGACATAAGGAATTGCTAGAGGAAGGCAACAAGGAAAGGGGGAGACATGAGTAATGGGTAGAGACGGGCAACAAGGAAAGGGGGAGACATGAGGAATGGCTAGAGACAGGCAACAAGGAAAGGGGGAGACATGAGGAATGGGTAGAGACGACAACAAGGAAAGGGGGAGACGTGAGGAATGGCTAGAGACAGGCAACAAGTAAATGGGGAGACATGAGGAATGGATAGAGACAGGTAACAAGGAAAGAGGGGGAACATGGAGGCATGGCTAGAGACAGGCAACATGGAAAGAGTGGAGAGACATAAGGAATGGCTAGAGGAAGGCAACAAGGAAAGGGGGAGACATGAGTAATGGATAGAGACAGGCAACAAGGAAAGAGAGGAGAGGCATTGAAACCGGTAACCTGAGAGATGTGGAATGAGTAAAAGAAGTGGGATTTGAGGAATGAGAATATGAGGAGATTTATTTATAACACTGATAACAGCACAGGCATGGTGGGTGGACCATATTACACCATATGGTGAACAACTAATATGATCCCTAAATGGAAAGGATGTATTTCCTTGAATATTTATATAGATGCGATTCGGTTCAGGATATGTTACTACAAATCTATAGAGCTAGTCTTGTAATGATATAAACCACTACAAACTGTACCTATTGTGCAGTTAGAGCCATAAACCTTGCTTCTAACTAGGTAGTTTGCCAGTAGTAAAGATGGCGGCCGCTCCTTCCCGCGTACGCTGTCTTCTTGGATTTGATTGGAGGCTGGACGTTCAGGCCCGCCTTCTCACACCTCCCGGAGCCGCACACCCTCAATCTGTCGGACATTCTTTTAGTGCTCGTTGGTTCTGCTCCTCGTGCGCCGCAGGAAGGTCCCGGATAACCAGGTCGTTCCTGTACCAGCCCCTGGTGTCGCCATGTCTCGCTACTCGAGGCCGCCCAACTCCTCTCTCTTCGTAAGGAATGTGGCGGATGCCACCAGGTAAGAGCATAAGAAAGGGCGCGTAATGGGGAGGCTGTGCGGCCTATACCGAATGTATGAGCGCGCGCGCTCAGGTGATGGGAGATACAAGATGGAGCCTAACACACCTAGGTGCAGCGGGAGGCCTAGGGCCTAGCTATGAGCACAGCTATCATACACATACCAGGCCTTCTCTATATTTTACACTGGCGCTTCATCACAAGGTGCACCTACTACATCATCAAAGCCTGGCACTGCATGTCTTATCTCATGGGTGCCTAGGTTTGTGTATATACCGAGTCCTCCCCAGCCTGGCATAGGAGGGCAGAGAAGGGAATAACATGCCGTGTAGGACTATAGGCCCACCATATACTGCTCCACACACACTATATAATATATATATATATATTTACACACACACGGAATATCAATGTGTACCTCTACCATTCATAAAAATGCTGATTGTAGCACAACGTAACTGCTCCTCCTTTGCGTTGCCATAACAACCTGACTTTGTGTAAGAATACTGTGTGTGGATGCTAGTGATCACAGACGGTGCTCCACTTGTTGTTCTTGGATTCCAAGCCCAAATCTGTTTAACTTCCCAGTGCAGCAAGTCTAGAAAACCTACCTTCTCATGAGGATGGTTTGGCAAGTCTTCAGTGATCACTTATTCTTGCAGCCTCTCCAGCTAAAGCTAGCTTAATCTCTGGGTCACAATAAATGGTATTCTATAACAATGCATAGGCTTTAATAACATCTCTTACACACAGGGTTAAGACAACTCTGGTAAGAACCCTAATTTGGTAATTGGGAAATGACTCAAGTTATTTACTTGTATAACATATATTATATGAAAACTTCTCCAATAACCTTGTCTTCCTGCTCGATTTACTTAACGGCATATCTAAGTTTCCCTTTTTCTAATCTTCTACATGCTTATATCAGGAACACAGTACATTGGTTCATTCTAGTCACATACAGATTTATTCTATTTAAAAATAAAACATGTTTTCCTTCTATGGGTGGACTACCCAAGGCATTTTTAAACTGAATTACTGTATTTGCCTGTAATGATACTATTGGATCCTTATCTATGTTTTTGTTTACAGAGATTTAAATTCAAATGTACAGTAAATAACCACAGGAAGCCCATGCTTTTGTCAGTAAAACGCCCTTCCATTTAAAGGTCCAGATAGATGAGTAACAATCCTGTATCATGTTAATGTATTTTTAAGACACTATAGATGACTATTGTTTTCAGAGTCATTTTTTAAATAAGATTATTTAAATAAAATGGGGAGTCTATGCCAGTTAAACGTCTCTTCAAACTAAAGAGTAGCATTAGTGTTTTTAAGACTTTTGATGTAACATTATTTGCTGTTTCTTACTTTTTAATGGGTTTGCTCCCCTTATTTTATCTTTCATCCGGTTAAGCAAAATGTTTTCAGTGACTTGCCATTTACAACACTGTATTATGACTGTCGTTTTTTTTACTTGTAAATATGTTGTCACAATATATTGATACAGGATGGATAGGACCTATGTATGTTTACTGAATCAATATTCTTAATCCATTTTATTCCTCTTCCCGGATATTAATTATTTTAAAGGTAGACAGTACCTTATTTTGGTTTTAGCAAAATACAAACAATATTAGACCAAATATATAGAGTTCTGAATTACACATTTAGTTTCCCTCTGCTTGCATCATTTTCCTCCCAACCTGTAGGGCATGCTGTGAGACTTCTTATTGCACTTTGAAATGCTCACAGCATGGCTTTGATGTCCCACTGATCCATGTGGCCTCTAATGTGGAATAGAAATGTCATATAGAGACATAGCTAGCTATGAAAAATGACCGCCACTAGGGGCTAGCAGACAGAAATAAATTCATAATTCTGCTAGTCGACTTTCATGATGTTGGATGCAACTTATACCCTTACAGTCATGTTGTAACTGCAGTGTCCCCTTAAGGGGTCTAACAGCGGTAGTAATTTCATATACATCCTTGTAGTAGATATGCAACTAAACATAGCACTTACAGGAAAAGCATAGTCCATATGTTTATTGATAATTCATAATTTTCAACCTTAAGTGACCTTAAAATTTTGGGACTTTTATGATTAGGATGTAGACTACCTTTTTTCAATAAAATGCCATTTCTGTTATGTACCCAAAAAACTGTCTATACTTGCAGCAGAAGTGTTGTGTGTACTATACAATGGTCTATACAATCTATTATTACTTGTATGGCGTGCAAAGAATATAGCCTTCTCTGTGTTGATCTATCAAGGTGAGGTCACACTATCAACCTTTTGTCTCTGTCTTACACACTTCAGGCCGGAGGATTTGCGCCGTGAGTTTGGTCGGTATGGCCCAATAGTAGACGTTTACATTCCACTTGACTTCTACAATCGTCGCCCCAGAGGATTTGCTTACATACAATATCCTTTATTTGTTTGTGTTGATGTTCAGAAGCGTGCATGTGCCTGCACTCTAACTGAATGTGTGTTTATCTCTCTGTCTCAGAAAATGTAAAGCAGTCCACAGTAGCTGGCAAGCACCCCAAGGTTTGAATGAGCCGGGTTA
Source organism: Discoglossus pictus (assembly GCA_027410445.1). Taxonomy (NCBI): domain Eukaryota; kingdom Metazoa; phylum Chordata; class Amphibia; order Anura; family Alytidae; genus Discoglossus; species Discoglossus pictus. Next base: position 257,817,230 of record CM050165.1, read on the forward strand.
GATAGGACCAAGCGTAAAGCCCAAAGACAACTTTGAAGTTGCAGCTTCAAGGAATAAAGAGGGAGGGTGGAAACAGATAAGAAAGCTGGACGAGGGGAAGTTCTTGTCAAGCACTAAAGACACAGCCTGCACCAAGCTGAGGGTTCAAATTTCCTACCCTTTAAATCCAAAGCCAAGTCCGATTTGGTTGATCCATGTCCACCTTGCAAGCCCCAAAGAGTAAAGGTCAAGGTTCAAGATCAAGTCAAATGAGGTAATGGCAAAAGTCTACTTTTGTATCCTACTATTCAAATATTTGAATTGCTGTTAACTATTTTCACACTAAAATCTGTTTTTAAAACTGTTAATTTTGTTGGAAAAATATTAAGGGCTTGTTTAAAGCAGCTTCTGTGGCAAGCTTTCGGAATTGGCTTTGTGTAATGCACTGATGGTTCTATTTTTTTATTTTACTGTATGTATATATTACACATATGCACACACATTCTCTTTGGGTAATTTATTGAATGGACAGATACTAGTTTGTAGAAGCAGAGTAGCAAGTGCATAAAACAAATGGGACGTGGTAGAGAAAGGGGTGAAAAGGTAATTTAGTTTGTGTGCAGGCGCGGTTGAAATATGTCTTTTTTTTTTTACTTTGATGGACTGTCTCCAACATTTCCAGTATTCTTTTGCAGTGCTATTTGGATAGTATATGCAATACATTGTCCATGGGTAAAGAAAAGTGTTAAACATTGCAAAGTATTAATGGTCTCTAACATAAATGCTATTAGGCTTTTTATATTCTGGTGTGTGTGTTTTTTTTTTTTTTTTTTGAGTGCTCGAACTGTTTAAACACCAGTAAGTAAATGAAAATGATGGCTACTGATTGACCTAGATGTATTCAAATAACATTCTGTAAAAATGACCCAGTACCAGCCATTGAGGACTTGAGTAAGGCATGCATGCTGTGACAATATCCTCCATAATATATTAAGCTGTACACTCTTTTTTAATAAGGTCACAGATCAAACTAATTTGGTAAATTACGTCTTTGTGAACAAGCATTTAAAACTAACAGTTTAGATGACCAGCCAATTTTGAAAGCACGCATGCAATTACCTTTGTTTAATACGCACCCATAAATGACCTCTCCGCATGCAATGTTTTGTGATATTTTTAAAATTGTATCTAATTTGTGTTTTTAATATATAAAAACATGAGCAGCCAGGTGCTACTTATAAGTTTTTGCTATTAAAGGGACACATCAGATGTAATCATTTAAAACTATAGGCAATAACAAGTACTTAATCAAACAGGATTAAAAAAAGAAATCAAAGTAAAATGACATTGAAGTTTGCGATCTTTAGTTGTCCACCATCCTGATCCAGATGGATTACTGATTATGCATTGGATGGTTAAATCAAATGGTCCACCAAGAAGCTCTGTCAAGACCCTTAGAAATCATGTTCTTCAAAAAGTTTGCTAACCACTGCCATCCTGAAACCTGAATAACAAATAAAGATATTGTGTGAAGAACACTGCTGCTTTGAATAGGCTCTTTTGAGTTTTTAAGATGCTTTCTTATAGGGACACGGACACCTTTTGTCATGCATTTTAAGAGAACATGTATGAAAACTGTACTGTGTTTTATTTTTTTTACATGGAAAATGTAAATAAAGTTCAGCATCTACCAGATCAGGGACTAGAAAGCAGAGCACCACCAACGCACACTTTTTAAAATATGTTTTCCGGGTCAAAAAAAAATGTTTTAGATTCATGATAAGAAATTAGAAACATCAGTGCCCCATTTTTTAAAGCAGCACTATAGTATACATCAAAAATAGTTTTTTTTTATTAGTTAAGTTACTTATTAGTAATTCTGTATTTGGGGACTTCCTTGATAGAAGTTGTATCTGTTGTCCTGATAACCTTGCTTACGTCTATTTCCCTACAGTGACTTAGGTAGACAAACCTTCACCCATCAGGAAAAAAAACTAGGACAAATTAAAAAAAAAAAAATACATTGAGTTTTGTTTCTTGAAATACTGATAACTATTGCTAATCAGTAGCTAAACAAATAAATCGCTATTGTATGACCATTGCAATGGCCCTTTAAGGTGGTAAAGTTCAGTTTTTTGAGTTTCAAAACATGTTTTTTTTTTTTAAATCTTTTTGGTTTATAAATGCCATATGCAGTATAACAGTCTCCTTAACAGAAAGTCAGGTTTGAAGATGTTCGTGATGCTGAAGATGCCCTTTACAATCTCAACAGAAAGTGGGTTTGTGGCCGTCAGATTGAGATTCAGTTTGCTCAAGGAGACAGAAAAAGTAAGTTCTTGGGAACAAGTTATTCCTACTGTGCAGCCTTTATTCCATGTGACACTCTGCTTTCATCTTTCCTTCTGTATTTATCAGATTTCCTTGTCATTTATGGAAATGAAAAATTATAGTTTCAGAACAATTTTGTATTTAGTCATAAAATGTTTTCTTTCAACCTAATTATGTTTTATAGACCTAAATCTCAGGAGAAGCTTATGGTTGGAGAATTTGTAATAGCTTTCTTACAACTGAAAATAGCATTTTACAAGGAGGTTAATGCATCAATCAATTATACATTTTTTGAATTTTACTATTATGTTGTTTATTTTTGTGATGTAGCTCCAGGGCAGATGAAAACCAAGGAACGGCATGATTGTTCCCCAGATGACCACAGAAGGTCCAGGAGTCGTAGCAGGAGGAGGACACGCAGCCGAAGCTCTTCCTGGGACCGAGACCGGGGCAGGAGAAGGTCAGGAAGCTTAAAAGCAGAGTAATTATCCCCCGGTTAAGACGGTTCTAACGCTCATATAATAGTTTAATTTGCTTATTTCGTAACTAGATAGCCATAAACATATTTCAAGAAAAATCAATTTAGCGTCTTAAAACATAAATTGTAAAGTTTGGTGTTTTCAGCAGATATGCTTTTCTACCCACTATCAAGTTTCAGGAGGTGGGAGTGGGCCGTCCATCGACTTTCCTCACAGGAATCTTTATTTGCTGCTCTGATTGTTATATAAATATGATTTTTTGGCTAGATCTAAAAGTACAGTTGGCTATGCTTATCAGAAGATGGAGCAGAGCTCTTATTTGAGAATCTGTTTCGTATAAAAAGTGATTCTGCACTTCAGGTAACTACAGATACCTAATTTACACCCTGCCTAAAATTAGCAATTTATACATTTTGCTCTAAAATGTTATATAAAATATACACACTGCAATTTGATGTAGATATTAAGGTAGTAATGCATCTGTTTTTTTTTCTGTCAGGTCAAAACATAGGAGACATTCATATAGCCGCTCAAAGTCCCACTCTAAGTCACCCTCAAGGCGTTCAAGAACACCACATAGACATTCTTTGTCCCGGGGGCGCTCCAAATCGCTGGAAAAGTCACCATCTGGATCCCCACCAAAGCCGTCAAGTTCTGGAAGAAAGTCTCGCTCAGGGCAGAGACGTTCAGGCTCCACACCAAGATCTCAGTCAAAGTCTCCCCATCAAAGAAACTCCAACTCAGTTTCACAAAAGGAAACCACTAGACATTCTCAGTCCCGCTCAAGATCTAGGTCATGGTGTTACAAGGGCGAAAACAGTCATCAGTCTGGCTCTGATGAAGATTAGGCCCTTTTTTAATTTGTGTAGTGATGATAGACCTGCATAGCATTGGTCCACAATGCTATGCAGATTCCTGATCTGCCAAGGAGTTAGTTATATCAACTAGGCTTTCTAGAACATATGAATACATGAGGTAGAATATTGTTTTTCGGTTGTGATTGGGGCAAATATTCAAAGAAATCTAATTATTTAACAATCAGTATTCTTGACTCTCATAGCCCTTGTTTTTTGTTTCTTTTCTTTTTTTTATTCTTTTTGCTGTGATATATAACAATATATTTTTTCGTTTGAGACATATACAAGGTCTAAAGTCTTCTGATGCATGGTAATGTAAAGAAGATAAAGATAGAAAGCAGAGTTTTTTTTGGATATGAACTTTTTTTATACAGCAAAACAATGTTTTTGTTAAACAATCTCTGTTTAAGAATTATTGTAGCATCATTTGTCATGTTGTAAAGTTAAATGCCTTTTGATACATAGAAAAATGCCTATAGAACTAAGAATTTTGAATAAAACATGTACTGATAACTTGCCTTTCAATATTCACCAATATATGCAAGGTTTTGTAAGTGGGTTGGTGTAAAAAATCATGCTTTTGTTGAAAATCCTTTGTCTTATAACTTCCAGTTTTGACTGATGTTAAATATTGTTTGCCAGGAAACTGGTCTTGCATGAAATACTTTGATTCTACGTAAGTCTCATTGTACTTGCATTTGCTGTGCTGCAGAAACCATTGTGTTGGTATGTATTTTAAATACAGTAGTGTCCTTTCATAGCGTGTGTTTGATTTTTGTCCCCAAGTAATGCCTTTGTTGGAGACTAGTTAAATATTGTCTTAACAGTTTTAATAAATGGGGAAATAACGTTTTTGCAAGCGTAGTTTTTCAAGAATATATTTTATATATAGAACTATAGTGGCCATTTTTGACAGTTAAATCAATGTTAACTTTTACATGATAAACATGTACTCTAAGTTTGTCGTTTTAAAAATTAGCTTATAATAATGGAAGTAAACCACAAACAAGCAAGACATGCCGAGCTCCAAATTATCACGACTAATTGTTTTCTAATTGTTATGAATTTGTGAAATATTACCATATAGAAGTTGGCTCTAGTAATACATATGAACGTTAACCCAAGAGTTGTTAAATCCAAACTGACCTTAGCCGATCCGAGTAATGAATAAATATACATTTAAGCCTACGCTAAAACATAATCCCACTGAAAACCGTGAAACTGATTCAGTAAAAGAAGCTAATGTTTTATTTGTATATTGTGTATTAAGAAGTTGTTTCTTACTGTAGAGAAATGACAGGCGACCTGTTTCACTTGAATGGCCTCATGTGGCCTCTGAGGTCTTGCATATCCTCACAATACTTTTAAACATTTTTTTATTTAACCCAAAGCTAAATGGTACATTTGCTTGTTTTTAGAGCAAGATCTTAGACTGTGTATTTTAAAGAGCATGCACACCCACTCCAGAGAACAGACCTGAGGCCTGATGAGAAGTACCTGACGACTGCAGTGTGCCCACTGTTGCTGTAGAGCTTGGGTAGTCAATAGGCTTCTGCATTTATTTATTTTGTATTATTATTTTTGGACTTTATTCCAAATCTATTCATTTTTATTTACTTTGAGGAAACCTCTAGTATCATGCATACATATGTTTACTGACTTTGTACCACCTGTTAGTAGAACAAGGGCATATCATATTTCTACATCATGTCTGCATCAATAAGGATTTTTATGGTAAAAGTTGAATGCCTCTCTTTTTTTATGGTGTGGGATGTCTGGTTCTTAGGAGAGATTGGATTACCAGTAGCCAATTCTCGGGTGGTGGAGAAAATGGAGTTACAGAGCAACAGGAAATAGTATGGTAGATAATTGCTGATAACCTATCATGTATGTATCATTAACCTTGATTTTAAACATTTCAAACATATCTATAAATTAACATTGGTCGTCTTCTATGATTGAGAGTTATCTGGAACAGCCTAATAAGAAGTAAACTACAATAGAATGAATATATATAGATCTCCATCCATCCGCGGGAGAATATGTACTTGTAAGAGCACACTTTTTTTTTCTGAATTGTGACAGGGCTGGCCTTTGGCTACTGGTTGCTCCTGTGATTTCCCCATAAACCCTGGAGTCCCGATTTTTATACTTTTTATCTTTGCTTTTAATTAAGTGTTTTGAAACCAACAATAGCTTAATTGCAGCATGAAAGCAACATCTACACAAACGGGCTTGCTTATTGGCAGGAACACCCTGCCTAGCCCTGAGGCTTCTTCTCGCTCTGCAAGTAAAACAGTACACCACAATTACAATAGTGTTTGGGTTAAAAACCAGGTAAAAACAAGATGAATGATTGCATACGAATTCTATAGTGGGATGTGTGCTGCCGTGGTATACAAAATAGGCAGGACAAATATATTTAAAGAACTTGCACGTGTTACTAAGATGGTATAGTTGATTACTCCCTAGATCCGTATTACTCCAATTCTAGATCTGCAACATAACCTTGTATGTCCTCCTTTTTATTAAAACATATATCCAATAACTTTATAAAACAATCTGCTGTCGGAATCTAAATTGGTAGTGGGTTCCACAATCTGACTGCCCTTGTGAAGAACCCGTCTCCTTTTTTAAGGTGAAGTTTTATATTTAATCTATAAAAAGGTTAGAAGAAAAAAAGTATTTACTTTAATCATTCCTTTGTGGCTTAGTTCCTCCATTTTGTTACCAAATGCATAATTCTACACTTAAACTAAGGGATACAGGAATTGCAGTAAATATCTGCTCATGGCTCGAGAGCTGGCTAAAAGACAGGAAGCAAACGGTTGTTGTAAATGGAACATACTCCGATTGGACTAATGTGGTAAGTGGGGTTCCTCAGGGTTCAGTAATAGGTCCTCTCCTTTTTAACATATTTATTAATGACGTAGAAGTAGGACTCGAAAGTAATGCCTCCATTCTTGGTGGTGACACTAAGTTGTGCAAAGTAATTAAGATAATGATGTACTTTCCCTTCAAAGGGATTTGCATAAATTAGAGAAATGGGCGGCTAAATGGCAGATGAGATTTAATACAAATAAATGTAAGGTTATGCATTTGGGAAGGAAAAATAGCCACGCAACTTATAATCTTAATGAAGCAAATCTAGGGGTATCAGATATTGAAGGGGATTTGAAAGTGCTTGTGGACAAACACCTAGGTAACTGCTCAATGCCAAGCAGCATCTGCAAAGGCACATACAATATTAGCATGTATTAAGAAGGGTATACAAGCAAGGGAAGCAAATATAATGCTGCCACTTTACAAATCCCTAATATGCCCTCATTTGGAATATGGAGTACAATTTTGGGCACCACTACATAAAAAGGACATTTTAGAGCTGGAAAAAGTACAGAGAAGGGCAACAAAACTAATAATGGGAGGGGCTAAGTTAGGAAGAAAGACTAACCAAATTAAACTTATTTTCGTTAGAAAAAAGGCGTCTACGAGGGTATATGATTACCTTATTTAAATACATCCAGGGTCAATATAAGGCTTTGCCAAGTGAACTTTTTGTAGCAAGAGATTTTCAACTGACAAGAGGACATCTCTTGAGGTGAGAGGAAAAAAGATTTCACCTTAAACAAAGAAAAGGGTTCTTCACAGGGTGGTTAAACTGTGGAATTCTCTACCAAAGGAGGTGGTGACCGCCAATTTGATAGATAACTTCAAAAAGGGGTTAGATATATTTTTGAATAAAGAGGGCATTCAATGTTATCCTAGATAACTAGAAAATTTTGATCGCCAGTTTCTGGGGTCAGGAAGGATTTTTGCTTTTTTTTTTTTTCCTCATGAGGCAATTGGCAAAGTTTCAATGTTTTTTTTTTTTTCTCTTTGCCTTCCTCTGGATCAATTAATAACAAATAGTCCATATATTAAAAAGATCACTAGAAATGAAAGTCAAAGTCATGCATATAATAGGGGGTAGAAGTCAATTTACAGAATATAGCCCACACTGTACTTAAAACAATTGAGCAAGGATCACATGTATATGTATATCACATGTATATATGATAGCTGGAGAATATCTCATTCAACAGACAGGAACTTGTTTTAAGTTAGACATAGCCTGTACAAATTATAGCCTATTACATGGTGCGACTAGGCAGAGATTTTGAGTATCTGATATGAATTTTATTGGCAGTAATAACACAAAAAATAACAGGTGTAAAGGGAACTTGGTACAATGGGGTGCTACTAGGGATACAAAAAATATATGACATGGTGCACACCCAGGGGCCTAATTGTAATATAGAGAATAGTACATGCTAAAACTTAACGTTTAATAATATGGTTAAAGCTTAAAATTAAAATCTTGATACTCTGACGTCACATGAGATTGGATAAGGAGTGGAAAGGACTCAATATGCTACTATATGTATTGAATGAATAATCCCATGAGACCACAGAAATGTGATCCAGCTATAAAGTGCTAGGTGCTATGAACAACAGTGAAGTAATTACTGTGATAAATATTGCACAAAAATGAAAAAGTGAACAGTGCTAAGTGCAAATAATGATTATGCTGAATCACATAATCATAGATATGATGAATATTAAATATGATGGATATAAAAATGCTTAATATCCAAAGAGTAAATATACCCAAAGAATGGATATATCAAGGTGATCAGTATTAAATAATTAAGTCCAGTAGGATAACAATAAATGCTGGTAGTAATTGCACAAGGTCCTTTGAATTATATGAGACCACTCCTAAAACTACCAATGTTTAGGAGCTGTTTAGTGTGAGAGACTGGGCCTCCACATTCCTAAATTCACAAATTAACATAGTTTTCCTAGTTTAAATACCAGTAATCTAAAGAGAGGAAGGAGGACTTGTAACCGGGCTGTAAGCCCGTGCAGGGAAGAGAGTCACAGCTCCTCGACGCTGACCTATGAAGTCAATACTGGGCGCATAGGCAGTGTTTGCGGAGCTAGGAGCTGTGACAGAGCATATTCTTTTACAGAAGTTTTTAGTTAGTGAACTTCTATCCAACAGCAAGGTATTCACTAACTAAAAACTGTAAAAAAATATGCTATGTGCTTATATAGAGCCCTATTCAATTGGCCAAATCAAAATTGAATGAGGCCCTAAGTTTTTTATCTAGCCAGGAGACTGTTAATTTGTGAAGCGTTAACCCTCTTTCTGCGATGCTCTGCACGCAGCTGCAGTTATGACTTTGTCTGGTGGAATGTCAGAGCATCATGTAAACAGAGATTTTATTTATAAACTAGCAACTTGCCTGTCAAAAATGACGGCAATAAAATTTGGAGGATGTCAATGCTGTTTGCCACATAATGCAAGGTTCTTGCGGGCCTCGATGTGAGCTCCTTTGGCGTTCATCGCGTGCCCCGCACTTTTATGCCTCGCAATGAGCACCTTCGGCGCTAATTGCGAGCCTCTCCCATCATCTACTTTACATTGCAGTCGCGTGCCCCGCACTTTTGTGCCTTGCGCTGAGTGTCTTCGGCGCTCATTGCAAACCTCTCTCCACTCTCTAACCCCTGTGTCTGTTTCCCCCCGCTTACTACCATGCGTCTGTTTCCCCCTTATTTGCCTCCCCTGTGTCTCTTTTCCCCCCTGTGTCTCTTTCCACCCTCTCCCACCCCTGTGTCTCTGCTCAAGTCTTGCGTGCCTCGCAATGGGTGCCGTTGTTTGTACTTTCAAAGTCTTGCAGGTCTCGTGTCAATGGGCTAAGTGTTACGGGCCTTGTTTTGAGCCTTTTTGAAAACATTTACATCTTTATGGCCGCAATTTTTTTCCTCGCTTAGCCAATTTTCAATCTCAGAAAAACGCCAATTAAGCCTCAAATTAGCTTGTAACCTCACTTACAGGCTCCCTGCCTCTTTCCCTCTGCTGTGTGTGAGGTTGTAAGTAAAACATTTTAATTAAGTGACGTCTTTTGGTGATCGTCGGACTGCTTCTGAGTTACGGGCATGAAAAAAATATCGTCCGCATGCCCAAACCCGTAACATTTAACATTGTGTGACCAACATTTGTAACTTACCACAACCATATGTGATTTCTCTTTGAAAAAATAATGTATTTAAAAAATTCAAAAAGTCTTTCAAGATCGTATTATGAGAAGTTTACAGTGGTGAGCTCCAAGTTGTACTGAATTAACTGACCCATTAAAGACGGTTCATACATGAGCTCAAACATGAGAAGAGAAGAAACTTGGCCTATGACTACTTTGTTTAGACACCTCCAACTTTAGAGCTTTGCAAATTGTAAGGAACTTTTTCAAATAACATTTTGCTCATACACCCAAACATACATAAACGTTGTATGTCTACAAAATATAAATTCGCCGGAAATAATTACCTAAAAGCTATGTGGAAAACAGTTAAACAATTAATTGATAAAAGTCTTCAGACTGACTTTTGGATGACACCCTCGCTGTTCCTACTTTCTAGCGAAAATGACAAACTTTCCAAATAGCAAAATAGTTTAATAAGACACTTCCTTCTTGCTACATGTAGAACTACCGCAACATTTTGTAAAACTACCCAACCTAACATTATACAAATATTAAAATATTCTGATATTTAGAATCGTGCAAAGAACATAAATATTATCAGATCCGGACACAATGGTTTTCAAGACAGCACTTACAATGTCAATCACCTCTGAGATGCACTAGTAGAGCAAATTTTGCCCAAACCCTAAATTCCACTTATTTCCTTTCCCCTATACTTAGTCTTTCTTTTATCACTTGGTTAAAGGATCTAAATTAGAAACTATTCTATAAAACATGTTGAAGACAATAGATAGATGGATAGATAGATAGATAGACACAAACATTTTTACATCACAAATATATGGCACACTACGATCCTAATTTTGAAAACAAAAGTGTTGCATGTTATGTTTGAAGAGCTCAGCATTTCTGACCACATATTTGCCTTTCCTGTTGATCTAAATACATTTATATTCTGTGAATGAGCTGCATGTGTATAAAATACATGTATGTATGCTTTCCCTGCTCCATCAGAAATTACAAAATCTACACTGGGCTCCCAACTGTGTTTATGACGTCATCGCAAGGCGTCTAAACCGCATGACACGCAGTTACATAGCTCAGAGTATTAGAAATTTACAAACAACATCGTATATACTATTGATACAATTTAGGAGCCTACCCAGTCGCTCAGACTTACTCAGAACCACGTCCTAAAGATTTAGGGAAGTGGCAGATAACGATTTAAGTACAATCCGGATAGAAGGGAATTTCTCCACCTATTAGAGATAATAAATCCTTCCAATGAGAGAATGAAAAATTTCCCCATGAAAATATCACTCTATTACAACATCCCTTATAATTATTTCACTTAAATAGAACCTATTGTTTATGGTTCTATTATTATTAGCATTAGCACTTTTTCTGCATTTATAGCACTTTTTCACCTTCAGCACCTTCAGCACTTTATTAAATTGTATTTATAGTGATGTGTAATACTTTCTGCAATTGATTTAGCACTGACACTTTATATCAATCTTGGATTTATTATACCTGAGCGATTAGTGAATTCAATATCCTGCCTCTGTAATTTTAATATATTTTTTAACTAGATTAATTTATTAAAAGCTAAGTTTTAACTTTCACCCTTTTATGATATCTATACTTGAGTGAATATAGGTGTGCACAAGAATAGGGGTCCTTGTTGTTTATTTTCTTTTGCTGTTGACCATTATCCCTAGTAGCACCCTATTAGTTCATTAACTTTTCTCAACCTTGAGCTACCTTTTGCTTTTTATTGACTATACTCTATTGGAAGTAATTGAAAATTTCGATTGCATGATTATCTTTTTGGCTCTTTCATATTCTAGCCATTTTGACACAGGAAAATTGAATTCCATACAAACCTCAGCATGAGACTTCAATTTCCCTGAAACAAACAGATCACCTAAGCCCTCATTCATTTGCAATTTGGCCAATTGAATAGGGCTCTAAATAAGCACATAACATATTTTTTTAAATAAGTTTTTAGTTAGTAAACATCTATCCAAAAGCAAGGTCTTAACTAACTAAAAACTTATTTAAAAACATATGCTATGTGCTTAATTAGAGCCCTATTCAATTAGCCAAATCACAATTGAATGAGGCCCCTAGTGAGTAAATGTTCCATTTACTACAGTCATGGAGAAATGGGAGGTTAAGAACCCTACCCAACCATAGCAATGTTATACCAGGTAAGGGGGATGTGGAAAGATAAAGTTTATTATTCCACATAAACCAAAATTCCAGCCCAGTTTTCACTATCATGGGCATTTGCCTATTTATTTTACACAATGACTTGTCATACCAAAGCCAATCTGTTAGTACCAGATTACTAGTGAGATTTTGTTCTATATTTACCCAGCTGTTTTTATTTATTTTGGATGGCCAATTTGCACAATGTTATTATTATAATAATAATCTTCTATACATGGAGACGCAATACCACCTTTTATAAAGCTTTTTCTTCACTTTAATTCTAGTTTTTTTTCCCATTATAAATGAATAAATCAAGGTAGGCATCTAAAGAGATAATTTATTTAAGGTAAAATTGTCATTTTTATGGCTGCTACTCTCCCTAACCATGATAGTGTATTTGATTTCCAATTATCTAATTGGGCTTTAATTTTGTTATATAATTTGGTGACATTTATTTGAGTTATTTCTTCCACCTTGCTGGAAAATTCTATTCCTAGATACGATATTTTATTCATTTCCCAATTAATATCCCAAATTGATTTTAATCTTTTTTCTTCTTCTTCATCTATATATATGGGTAGTACTTCTGTTTTAGACCAATTTATTTTATAATAGGGGATATCTCCAAACTTCTTTACCAGCTCTTGAATATGAATTAAAGATTTGCTAGGTTTAGTAAGGGTTAGTATCACATCATCTGCATATAGCATGGTTTTATATTCTGTTTCTCCAATTCCTAATACCATGGATTTTATTGTTTCCTCTGATAGCTTCTGGTAGAGGTTCCATCATAAGAATAAAAATCAACAGGGATAAAGGGCATCCCTGGCGGGTCTCATTAGTAATAGGTATAGAGGGTGATCCTGAACCAATTCCAGAGATAAAGGCACTTGGGGAGGAGTAGAAAAATCCAATTGAATTTGCTCCAAAATCTCCAAATCCAAATTTTAATAGAACTTGGTACATATAATGCCAGTTTAACCTATCGAAGGCTTTCTCTGCATCTAAAGTGATAATTACACACGGTTTATGATTATCTTTGCTATAAGCTATTAAATCGATCAGTCTCCCAGTGTTATCTGCCCCCTGCCGATTTTGAAGAAAACCAGATTAATCCATATTTATCAATTTAGAAAGGCATTTTTCATATAATTTTATATCAGTGTTCATTAGAGATATAGGTCTGTAATTCTTACAATATCTAATATCTTTATTTTGCTTTGGAATATTAATTATGGCTGCTTCCAGCATTTCTTTTGGAGCTTTACCCTTTATCTTAGTTTCATTAAATGTTTTAACTAACTTTGATTAAAGATGACTTAAAGGTTTTATAGTAGAAATTTACAAACCCGTCCGGACATGGAGCTGAATCTAATTTCAAATTAATAATTGCCTCCTCTATTTCTGAAGAATTTATATCTCTATTTAGAAGTTCTAGATCTTTTTTATTAATTTTAGTTAGTGTCAGTTGGTCTAAAAACATTTTTATTTCCTCTATTTCAGGTTTTATAACGTCATTATTGTTTTCCAAGTTGTATAAATTCTTATAATAATTAAAAAAGGCCTTTTCAATGTCACAAGGATTAGTCAATGTAGATGAGTCCTTTTTAGTATTAATAATCAGTTCTTCAATTCTATTATACGTTTTTTATTTTTTAGTTTCCCTGCTAGTAGTTTGCCTGCTTTGTTATCTAGGAAGTATTTTCTCTGTTGGAGCTTCCATAGGGAGTTATCAATGTTCTTTTGCACTAATTTCTTTATTTTCATTTTAACCTGTGATATCTCCTTTGTGATATTAGATGACGGGTCGAGATTATTCTGTCTTTCAAGATTAGCTAATTGAATATGTAAATCTTGAGATGAAGAGCCCTGTTGTGACCTTCTGAAGGCACTCTATGAAGATAAAACCCCTCTTATATATGCTTTATGAGTATTCCATACCGTTGTTGGTGACCGAATTTCCATTGCTATGAAAAAACGTTTCTATCTCTTTCTTTAATAAAAATTGTTTATCTGGTTTATTAAATAAGGAGATATCCATCCTATTTCTAGGTTTTTTGTTGTTGTCCCATCTTGATCTGCCTCACCAACTCTTATATGTGAAGGTCCTCAAATCACTCTAAATACATAGTGCTGTGTACATGCACATACAAACATTTTATTATGTTCAATAATTTTCACTTAACTTTCCTTATTACCTGTAGCAAAAGTTACTGTGTAGAACACAATCAGGAAGAGAATGAAGCAAAATGTGTATGGGGGTCTCTAAGCAGGGCACAACATTTGAAGCATATCCACAGCCACCATGCCACCATATTCACCGTTCCCCTACTGTAATATTTGATTTTGTATAAACATTGTTTATTACTAAATACAAGATGGCCTTTTTTAGTAGGTTCGTGAATAGCTTGGGACAGTTAATGATCTGCCAATGTACTTACTATGGGCCTGATTCAATTGCCCAATTCGTACCTTTATACACACTTAAAATCACTCTTAATTTTGCTACATATTCGGCAAATATTACTTATTGGAACTAATGAATTCTTAGGTCAATAGAAGGCATATAAACATTTATAAAAAAAAAACACCCAAAGCCTAATTAATGAGTACAGTGCCTTGCAAAAGTATTCACTCCCTTGACCTTTTACCTATTTTGTTACATTACAGCCTTAAGTTCAATGTTTTGTTAATCTGAATTTTATGTGATGGATCAGAACACACTAGTCTAAGTTGGTGAAGTGAAATGAGAAAAATATATTCATAAAACTATTTTTTAGAAATAGAAAACAGAAAATTGGCATGTGCGTATATATTCACCCCCTTTGTTATGAAGCCCATAAAAAGCTCTGTTGCAACCAATTACCTTCAGAAGTCACATAATTAGTGAAATGATGTCCACCTTTGTGCAATCTAAGTGTCACATGATCTGTCATTACACATACACATATTTTTTGAAAGGTCCCAGAGGCTGCAACACCTAAGCAAGAGGCACCACTAACCAAAGACTGCCCTGAAGACCAAGGAACTCTTCAACCAAGTAAGGGACAATGTTGTTGAGAAGTACAAGTCAGGGTTAGGTTATACAAAAATATCCAAATCGTTGATGATCCCTAGGAGCACCATCAAATCTATCATAACCAAATGGAAAGAACATGGCACAACAGCAAACCTGCCAAGAGACGGACACTCACCAAAACTCACGGACCGGGCAAGCAGGGCATTAATCAGAGAGGCAGCACAGAGACCTAAGGTAACCCTGGAGGAGCTGCAGAGTTCCACAGCAGAGACTGGAGTATCTGTACATAGGACGACAATAAGCCGTACACTCCATAGAGTTGGGCTTTATGGCAGAGTGGCCAGAAGAAAGCCATTACTTTCAGCAAAAAACAAAACGGCACGTTTTGAGTTTGCGAAAATGCATGTGGGAGACTCCCAAAATGTATGGAGGAAGGTGCTCTGGTTTGATGAGACTAAAATTTTACTTTTCGGCCGACAAAGAAAACGCTATATCTGGCGCAAACCCAACACATCACATTACCCAAAGAACACCATCCCCACAGCAGCCGGGACTGGGAAACTGGTCAGAGTTGAGGGAAAGATGGTGCTACATACAGGGGTATTCGCAAAACCTGTACCACTTTGTGTGTGATTTGAGGCTAGGACGGAGGTTCACCTTCCAGCAGGACAATGACCACAAACACACTGCCAAAGCAACACTTGAGGGGTTTAAGGGGAAACATGTCAATGTGTTGGAATGGACTAGTCAAAGCCCAGACCTCAAACCAACAGAAAATCTGTGGTCAGACTTAAAGATTGCTGTTCACAAGCACAAACCGTCCAACTTGAAGGAGCAGGAGCAGTTTTGCAAGGAGGAATGGGCAAAAATCCCAGTGGTAAGATGCGGCAAGCTCATAGAGACTTATCCAAAGCGACTTGCAGCTGAACCTGAATGATGTTGCGAGAATGTGATGTCATTCAGAGCTCCTTGCCACGACAAGACTTGCTGGCAGGGGAGGGATTACGTATTGACACTGATCCACCAATAAACTCCCAGCCGAGGGGTAAAAATCACACACGAGAAGGGAGGGGGAGACTGAGGTGTCCAGGGAAGTAGGGTGGGAAAACATTAGAAGGACTGGGGGGTGACGGGAGGGCATGGGGCCCCAGGGAAATATAAAAGTAATTGCACACCACACCAGGGCCCCCCTCAGAAATGGGCCACGGTTCTTTGCACCAGCTGCATCGGCGGTAGCTCCGCCACTGGTTTCCATGCATGTGCAGGATTACAGCTCTCAGAAATGTTTAAAAATACATTTATTTTAACACTAGTATCTTGCCTGTCATAAAAACAACCTTTATTAAGCTTTTACTGTGCACTTAAACAATTTATATTTTTTCACCCATGGCCCCAGGCTATATAAGGTCCAGCTCATCCCCTGAATGAAGTATTGTGTCTGGTGTGGAGCTATCCAGGAAGGAGGGCTATATCATTTGGCATACAAACAACTGCTATTGTGTGTGGTTCTCGGCCCTTGTGGGGCAGATATCCAGAGCTGGGTGAACGTAAGGAAGTAATTGTTTCAATATATGTCAGAAAGTGTACCTGGCAATTGTTCAAAAGACTGTATACTGAAAAGGACATGACTGAGAGAGCATATTAAGAGTATTTGACTCCTTCACATGAAGACAAACACAACAGAACATGCTGGTTCAGCGACGTTTTCTCAGTTTGTCTCACCTCGGGTATCCTTTAACACGGACATGCCTCTTACTGCCTAAACAGGCAACAAAACCCTGTTCCAGGCTATAAGACTCTTCCACCTCTATGCCATGGGTAAGGATACAGCTGAAAACTGACCTCCTCTATAAACATAAAGACTTCAGTGACCTCTCACAACTGATGATGAGGAAGTATTTATAATAGGTGAACCAAATCCACTTTATTAACGGATGAGCCCGACTGGAATCAAACCTGGGTTGCAGAGGTGAAAGCACTGAATTCTAACCACTGGACCACCAGGAAACCAAATATACAAACCCCCAAAACCCTTAAGGGTTTCTCCTTGGTCATGAAGAGTTTGCCAATGTCTTGCTTTTAGTCTAGAGCGGTGGTTCCAAAACCTCTCCTCATGGGTAACTAGATAGGTCACAATTTAAGTTTAACCGTGTGAACACAGGTGAGGCAGTTCATATTCAACAGGTCACGGAGCATCAGATTGCCTAATCTGTATTTGTCATGTTAAACCTAAATCATGATCAGTCCAGTGGGTCTTCAGGAGATGGTTGGGAACTACTTATCTGTGGTTACCTCTGAGGGGCTCCTGCACCTACTGATATGAAGAGAGGGGTAGTATTTTCTCTGCTGAGCACAAAACTTTGCACGTGCTCCACAGTAGGGAGTCCCAGGCACACTTTAACTACATTACTTAGTTTTTCCTACCATTTCTGAAGAAAGGCTTTTCCATTTAACTACATACTATTGGGTGCATTTATTTTCTGCTATGGGGAGTATTCTAGTCAGATGCAAAGTGTTACATTTGATCATGTGTAGGCTTGCTAGTGAGTATCCTGGAGTGATTTCATTGGTTAAAGAGGGGCAGTGATCTATGGTGGTTAAAGTCCTTTAGAGTAAGATAGTCATTTTGTGACCACTGATTTAATAGCACACCTACACGAAGCCCAACTAGAAAGAGGCTTAGTGTGTTCTGTTGCAAGCCTAATGTGGTCTAGTCTGTGACACAACACTTTTCTAATTAGAGTTAGATATTGGGGAGGCACGCATGTTTACTAGCCATGTCCATTAAAAAAAAATACTCTGCTTTGTTATTAACCCCATCTTATAAAAAGGTACTCCATTACCACACCACACATTTATATAAGAGCACTATATGCACATATTTGCACTCTTGTCTGCTATATGTCCTAGCTTAACATGATTCATGAGCATGTTACAGAAAGTAGATTTATAATTGGTCTTTCACTTTAAAATTCTGACTTTACCTCTCTTTCAGAGCACATACAACACACACAAACTTGAAAAGCAGACTTTTTTCTGCAAATTTTTTGTAACTAAATCTTGCATCACAAAGCAGTGCAGGAAACAAGAGATACAATTTGTTAAAAGGGATAAAAGTAGTAACATGAAAAGCTTTAAAGGCATGTTTCCTGGATTATGATACATCTGATAGATGAGAATCAGTAGTGAATGACATTTTTTTTTGCATGAAAAAAAATACAAAAACAAACTCACCCTGATGTTTGCTAAATCTCTTGAATTTGCAAGCAGCAGCTTTTGTGAGATGACACCCTTAAGAATCCCTGCTAAAAATTGTATAAAATTAATTTCTTCTGACCAATCACAGGCAGCTAATACAATGTAACACTGATAGCAGTTTCACTAGGAAGGAATCATGGGATATGTACTTCCCTGCACGAGAAAGCAGGAGGAGTCAGACACTGCTTTGTAGATCTCTGCATTATGCTGCTGCTGGTTTGAAGGTTAGTAGAGAGTTACAGTGTACCGTATATAATCGAGTATAAGCCAAGATTTTCAGCCCCTTTTTTAAGGCAAAAAAGGGCCCCCTGGGCTTATACTCGAGTCACTCCCCCCCCCGTGTCTCTCTAACCCCCCCCCAACCATGTGTGTCCCCCCCCCCCCCCTCCACCTAAACCCCCCTAAATACCTCCCCCCTCACTTACCTGCTTGTGCTCCGGCCTCCGCTCCTTGACCCGGCGCGCATGTGACGTATGAGGTATTTAGGTTGAGGAGGGGGAGGTTGAGGAGGTGGGTTGGGGTTGAGGAGGGTGATAAGGGAGGTTGGAAGAGACACGGGAGAGAGAGGGGGACACGCAGGGCACAAGAGGGACACAGGGGCAGCACATTTACCACCCTCGGCTTATACTCGAGTCACTCATTTTACCCAGTATTTTGTGGTAAAATGGGTGCCTCGGCTTATACTCGGATCAGCTTATACTAGTATATACGGTACCCAAATGCAGTGTTTCTTTTGGTAGGTACACTGTGCCTATGTAAGCAGCTCTGGGGTGTGTGGGAAACTGGTTTTATTTTATTAAAATAAAACAAATCTATATGTGTATAGAATGTCTCAGTTGAATGTGTGTGTCTGATATAAGCAGCGAGTGTTAGATTAGAGAAAAGGAAGACTTAGATAAACTTTTAAATTGTTTCATATTCTTCAATTGTACACACAGAAAAGAAAATCATACCAGACAAATTGGGGTGGCCAAATTGTTATTTATTTTAAATTTTAATAAAAGTCAATTTGTATATATGGGGACATTTCCGTTGTTTAGATGATGATAAAATTCACATTTAAGATATGATGGAGAAAGCTCCTCATACTTGAGTATTTTTCCAATGCTTTGTAACCCGTGGATAAAATATAAATTTGTAAAATTGATGCTTGAAATATTTTGGAATACAAAGCTGAAATTTACATAGTTTAAAATACACAACTTCAGCAATTGTACTGAAGATGGTGCAAATTGTTTGGAGTGCCCTCCAGTTGGCTGAACACCGTTATAGCTTTACAAAACATAGCTTTCCTGGCCCCTCTGATCCTAAGATGACTCAAGGAACTGAACTGCATACACATCTGTAATTCTATTTGTTCTCACAGAAATACACTATATGTGCAAAGAAAAATCTTTCTTCATCATCATCTTTTCATTTGACTTCACATAAGCTTCGTCACTATACATATAAAACACTTAGCTTTTGTCAGGTCAAAATACATCCTTTTATAACAAAACTAAAGATTTACTTGGAGAGTATAAACAAGGATATACACATATTACACAGTGTACATTATTTACATAACCATAAAAAATAGAATACTAGACTTTGTACACAAATGTAAATGCAAGTCCAATTTTCTTGCTGAATTGTAGGTTCAGTGCTTCTAACAAGATGCTGGGACTAGCGAGAAGCTGCTAACGAATAGTACATGAAGAAAACAGGCAAAGGACATGTTCAGATGATTACAGCTGGACTTTCAAGAGTGTTTTTAAGTGAAACGTCATCAGTTCTTTACATTGATCAAAATGCAGACTTTTCTTTCCTACCCAGTGACTGGGTGGTTTTGGAAGGTCACTCGGAGATGGGGGATCACTGAATTTTGCTCCTGCATAATTTATTTTCTTTGCATTTACATCTCTGGGAAAGGTATCTTGTGTTGGCTTTAGATCTCTCACATTTTCAGCACTGGCTAAGGGTTTCTTTTCTTGTTTCCGAAAGGGACTGTTGATTATATCACATTCTGTTTGAAGCCTCTCGCTTTTTTTGGGAGAGTTCTTGGTGTGCTGTATGTTACATTTGCTTTTCTGTTTGTGATGGCTCCATTGCTCACATCGATGAACACAGGGACTGTGCGGAGTGCTATTCTTTTCAGATTTTATCTTTTTTTCAGATTTTACCATCTTTGTTTTTAATCCCTGTAAAAAATATATATATCAGTACATTAGAAGCAACACAGCAATGAAAAAGAGTAATTAAAGTATTATTGTACCCCAGATATGAAATGGCATACATAGAATAGTATTTAAACAGTTTAGCTTGTAGATTCTTACAAGGGTAGAGTCCTCTATTCCTTCTATACCTATAAGTAAACTAGTGACTGGCCAACAACTTGAAGGACCTCATATGAGGCTTCACAGTGCTTTATTTTTATTTTAGCAACAAAAAATGGTAAAATCATTGTAGGAAATTAAATAATTGGTAACAAAGGTAATGAGAAGTGTTTAGTAGTACAATTGTGCACTTTTGCTAGTTTTAATGAGACATAATGGACTGAGTATTGTTGAATAGGGGCATGCTCTCCTACTTCCGGAACAAGCTGGTTGATGGCTGCATGTGAATTGCCGGAGGGCCATATATGGTTCCCTGGCCGCCTGCTATGATTGTCTTATGCATCACCTGTACTTCATACTAAGGAATATGTTAACACTTTATAAATAGATAGTAGTAAATTATAAATACAACTGAAATTATTAGTATCTAGAACAGAATATCATCTAGAGCAGGCGTGTCCAAGTACGGTCCCGGGGGCCTGCACACAGGCCTGGATTTGAGGATTTACTTTCTGTGCACAGGTGAGTCAATCAGCATGACTGAAGAAGCGATAGTCTCACCTGGGTGCAGCAGAGATATCCTCAAACCCAGGCCTGTGTGCGGCCCACCAGGACCAAACTTGGACACTCCTGATCCAATAGGTCCACAAACTTAGCAGAAGACAGATTTAAAATCACTTTTGCCTTACACAATGCAGGTTCAGAATATGGGTTATTCACACTATATATAATAACAATTGAAATGTATTAGGAATAATGCATTCTCTTACATAAAACCTAACCTTAAATACTTGTATTGTAATCTATTTTATGCTTGCAGATATCCTTTCTGATCCACCCTTAAAATGTGTGCTGCTGTTAGTAAATGCTTGCAAATAACTCCCTGGAGTTTGTATGCATTGTGCACATGCTCACATTATTTAGGTGGATTCGCCTTAGAAAACAGTGCAGCCTTAGTGGGTGAATCAGAGGGGATAATTGACAGATAAAAAAAAAAAAAAAAAAAAAAAAAAAAACAACTTTAGTGGAGCTCTACAGTAACAAATGCAATGTTTCTAATTACATTCAAATGATAAAGTATTTAATATTCATAGTCATATATTATACAATAATTGGAGCCACAGTCTCCCTAATATTCAATGTTGACACAGTCCCTGATTGACAATATGAAGAAAGGTGCAAAATATCTTATGAAAATGAAAGGGAGAGTGGGGTAAAGGGTTTTTTAAACAATTCAAACAAATATGACATTTGAAAATATCTATTCACTTATATATAATCACATATATAGTTGTGAGCGTACGAGTTGTTGCTAACGCTGCGGGCCCGCATAGCGAGCCCGCGGCCCCTCGCGCAGCGAGCCAAGGCCCTCGCGAAGCGAGGGCACTGGGCGAGGGTCTCAGTTGCTGGCGGCGCTCCATGCCAGCACCTGAGGACCTCGCAAAGCGAGGGCCGCAGTTGCTGGCATGGAGTGCCGAAGGCGCTCCATGCCAGCAACTGCGACCCTCGCAAAGTTCACGTCGCAACCCAAAGAGCACGACACACATTACGACACTCGCAAACAACATACGACACACGTTCACACACACATTACGGCCTCGCAACAATCGGACGCAACTCGCGAACATAAAAAAATCTAAAACACAATACATACACACAGCACATACATAAAAACCTTACCTACACCAAGAGAGAGCACTCAGGACCTCAAAAATGCAACTTAGACCTTCATTTTACTTGAAATAAAAGAGTTTAGAGACTAAAAAAAAAACTGTAAGCGAGAGAAAAATGGCCGCCGAACAAAACGAAAACGAGGCTACAGCACTCTAAACTCGCAAAACACCACAAACGACCTACGGATATTCATACCATACAGTGCACACATTCAGCACGCTTACACAGCAGCTCCACACCACTAATGCTCCAGCAACATCAAAACAGATTGCCAGCTCTTCAACACAATGCTTCAAAATAGGTAAAGTATATTCATTTAGTAAATGTATTACATATTTTATTATTATACACCAAACAGCATTAGCTACATTACAATTTCATTGCCGTCATTTTTTGACGGGCAATTCGCTAGTGTACTATAAAAAAAAGAGACATTATTTAGAGTTTAGAGAGAGTTTTTGATTTTTCCCTAGTCTTCAAATCACATCAACAGAAATGGTTTCAACTGGCTTGCTGTTGCCATGGTATCTGATCTAGCTACTATCGATGACCTAATTATGAGTGACATCACTGTAAACTGAATTAACTGCAGATTATACAAAAACTGGGCACAATATGAGGTTATAAAATAATTATTCTACGAAAAAGTAGTGTAACTGCAAAGTGATAGTGGCGATATCTTTAAATAATATGTCAGTAAAAAAATACTTTTTGTGCCAGCATAATGTTTATACGGGACTATACATTTAAATGGACTGGAATGGGACATTTCACATCAGACAACCACCAGATCTTCTACTGTGGTCAAGAATCGCACATATGAAATGGGGTAGCCCTCATTGTCAATCAAAGAGTGGCCAAAGCAGTGCTCGGTTACAACCCAATAAATGACAGAATGATTTCAAATAGAATTCAAGGCAAGCCATTTAATATCACAGTTATCCAAGTCTATGCCCCAATCACGGATGCTGAAGTTGTCCAGCTCTACAAAGACATTCAACACGTCATAAATATGACACCAAGAAAAGATGTTGCTATCATCATAGGAGATTAGAATGCTAAAGTAGGGAACCAAAAGACACCTGGAATAACTGGCACATTTGGCCTTGGAGAACAAAATGCAGCAGGTCAGAGGTTAGTAGAATTCTGTCAAGATAATTCTCTGGTCGTAGCAAACTCCCTCTTCCAACAGCCTCCGAGACGACTCTATACATGGACAACACCAGATGGACAATATAGAAATCAGATTGACTAGATACTTTGCAGCCAAAGATGGAGGAGCTCTATACAGCCAGCAAAAACAAGACCTGGAGCTGACTGCAGCTCAGACCATGAGCTTCTTATTGCAAAGTTGAAAATTAAACTGAAGAAAAAGAGGGAAAACCATCAGACCAAGTAGATACAAAATAAATAATATTCCTTGTGAATATGCAGTGAAAGTAAAGAATAGATTTAAGGGACTAGACATGGAAGATAGGATGCCTGAAGAACTTTGGACCGAAGTTTGCAACATTATCCAGGAAACAGCAACAAAGAATATCCCTAAAATAAAGAAAAGCAAGAAGACAATCTGATGAGGCTTTGAAAGTAGCCCAAGAAAAGCAAAAGGTAGTGGAGATAGGAAAAGACTGGTCCAATTGAATGCAGAATTCCAGAGGACAGCAAGAAGATATTCTACAATGAGCGATGTACAGAGATTAAAGATGATAACAGAAAGAGTAAATCAAGAGATCTCTTCAAGAAAATTGGGAACCTAAAAAGGCACCTTTCATGTCAAAGTGGGTGTGATAAGTCCCTGCCATTTTTGTCTTTTAACAGAAGAGGATCAGATAAAGAAGAGGTAGCAGTGATACACTTTAGATCTATACAGGAAGGATCTTAACAGCATTGATGACTTCAGTAGTTTGTCCAATGAGCTGTAGCCGGACATGTTGGTGAGCAAAGTGAGATGGGCCCTAGGATGTCTTGCTGATGATAAGGCTGCAGGAGGTGATGGAATCCCAATTGAACTATTCAAAATTCTACAGGATGATGCTGTAATAGTGTTACTTGCCTTATGCCAACACATTTGGAAAACTCAGCAATGGCCAATAGACTGGAAATGGTCAGTCTGCATCCCAATCCCAAAAAAGGCAGTGCCAAAAAGTGCCCCAATTATCAAACAATTGCACTCATTTTACATGCCAACAAGGTAATGCTTAAGGTTCTACAAGCTCGACTCCAACAATATATGGACCAGGAACTACCAGATGTGCAAGCCGGGTTCCGCAGAGGAAGAGGCACAAGCGATTAAATTGCCCATGTCTGCTGGATATTAGAGAAAGCAAGAGAGTTCCAAAAAAACATTTACTTCTGCTTCATAGACTATTCTAAAGCCTTTGACAGTGTGGATCACAACAAAATGTGGCATGTCCTTAAAGAGATGGGAGTACCAGATCATGTCACCCTCCTCCTAAAGAATCTGTAGGTCGACCAAGAAGCCACGGTCAGTACCAAACATGTGACAACAGAATGGTTCAGGATCGGAAAAGGAGTGCGACGAGGTTGTATATTGTCACCTTATTTATTCATCTTATATGCAGAGTGCATCATGCGAAAGGCTGGACTGGATGAATCCAAAGCCGGAATCAATATTACTGGAAGGAATATCAACAACCTCAGATACGCCAATGATACTACTCTGATGGCTGAAAGTGAGGAGGAACTCAAGGACTTAGTGATGAGAGTAAAAGAAGAGAGTGTAAAAAGTGCCGTGGTGCTCAACGTTAAAAAGACGAAAATTATGGCAAACGGCAATCTCACTTCCTGGCAAATAGACGGGGAAGAAGTGGAGGCAGTGACAGATTTTATTTTCCTTGGATCCAAGATCTCTGCAGATGGTGACGTAGTCATGAAATTAAAAGAGGTTTGCTTCTGGGGAGGAAAGCTATGGCAAGCTTGGACAAGGTAGTAAAAAGTAAAGATATTAAACTATCAACAAAGGTCTGCATAGTTCGAACTATGGTATTCCCAGTAGTAACATACGGATGTGAGAGATGGACCATAAAGAAGTCTGAGCGCTGGAGAACTGACGCCTTTGAATTGTGGTGTTGGAGAAGACTGCTTAGAGTGCCTTGGACTGCAAGAAGATTCAATAAATCAATACTTCCGGAAATCAAGACAAACTGTTCACTAGAAGGTATGATCATGAGGCTGAAGCTCAAATATTTTGACATATTATGAGACGGCAAGATTCCCTAGAAAATACTCTGCTGCTGGGAAAGATTGAAGGCACAAGAAGAAGTGGACATCAGAGGTGGAGATGGATAGATGAGGCCACTGAAGCAATGAACATGAACTTGATGGAGCTCAGAGGGGCAGTGACAGAGATGCACCTGGCGTGCTGTGATCCAGAGTCACGGAGAGTCGGACCCAACTGAACAACAATACATTTATACAAATAAAATCCTTGGTTTGCAGGATTTAAACTAATAATCAAAATTGATAGTTTTGTTTCCATACATTCCAGTGGGGGGGATTTTTTAAAATGTGTGTGAATTTACCATTAAATAACAAAAATATAAATAAACTAGCAAAAGGAGACATGTTAGAAAGAAAACACTTCAGACACACACAAACTTGGTTAAAAAAGGGACACAGCAGTTCCACAATTATTGAGAAATAAAAATATTCACCTGAACAAATACGTGAGCAGATGGTAATAATAATAATTATATATATATATATATATATATATATATATATATATATATATATATATATATATATATATATATATATATAGTTGTGAGCAAATCACATATATAGTTGTGAGCATACGAGTTGTTGCTAACGATTGAGCCCGCGGCGAGGGTCGCTCCTTGCCAGCAACTGCGACCCTCGCAAAATTTACGTCGTAACGCAAACAAAATACAAGACACGTTACGACCCATTACGACCTCGCAAAAAACGGCTGCAACACGCGCACATCAAAACATGAAAAATACAACAAATACACACAACAAATACATAAAAAGCTTACTTACAGGAAGAGGGAGCATCCAGGACCTCGAAAACTAAAGTTACACCTCAATTTAAAAGAGTTTAGACACTAAAAAATTCTCTAAGCGAGAGAAAAAATTGTCGCCGAAAAAAACGAAAAACGAGGCTACAGCAGTCTAAAGACGCAAAACACCACCAAACACCTACGTAATTGCTTAAAAAAACACCTACGAGATTAGAAAACAAGGACGCAACCCGCGCAACCCCAAAAACATTACAAACACAACAAATACAAACAACAAACACATAAAAAGGTTACTCACAGTAGGGGGGGGGGGGGGGGGGGGGGGCATCGAGGACCTCTGCAAGTGAAGTTACACCTCCATTTAACCACAAATTTCTGAGTTTAGAGACACGAAAATCACCTAAGCAAGAGAAAAAATGGCCGCCGAACAAAACGAAAACGAGGCTAAAGGTCCCTAAACACGCAAAACACCACCAAACGGCTACGGATGTTCCGAAAAAGCCCACCAAACAGCTACGGATATTCTGAATAAGCCCACCAAACAGCTACGGATATTCCGAAAAATCCCACCAAACAGCTATGGATATTCCGAAAAAGCCCACCAAACAGATATGGATATTCCGAATAAGCCCACCAAACAGCTACGGATATTCCGAATAAGCCCACCAAACAGCTACGGATATTCCGAATAAGCCCACCAAACAGCTACGGATATTCCGAAAAACTTGCACGACATAGAAAACGAACAACGCTACATCAGCCACATTATATACACCAAACACACTGTTGCTATTAAGGTTACATAATACATGCTTTCCACTGAGCAATTCTATACACACAGACACTGTACTGGAATTTGGAGGCCAGGGAAGTATTTGGAAGTCTTCGCCGTGCTCCTCCAACCACTCCCAGATAATTTTGGCCATATGACATCTTGTATTGTCCTGCTGGGACATCCCATCCACTCCAGGGAAGACAAACAGCATGTATGGGTGTACCTGACCTGCAAGGATGGATAAATAACCCAATTGGTTGAAAGTACCTTCCAGAGGTATAAGTGGACCCAGACAATGCCAAGAAAAGATTCCCAAGACCATAATGCTGCCGCCGCCACCAATGGTTGCATAGTGTTTGTTCTCTGAGGTTTCGTGCCTAACACGCCAATGTCTGTCCAGTCATATAGCAGAAAGCGTGACTCCGAGAAGGCAAACAGAAGAGGTCCAATTTTTGTGTTATTGTGCAAATTGAAGCCGTTACAAATAAACAATAAATAATAATAATAGACACACGTCTGGTAGCCCCCTGGTTCGTTTGCATGGTGAGTTGCTCAGCTGTAGCGTGTCGGTTGACCCTCACTCACCTTCGCAGCCGATGTTCACCTCTGACATCAATGGCGCGTGGTGCTTCACAGTTTTCCAGCCGTTTATCCAGTCATAGGACACTTTAACCACAGCCGCACACGAACATTTCACAAACTGCACTGTTTCAGAAATACTGCCACCCTTGGCCCGAAAGCCAATGATCAGCCTCTTGTCAAAGTTAAATAAATAGTAAGTTTTACCCATGACAGCAGAATGCATACATGTCACCTCATATACCCACCAAGCCAGCTCAAGACATGTGCCATATTTCATTGGCTACATGCAGCTTACGTCAAAAAGTAGGTGGTGTTCGCAATAATATGACTCGACCCTGTATGCTGCTTTACACACACAGTCACTGACATTAAACACAATCAGAACACACAATCACTATACACAGTCTCACTAGGACTTTACACACAGTATATACCCACACGCTGTCACTAGGACTTTACACAAGGTATATACACACACGCTGTCACTAGGGCTTTGGTATATACACACACGCTGTCACTGGGACTTTACACAAGGTATATACACGCACGCTGTCACTAGGACTTTACACAAGGTATATACACACACGCTGTCACTAGGGCTTTGGTATATACACACACGCTGTCACTGGGACTTTACACAAGGTATATACACACACGCTGTCACTAGGGCTTTGGTATATACACACACGCTGTCACTGGGACTTTACACAAGGTATATACACGCACGCTGTCACTAGGACTTTACACAAGGTATATACACGCACGCACTGTCACTAGGACTTTACACAAGGTATATACACGCACGCACTGTCACTAGGACTTTACACAAGGTATATACACACACGCTGTCACTAGGACTTTACACAAGGTATATACACACACACGCTGTCACTAGGACTTTACACAAGGTATATACACGCACGCACGGTCACTAGGACTTTACACAAGGTATATACACGCACGCACGGTCACTAGGACTTTACACAAGGTATATACACGCACGCACTGTCACTAGGACTTTACACAAGGTATATACACGCACGCTGTCACTAGGACTTTACACAAGGTATATACACACACACGCTGTCACTAGGACTTTACACAAGGTATATACACACACGCTGTCACTGGGACTTTACACAAGGTATATACACGCACGCTGTCACTAGGACTTTACACAAGGTATATACACGCACGCTGTCACTAGGACTTTACACAAGGTATATACACACACACACACGCTGTCACTAGGACTTTACACAAGGTATATACACACACGCTGTCACTAGGACTTTACACAAGGTATATACACACACGCTGTCACTAGGACTTTACACAAGGTATATACACGCACGCTGTCACTAGGACTTTACACAAGGTATATACACACACACACACTTGTCACTAGGACTTTACACAAGGTATATACACACACACACTGTCACTAGGACTTTACACAAGGTATATACACGCACGCTGTCACTAGGACTTTACACAAGGTATATACACACACACACTGTCACTAGGACTTTACACAAGGTATATACACACACACATACGTTGTCACTAGGACTTTACACACGGTATATACAAACACGCTGTCAGTAGGACTTTACACAAGGTATATACACACACGCTGTCACTAGGACTTTACACAAGGTATATACACACACACTGTCACTAGGACTTTACACAAGGTATATACACGCACGCTGTCACTAGGACTTTACACAAGGTATATACACGCACGCTGTCACTAGGACTTTACACAAGGTATATACACACACACACTGTCACTAGGACTTTACACAAGGTATATACACACACACATACGTTGTCACTAGGACTTTACACAAGGTATATACACACACACATACGTTGTCACTAGGACTTTACACACGGTATATACAAACACGCTGTCAGTAGGACTTTACACAAGGTATATACACACACGCTGTCACTGGGACTTTACACAAGGTATATACACACACGCTGTCACTGGGACTTTACACAAGGTATATACACACACACGCTGTCAGTAGGACTTTACACAAGGTATATACACACACGCTGTCACTGGGACTTTACACAAGGTATATACACACACACATACGTTGTCACTAGGACTTTACACAAGGTATATACACACACACATACGTTGTCACTAGGACTTTACACACGGTATATACACACACACATACGTTGTCACTGGGACTTTACACAAGGTATATACACACACGCTGTCACTGGGACTTTACACAAGGTATATACACACACACGCTGTCAGTAGGACTTTACACAAGGTATATACACGCACGCTGTCACTAGGACTTTACACAAGGTATATACACGCACGCTGTCACTAGGACTTTACACAAGGTATATACACACACACACTGTCACTAGGACTTTACACAAGGTATATACACACACGCTGTCACTGGGACTTTACACAAGGTATATACACACACACTGTCACTAGGACTTTACACAAGGTATATACACACACGCTGTCACTGGGACTTTACACAAGGTATATACACACACACATACGTTGTCACTAGGACTTTACACAAGGTATATACACACACACATACGTTGTCACTAGGACTTTACACACGGTATATACACACACACATACGTTGTCACTGGGACTTTACACAAGGTATATACACACACGCTGTCACTGGGACTTTACACAAGGTATATACACACACACGCTGTCAGTAGGACTTTACACAAGGTATATACACACACGCTGTCACTAGGACTTTACACATGGTATATACACACACGCTGTCACTAGGACTTTACACAAGGTATATACACACACGCTGTCACTAGGACTTTACACAAGGTATATACACACACACACGCTGTCACTAGGACTTTACACAAGGTATATACACACACACACACACACACACGCTGTCACTAGGGCTCTCACCTCTCTCCGTAGCTGTCTGTACTGTGCGGCCCTGGGTGGCTGTACATCCCCGCCCCCCGGGCTCGGTGTCCTGGCCTCCGGGTGATGATGGAGTCTGGTCGGGAATGGTGTTGTCCGCACTTTGCTCTTGGTACCTCTCCTCCTCCGGGCCCTGCTCAGGCCTCCCCGGGCCTTTCTCCCTCTCCCAGCTCCGCTGGGCTCGGACATGGCGGCCCCGGTCCTAGAGGCCCCCGGGACTTCGCCACTGTGCGCCCTGTCCCGGGTGTGCTCTTTCTGCCGGCGGCCGGGTGTTATCTCTCTCCTTGCCCAGGGTATTGCTCTTCTTTTTCAACCGTGCTCTCCTAGTTAGTCCTGGCGGTGTCCGCTTCGGGTGTCTCCGTGCAAGATGGCGCTCTGCAGCCTCTGATTGTTGTGTTTGGCTCTCTGAACCCTTCGAGCGCGAGCCCCACCGCTGTCATAGAGTGGGAGCGTGCACGAGGCAGAGCGCGAGACTCACAGCTGTCAAAGAGGATGAGCGCGCGACCGACAACAGCCATAAGACTTTACCGCGCCAACTAGATGCCGTGCAGCGGGGACACGAACTAGGAGGTGTGAAAATGGGACACAATACACGTAGAGGGCCCTCCATGTCACCTATTGTTCTAGTTTACTTATATTGTAAATGTTAACGCCATACAATATACTGATTAATTGAGCCCATGTTTATTACATGAGCCAATACAGAGCACATACAATGTTAGTACTGAACGTTTCTCAAACTGAAAATAACCTAATTCTCCTCACATTTATATGGCTGAGTGGGATCTTTATCTTTGAAAATCCCTGTCACATATGATGAGCACAGTCATGGACACTCCGTTTCTCTCAAAAGCAATGTGTGAGGTGTATCTGTTATATATCATTAGCCCTCCATACTGATGTCCATGGACACGGCTTCAAAGTTACTGCTTGGACTCCAGAGCACCACAACAAAGAATATACTCGAAGGAAGTGATAGAACAAAATGCACGGTCCTTTCTAGTTTAGCCGCCGTGGCTTGCGACAGGCTCGTGGCTGCTGCTCTGGTGCACAATGTTGTACTGTTACATTTAGGGGTTATGGCTTAGGGATTAGGGTTACTGTTCCCCTCCTACTCAAAATGTTATTGTGCAAGTCCTCAGCTGCGGTCTTGCGTTGCTGCCGCGGGCTTGGGGTGGCGTGACTATAAAAGGATAGATCCGGCAACTATTAACTTGCTTGTCATAAATGACAGTAACATATCATTTTATCTTCATTTGTCTGTGCACTCTCTCCCATCTCTCTCACTCTCTCTACCCTGTCTATCTCCCCTGTTTCCCTCTCTCTCTGTCATGTGTCTGTCTCTCTCCCTCCTGTCTGTTTATCTCTCCTGTTTCTCCCTCTCTCTATGTCATGTGTCTGTCTCTCTCCCTCTCTCCGTCCTGTCTGTTTATCTCTCCTGTTTCTCCCTCTCTCTATGTCATGTGTTTGTCTCTCTGCCTCTCTATATCTCATTTTTCTCTCATGTCCCTCTCTCTCACCTGCCTCCCTCTCTCTATGTCCTGTGTCTGTTTGTCTCCCCTTTCCCCCTCTCTCTGTCCTGTCTCTCTATCTCCCCTGTTTCCCTCTCTCTCTGTCATGTATCTGTCTCTCTCCCTGTCCTGTCTCTCCATCTCTCCTGTTTCTCCTTCTCTCTATGTCATGTGTCTGTCTCTCTCCCTCCTGTCTGTTTATCTCTCCTGTTTCTCCCTCTCTCTATGTCATGTGTCTGTCTCTCTCCCTCTCTCCGTCCTGTCTGTTTATCTCTCCTGTTTCTCCCTCTCTCTATGTCATGTGTTTGTCTCTCTGCCTCTCTATATCTCATTTTTCTCTCATGTCCCTCTCTCTCACCTGCCTCCCTCTCACGATGTCCTGTGTCTGTTTGTCTCCCCTTTCCCCCTCTCTCTGTCCTGTCTCTCTATCTCCCCTGTTTCCCTCTTTCTCTGTCATGTGTCTGTCTCTCTCCCTGTCCTGTTTCTCCTTCTCTCCTGTTTCCTCTCCTCTCTATGTCATGTGTCTGTCTCTCTCCCTCTCTCCGTCCTGTCTGTCTATCTCTCCTGTTTCTCCCTCTCTCTATGTCATGTGTTTGTCTCTCTGCCTCTCTATATCTCATTTTTCTCTCTTTGTTGTCTCTCTCTCCTGTCTTAATGTCTCTCTCATGTCCCTCTCTCTCACCTGCCTCCCTCTCTCTATGTCCTGTGTCTGTTTGTCTCCCCTTTTCCCCTCTCTCTCTCCTACCTCTCTCTCCTACCTCTCTCTGTGTCCTGTCTCTCTATCTTCTACCCCTCTATGTCCCGTCTGTGTCTCTCTCCTGTCTCTGTCTCTCTCTCACTCTGACGCGCAGGTAATTAGGATGCACTCGTCTCGGCATTGTAATAACGTTGACCTTTGGAGAGCTCATCACGCTATATTTAACAACAACGTCTGACGCCTGCGTAGTGAGCACAGCGCAAACATTACAGACCTTTACTATCAAAATACTCTCTATGTGCATATTTTAGATCAGAAAATGTTGCCCCTTCCTCAGTTAGTGCACTCTCTCTATAATTAAAGAACCACTGTATGAATATTTTTTATTAGCATAACATTCATAATTATTTTTGGCCAATCACAGACAGCTAATACATTGTATCAATCTGTGATGGCAATTTGTGCAGCAAAGTGTCATGGGATGTGTAATCCCCTGCACAAGGAAGCAAGGAGGAGCTCATACATTGCTATGTGGATCTCTGCACTCTGCTGTTGTTGACTTGACGGTTAGTATAAGGTTAAAAACAATACTCAAACTAAATGTCTCCATTGGCTAGTACCGGGTGCCATTTGCAGCTCTGATCAAGCACTCCATGTCCTCCTTTGCTGCTGAGTCACTCTAGGAGGATGCCATGTAAAATATGAGGTGTGGGTTAGAGCACACCATTCCTCCAGGCTCTGTGCGTGAGCCCAGATACAGCTGTGTGTACACCCCCCATAATTTACATGACTAAACAACAAATGAGTCCTAAATGTCTTCTACAAATAATGATGATTATGAAAACGGCATACCTTTTTTTTTTTAGATAGTTAATGTTCTCTAATAGTGTACTTTAATGAAAAGAAACAAGTTTAATCAGTCCAAAAAAAACACAGATTACAGTATAGTGTAGGTATTGTATACCTAAGCTATATACGCTAAATGGGATGCTACTTACAATCACATATTATAATTGTCAAACTCCGATTCGTCATCATGCTTTGCGACAAATCGCAGTTTGACAACGACCCGATCGCAAAGCCGATCCGATCGTGCGCAATGCTATCAATTGTGGCGTGGCCTGCGCATGTGCAAATCACGGTGTGTCCTGCGCATGCGCAAATTGCGTCATGAGCCGCCCATTGTGTATGCTCAGCACGTAAGAAGAAGTGTGAAGAGACACAGAGGGAGAGGTGGGGAAAGAGACAGGGGAGGGGTAAAGAGACATGGGGGGGGGAGAGGGGGGGGAAGAGACACAGGGGAGGGAAGAAGGAGACACAGGGGGGAAAGAGACACGGGGGAGAGACACAGGAGGTGGAAAGAGACACGGGAGGTGGAAAGAGACACGAGAGGGAGACGTGGGGAAGAGACACAAAGGGGAAAAAGACACGGGAAGGGAGGAAGAGACGGGAGGGAGAGGAGGGAGGGAGAGACACAGGGGAGGGAGAGGAGGGGGGGAAGAGACATAGGGGAGGGGGAAGATACACAGGGGAGGGAAATGGGGGGAACGGTTACAGGTGAGGGAGAAGGGGGGGAAGAGACATGAGGGAGGGAGGGCAGGGGAAAAGAGACACAGGGTGGGGGCAACAGACACGGGAGGGAAAGGGGGAAAGAGACACAGGGGAGGGAGAGGAGGGGGAAAGAGACACAGAGGGGAGGAGAGAGAAAAGAGAAACGGAAAGAAGAGGGGGAAGGATACACAGGGAAGGGAAATGAGGGGGAAGAGACAAAGGGGAGGGTGAAAGAGACACAGGGGAGGGGGAAAGAGACGCATGGGAGGGAGGGGGGGGAAGAGACCCATGAGGGAAAGAGACACAGGACGGATGGGGGGGGGGGGGGTAAAAACCCAGTGGGGGAGGAGACACAAAGGAGGGAGAGGAGGGGGGAAAGGGGAAACAAGGAGACGTCTACATGGTTTATCTCGGCTTCATTGAAGTATACAAGCCCTTTCACCACAACATTGAAGCATTCCGGAAGGGGAAGAAAGTATATATACGGTACTCAATCAAATATAGGAAGAATATATAAGATAATTCACTCAGTATACTGATAGGATTAGAGTGGTTATATATAAGTCATTCTAATAAAACCAATGATATAAACCAAAAGATATTCATAAATAGAATAATATAATTATAAAACCCACTAATACATACAATTTATAGACCGTGCTGTCAAGATACCCTGTTTGCAGTCGTCTATAACTGGAAGTAGAATGAAAGCTCTATGCATTCCAACCTGTGCAGGACAACTGCATATAACAGGCACAGGTAGGCTGTATCTGTGCAAAGAGGATCTCTGGGTAGATGTTACTGGGAGCCAGATAACCAGAAATGCAGCAGTGCAGATAGACAGTCCTCAGGAAAGGTGTCACAGCAATGCAGTTAGCCAAGCAGCAGGACTTATGGAACAGATAGCCAGTAGCCCCAAAGAAGGCCAACAAACACAGATAACAGGTAGGAAGACTAGAGAGGGCTGTTTTATATAGCCCAGGTGCCAAGTAAGTCAAATTAGTATGCCAGCTGAAATGGTCCTAAATATTGTGTTGTTAGAAATGTGTCAGCAGAAGCAAGATGTCTCCAGCAGAGTTTAGTAGTAAGGACTGAAGATTGGAGGGATCCCAGGTCCAGGCACAGGGTCCCCAGGAGGTCTCTGACAGTTATTGTTTTTTTTACACTGCATGCATGTCTCTTTTTCTGCTATATACATTTTTTTATATAAAAGTGCTCTTCTTTAAAGAGCTATCTTGTATACATTATCAGATTTGTTTTACTTTCTAAAAACATTTAACCATTTATTGAGATTAGTTTTTCAAAATGCAAACAAAGTATGAGGCTTCATAGATCCTTCAGTAGCCTGCACTGTTATTTAAACAAATGTTGATGCCACGTGAAGTTGTGAAGCTGTCACTATGCTTATGAAGTCATGGGCAGAAGTTCTGACCTGAAATTATATATATATGCAGTTTAAGTTTAATACTTAATGGATATCCTCACTTACTCTGGTATTGATGGCAGAAAAGTGGTATCGCAAGTGACTAATCGAGAAAATATTAATATAACATTTGCTGTTGTTTAGTCGTTCAGCCGCGTCCGACTCTCCGTGACTCTATGGACCACAGCACGACAGGTGCATCTCTCAGTCACTGCCCCTCTTAGCTCCATCAAGTTTATTACTTCAGTGACCTTATCTAACTGTCTCCGCTTCTGTCGTTCCCTTAACTTCTTGTGCCTTCCATCTTTCCCAGCATCAGAGTATTTTCTAGGGAATCCTGCCATCTCATAATATGGCCAAAATATTTGAGTTTCAGCTTCATGCTCATACCTTCTAGTGAACAGTTTGTCTTGATTTCCTGAAGTATTGATTTATTGGATCTTCTTGCAGTCCAAGGCACTCTAAGCAGTCTTCTCCAACACCACAATTCAAAGGCGTCAATTCTACGGCGCTCAGACTACTTTATGGTCCAGCTCTCACATCCGTATGTTACTACTGGGAATACCATAGTTTGAACTATGCAGATCTTTGTTGATAGTTTAATATCTTTACTTTTTACTAGCTTGTCAAAGCTTGCCATAGCTTTCCTCCCAAGATATAATATAAGATAACATGTGACAATTATGAAAAATGCTGTAGGTATGTTTTGGAAAGGCTATTTGGTACTTATCAGAGAAGGAGCAGTATTACTGAATTCTTAGACATCTATGCTTGCAAGGCAGCATCCTCAAGATCACCAGAATTCTATGACAGAGAATGATATTTCCAAGACAGTTTTTTTAATACTTGTGACAGTTTTAGGCCAAGAGTATTTGTAGCCATCAAACCATCATTTCCACTGTCAAAAAAAAAGTTACTTATTTACCACTCTTGTATGTTTCATACAGGCCTCTTCCTACAAAAAATGCAGAGGCCTAAATACGTACATGAGTAGGAGAAACAGATTGTGCTAGTGAATATAAGTGAATAAATAAATCTAATCTGATGAATCTCTCATATACCAATAAAGCAATGGTTTAATAAATCCTCAGGATCATTTTATCCAAAGCCCAGGAAGTCTTTAAATCCCTTACTGTATTCATCCATACCACTTCTGCTGGAATGCTGAATATCCCATCATACAACTATAAAACATGAATAGCATATATCTTCTAAAATATAATCCATTAATACATTTTAGTAGTAGTAGTAGGTATGCATTTCTGTTTTCCTAAGAAGCCAGGCCCAAAAGAGGAATAAGCAATACATATATAGTATCCTATACTCAAAACTTGATTGTGCAGTTCCTCTCCTTTTTTGATTCTAGTGATTTTGTGCAACTCACGAAACCTGCCCAATTCAAGACTGAAATATTTAAGGATATTTCTGAAGTTGTGGTCTGATTTTCGTGTGGTTTTTAGATGCTTCCCATTGTGCTATTATCCTCACTAAATAACCCAGTATGTGAGGATCTCTCATGATTTGGTCATCAAAGTCTTTAAAATCATTTTGCTAGGAGTACCCACTTGTACTGTAGATAAAATCATAGACAATTTTGTGTTGTAGCTGAGCAATTAAAAATACTTTTCTATAATATAGGTTTATGACATGGTTTCCAACTGAACGTTGCATATAATGCTTGATGAGTATCAGTAATGTGGTGCATTGATATTCCAGATCTATAATGGGAAGTTTGCACATAGAGACACTGACTCTTCCGTCAGCTTCGAGTACAGGATGATACTTGGTTGCTGTGGCTTGGAGACTCACCTCATTGGTCAGTCACTCTTAGCCAATCCGAGGTTAGCTTTATTTCCCTTTTATTTCCAAGCACTATTAATCAGGTTACGTCATGGAAATTTGCAGCAGCCTCTTCCCCTCTGATGCATCACAGCTGTCCATTTGCACTTTACAAATCACAGCACACTGAGATTTATTTATTTACATTTTAACCTAAAAGCGTTTTTATTTATTTTATTTTTAAATAGAGTTTACATCAGCTCTCTCTGCACTGAAGGTATAATCACATCTACAGGATAGTAGTACAAAACAGATAACAGCAATGAACTGTTATGTCAACTATTATATAAAAAAAATATTCTAAAAGACTATAATGCATGTAGTCTTCACAAAGAAGTCTACATATTATCTCAGAGTCCGCTTTCTTAAAGGTGTCTAGTGTTTTACTAATTGTCTGATAAAAGGGTGGAGAACTATTCTATCTGTATTGCTGATTTATAAAATAAATTATTTGGGCCACACACAAACATACATCTTAAAGGGTTATGGACTTACAAACAGTTTCTCAACAGCATTTTTTGAAAGTAAGTGGCTAGTATCTCTAGTACCATTAGAAACATTGAGCCTCATTCAATTGAGGCTTCTGGAGATCTGAGCTTGGAAATGGACGGGCTCCGGCCACCGATTCACTGCGATGGTGAAAATCGCAAGTTAATGCCCCTCCAAGCCTTTGATCTTTCACGTCCGCACAAGTTCCGAAAGCTAAAATCGCAAATCGCTATTCAATTGCTCCGAATCCCCCTCTCTAATCACTCCGTCAAGCCTGCAAATGGCAAAAGTCAAACCACATGTTAGGGGTTCCAAGGAGGACTCTCAAAGGGCTTAAAGACAAGTCCGGAGCACTTCAAATAAAAATTAAATACTGTACTTTATAATACAGGGAAAGTGATCCACTTTAAATAAGAACAAGGCATTAGAATTAATTGCACAACAGTCTCAAGCCCGTAAATATGGAATATAAAATATAATATTTTAATGTGTAATTTTCAGGGTTAGATCAATCTCTGGAATCAATAAGTTAATACATATCAGGCCACCCACATGTACTATTAAATTGGCTTCATTCATATTTAATATTTAGTGATTTGCTATTTTATTGACATGTCACCTCCATCAGCCCGATTAAATTCAAAGTGCAACGTGAGACCCACAACGGCTGTGACCTTAAAATTGATCTGGGCGCGAGTTACGAGCCACAGCCTCAAGCTTGTAAACCCTGGTTTCAGATGATAATTGGAGCCAAAGCTGTAAGTTGCCAGAGAGAGTAATAGAGAGTGTTAGAGAGAGAGATAGAGAGTGCTAAAGAGAGAAATAGAAAATGAGGAGACTTAGAGGAATGGGAGGCCAGGAACCCCAGGCACAGGATAGCCCGCAAGCAGCTGTGGCCAATACCGGGGCACTGAATTACAGCCCTGAGGAGATAAGCATCCTCCTAAGGGAAGTCCGTTCCCGCTGTAATATCATCCATTGCGGGTGGGATGTGAGGCTCAGCCAGAAGACACGTGCCTGGATTGAGATTGCTGCGGAAGTCTTGTCACTGGGGTTTGCTTACCGTGATGTCAAGTCAGTAAAGCACCATTACAACGACTGCCACATGAAGGGAAAGAAGATGGCGGAGGAGCAAATGTCAGCATGTGCAACTGGTGGTAGGCCGCCTTGCAATATCACATACAGTGGATGGGAGCGCACTCTGAAGGAGTGGATTTAGCCGGCGGCAGTAGTGGGCCTCCCTGGACAGCTGTACTCTAGGTTTACAGAAACACTGCAACAGGAGTACCATATACACCTTCACACACTCATATGCACACACATGAACCCCACACACATAGATAACTGACGATGAATTACACTGTAAGACCTTTGGTTGTGACTACAGATATATGGGGCAGCAATAACCATGTCGATCGAGTATGACTAAATATAGTTGTCAGAATTTTTTTCAATTAAATGTATGTACAATATCTTCAGTTACAATTGATAGTGTTTTGCAAAACAATTTATGTTAATGTTATGTTCTCTGTTGGTTCAGAGTGCATGTAAAGCATAAATTATTAAATCTCCATTGCAATTGTGTATTTATTGTCATGAGTTCCCCTATCCCTCTCTACCCCATGTGATACAAGCCTGTTAACAGTTGTTTTGCTTAACACTCCTACTGCTTTGATCCCATCCACATCTTTAAACTAGGTATAGCTGTAGATCTAGATTGATTATACATCCCCATGAGACAACATGTATGGGTGTGCACACTGCAGCATATGTGGATACAGACTCTGATAGACTGCAAGTGAGTGTGGTGTACTAGCCTAACCTGGATGATGTCTCATCAGCATGTTAACACAGATTGCTGAGGTTTGGTGAAAGATTGCTCTGTCGCACACACTGCCCAGCAGATTCAGATGAGCATGTGTCCTAATGAACTGCACCACAACTTATATTGATATGAACCAGGATCCACACTGCTCATGATGCAGATCAATCTTTATCTGCGTAGAACAATCACAGCCAATTACAAGTCACTATGATGTCAGGGATATGGAAACACACAGACTACTATTGTTCAGAACAACAATACTCAAACTATTGTCTCATTTCAGTGCCAGGCAGGCGTACTACAGCTGCCGAGACCCATGCGGTAGCTTGCCAGGACGATGGTGGATCTTCACCATTGCAAGGGCAGGAACCTAAGGGCCCTGCACCAACACAAGACGCTGGCCCATCAGCAGCGGGACCATTAGGGGACCCCGATGTCCCCAGACACCCCGGGCCCTCACACTCATTGTGGCAACGGTCCCAGCCCTTTGACCCAAGAGCCATGTCCATGAGACCACGCTCAACAGGTCCAGCAATGCCACCTCCTGACATGAGGATGATGGCTTATCAGTAGCCCTGTGGGAATCCAATCCTGACTGTGCTCCAGGAGATGTGGCCCCAGAAAGTGGGGACATAGCAGATGGTGCACAAGCAGATGGTGTTCCAGCAGATGGGGACAAACAGATGGGGACTGAACCAGGACCATATCAGTCTGATGTAACTTATTCAAGAGATTCACTCACAACAAACCGGGCAATATGATGGGAATTCTGTTCTCTGATTGAGCATCTATCTATTGACATAACTTCATTAACAGTTAGGTTCCAAGCCTGGATTGCCTCTTCCCCATATGTACAGGGAGGGTCACATCAACACTGAAGAAGATATCTGGAAGAAAGTATGATGCAGGCTTCACAACAGCCCAAGTAGAGGAGAGTATAGAATGTCTAAATAGGTACATATGAATCTATGTAGAGTATGTGAGCATACACATGCTGTGGATATGCAAGGAACATCAGGTGACAGATGTCACATGACAGCTGCATTGTATTGTGAAACTGTCTCCTTACATATATCAGCTACTCAGTAATGGTAATCAGATATCACACTGGATGCAACAACTACATGAAATGGAGACATGCACATACATGATGACAATGGCATGACCATGGAATGTCGGGATGCTTATCTTCATGCCTTGTATTGACCGTGATCTGGAATACAAACACACAAATAATATATTAGGGTTAACATTACATATGCTATATGAGCAGCCACCAGCAGACGTAGGTATGTTGGCACATATGTTAACATGTTATTTATTGGGATCTCGAACAAGCTAACCATTTGTCAGATGATAATGATGGATAAGTCTAATTGGTCCTGAAATGGGAATATCACAACTATTACACATTGATGCATGTTTGGAGATCCACATGTGGTGCTTTACCTTGGATGTGGTCAAGAGGCGATATCCACAAGATTATCTTTTCCCCCAGTACACATCTGCATGGTATGATTATGTTTTCTGACCGCTTCAGCAATATGTAGGGGATATCTTTGGGAAAAGAAAGGTAGGCCTACATTAATGGAGTTCGTATTTAATTCTTTTAATGCATACATGTACATGTTTAGTGCAAATACTTACTTACAATGTAGACAACATTGATGTAGCTGATGTTCTGTTGCTGTACAGGTTATTTCCATGTCCGTGTTGACACACGACAGCAGTTCTGGAATGGCAATATGATGATATAATGAGAGCCACACAATCCACTTCAATCTTATTTATTGTACAATGATTCCTACTTTAAAAGATTATCACAGCTTTGGGACCTTTTCTATTATCTGACTTGGAGTGCTTGTCCCAGCATTTGCTGTCACATAACAGGAGAGATCCCGTCTTTGCATCCCATGCTGAACATTGTTTATTGTTACCGCTATGCTGGTATGTTAATATTCCCAGATTGATTGCATTGACCTCTATCGGATGTGGATTAGCATGATCAGACAATGGGAACAATACTAATGTGTACTGTGACGATGATTTCAAATACGATTGTGGTGCCTATATACATTGACATTGTGGAATATATAATACCATCCATTTAACAGAGTTTCTGGAGGTTTGCAGATATCAGTATATATGATGTGTACAGGAATGTGTGCATACTTACCATTAATGGATATCATGGCAGGTTGAAGTTGATCCAGTGTTAATCAATAATGCAGCATGAGACATATATCATACCAGGAAGCTCTGTTTTTCTGTAAACTTTAGGATATCCTGTATGACAACGGGGAAGGAGAAAAGAGTTGTATTTGTTAGGCATAATCAAGGTACATTATAGTTGGTTGTTATTTGTTTCATACTTATATGGGAAGTACTCATGAATGATGCAGGCACATAGTTGTGACCCCTGAACATTATCAACAACAGAAGGAGGTACAGGATGCTCATCCTGATGGACCTGAGCCTCATCAATGTCCCCTAGACAGTTGGCCTGTACTGCTATATTGTGCAGACAATGGCAGGCCATGATGATTATTATTATTATTATTAGCCTTTATTTATAACGCGCCAACATATTCCGCAGCGCAATACAGGGGTTAGGTACAAGTATCTGACAAACCTTATCTGGTGTATACTGTAGCACTTCGTCAGTGGAATGTAAACATCTGAAGCGCATCTTCAGGATCCCAAAGGTGCGC
This sequence comes from Discoglossus pictus, assembly GCA_027410445.1. NCBI lineage: Eukaryota > Metazoa > Chordata > Amphibia > Anura > Alytidae > Discoglossus > Discoglossus pictus. The sequence continues at coordinate 257,859,756 of CM050165.1, forward strand.
TCTATTACATTCCGGCATGTGGTATGGGCCGCATTGTACTTCTCCTCCCCTCTGTGTGTGGATTGTTAACAGGGGTCAACAACCACGGCAAACACCCATATCCTGCATTACCTGAAGGAAACAAAATGGGAGATGTAGATATTAATTTAATGTTGTGATGTTTGTTAAAGCATATGTACGTCAATATAATGATTCATTTGACGTTAATTTATGGATGAACATCATACTCCTATGACCAGATCACATCGAATTATGCACAGCAACAAGCTATGATGCAATGACTCCCTTAGTCACATGTGAACATCATCGCATTACAGTGGAACATGATGTATATGTTAGGGTATTCTCTCTTGGTAAGATATGCTTGCCTGTGATTCTTTATGGGTACTTACCCAGTAGCCACCCAGATGGAGCTTGGCCAGACTGGAAGTAGTGATGGGTGGATGAGTGACACAGGATATGGGCATCGTGAGTACTTCTTGGGAAGCCTGTAAGCACACTTTGTATGCGCATGTTTGCATCACAAACAACCTGTACATTGATTAAATGATATTGTTTGCGATTTCGGAACAGCGCTTCCTGATCTTTAGAAGGTATCAATGCTACATGTGTACAATCAATAGCACCGAGCCAATTGGGGACACCTCCTATTCGATAGAAATCTGATTTGAATATTTATAAAATAAGGTTGACCTCTGTTAAGTTCTATGATATTTTCAAGATAGTGATAGTATGATAGGTTTTCTCTTACTATCACTATCTTGAAGAAATCTGATAGTTTTCAGAACAATAGCATGGAGGAATGTACTCAGGCACTTTGAAAGGTTTGCCTGAGACATTCCTCCTACTGAGTGTTCTGAAAACTACCAGATGCAAGGAAGTGTATTGTGGCTAACATCTGTGTCATGCCTGGGATGGCTCTATTGGTCCATGAGGAAGGCTCAAGGTCCTCCCTGAGGACCCTATAGAGCTTCTCCAGGCTGGCACAGGTTAGCCTAAAACGCTCATACACTTCCACATCAGTTAACCTCTCTAATATGACTCTTTCCCTGTAAACTTTGGGTGTGCAGACCCTCCTAGAAGGCTCCTGAGCCTGCTCCCCCCCCCCCTTGCGTGTAGCTGGGCAGTTGCCGGCACTTGTATGGCCCCACCCACACCCTCCAGGGGTCCCTCATTTGCCCCCCCAACAGCTGAACACCAACATTAATGTCGTCCTCCCTGTCTGCAGGTGCCCTTACACCCCCCTGTCCCTGTGCCACTAGAGCTTTGTCCCCTTCCTGACCCCCCACCATGATCCTAGGCATATCCTGTGATTAGTCACTTGCCTGGCTTGGTTCCGGACCACCATGGATCACTTCAACACGCTCACCAAAATTTACTCCCTGCCGCGCCTCTCTGTCACTCCTCAGTCGCACGCCTTACATCCGGGTGTCCACTCTGCAGCATCTGGTACAAATGCCTAATTGGAATGGCTGCAATCCATGATGGGTCAGACTTGCTAATGCCTTGTTGGTGCTGGGGTTTTATAGCTTGTTAATTACAGCACCAGTTAATATCCAGGTGGATTTAATGTTTGTAATTGCTCACTTCTATATTTGAGACTTATCCGGCATTACAGCTGATTTAACTTCAGGCTATGAGAATCTTGAGCCGGATATTCTAATGAACTTCCCTGCTTTTTTAATGTTTTGGAAGTTATATTTGTAACTCATAATGTTGTTGCCCACATTTACATTTGTTTCCCTGGTACTTGATATTTTCCATGTGGCAGTGAAATATGGTCACTATTGGTGTTCCCAAATGTAGATGTGATGAGTGAGATGTATATCAGATGATGTTTGTATGTTTAGTGGCACATTATAGCCTCTGGAAGTGAGACAGGGTTAATATGTCAGCCATATTGATGTATATGTGTTGCAAATTGTATGAGGTAGTGTGTCTGTAATAGCTTTCAGCATCTTGCAGCTTGACTTGTTATATTTGCATATGCATGACCATTCCAACATATGGCAATACAAATATTTATTTTATTTACATATTTGATAATTGGGGATTGTTGTGCAAGTAATTATAATGCCTTCCATTGCTTTTGCTATATATTTTTTTTTCCACATTCCTTTTTTTTATTGGTCCCTTTAAGGGAGGAAAAAAAATATATTCCACAGTATATCAGTAAGCCGTGTTTCGCAGATCAGGCATCATCATTCTATTTCACAACTTGTATAGGTGGAAATTTTAATTTAACCAGTTATTCGACCTCCTTAACACCTTTTTCCGTTTTCTAAACATTAAACCTTAATAACTTTCACTTTAAAGATTGTTCGGTAGCTATCACAGTAATCCTTAGCTCGCAGGCTAGGTTGGTGAAGCCTATGTTTCAATTGGTATATCATTGCCCGGGCCCAGTAGGCCTTCTCAGCTATGACCTCTCCTCCCCCTTTCCTCCTAGACACATAGACACATACTAACTCTATCCCTTGGAGCTAGGGCACCTTGTTGAGATTAACTAAACAAATAACGATGTGTAATATTGCCTAAAGATAGGGGAATGTTATCCTCTTTATTTCCTTAGAGTCGGATACTCTATGTTGGGGCTAGGGTCTTCTTTAATGAGCTTCTCAAGAAACTCCTGTACTAAAGGCCTGAAACCTAATGGAACTCTAAACTTTACCCTTATCTTTCCTTGCCCTTTTCCACTTTTCCATCCCCTTTGCAGTTAACCTAATCACCTTAAATAACACTTAGAACTTAACTCAGTTTGGTCATTTGAACCGACCTGAATGAAGGAGAAGACCAAATAACCTTCTTAATGTTGGCTTATTTTCTTACCTCCTCGCTGCGCCCAGGTTCCTCGCCAGCTCCCCCGACCTCCTCATCGCTTTCCCCTCCTCCTCTACCTCTTCTTGCTTTCTCTTTCTCTTTGATTCTTTTTTTTTTTTTTGCCAAAGTTTACCCAACCCTTTGTTACTTTAATTGTTTCCCACGGGTTCCTCTCTATCTATGTTCCCACTGTTCGAGCCCCTGTTAACAAGCCACGGATCCCATATGTCCCTGTATTTCTGGATAGCATCTGCTAATATATGAGTCATGTGTTCGTTCACCGCTATGTAATTTATTTTGTTCCTTATTGCCTGTAGTTCCAGTGTGTCTGACTTCCATTGCTTTGCAATGTGTGATTTGGTGGCTAAGTATATATATTGGAGAAGCTTTTTTTGAGAAGGGGATAACCCCAAATCTGGGATTCCTAATAAGCAGGTTTCCATTGTGCCCCCTACTCATGTTCCCAATGTTTTCGAGGCAAGATCTGGCACTTCTTTCCATATCCGTGATACTTTGGGGCAGTCCCACCACATATGCTTAAAAGTTCCTAGGATGTGGCACCCTCTGGTACACATTCTCCCTCCTGTCTTGCTCCATTTTGTCAACCTCTCCGGGGTCAAGTATGTTCTATGTAAAACTTTAATGGCTGTTTCTAGAAGTGTTTGGTTTAGGGAACCTTTGTATATGCTTTTCCACGCTTCCCCCATCTCTCCTCATTCCATTGTTTACCCAGATCCTTCTCCCACTCCTCCATATATCTGTCCCTTGTTCCCTCCGGTGGTTCATTGTATATATCGTTGATTCCCCCAATAATTCCCTTAGTTAAAGGGGCCCTCTGGCATATTACAGATAGCCAAGTTTTTTTGGGAGTCCCCAATGTTCTAGATATCTTGTTAACCAGGTGTTTGATTCTACAAAAGTTGAAATAATGGCTGATGGGGATGTTGTGATGGTCTCTTAAAAATTAAAAAGTTATAGGAGTCTCAGTGCCCAGCCAAGCTCCCAGTCTATCCAGTTTCCTAGATTTCCACCACCAATTAGCTTCTGAACCTAGTCCCTGCGGCAGCCATGGGTGGCAAAGGACAGACATCATTGGGGAGGGATGTTTAAAGAGGGATGTATGCTTTAGTGCCCATTTCAAGCCTTGCACTGTGTTGGAAATAACCGGATGTCTAATCCCTCCTACTGTATCTGGAACTTTGTCTAGCCACATTAAAGTATCCCAGGTGCAGGGGTGTAGTATTTGATCCTCCATAGTCTTCCATAGAGGGTGGTGGATCACTGAGTGGCTTATAGGAACGAAAGCTAGCTGTGCTGCTCTATAATATTTCTTTAGGTCTGGGCATGACAGTCCACCCTTATCCTTGTGTTTAAACATTATTTCCTTTTTAATTCTGGGGGGTTTACCCTTCCAAATGAAACGGGACACCTTTCTCTGGAATCCTTTCAGTTCAAGCTGAATGATGGGGATCGGCAAAGTCCTGAACAGGTACAGGAGCTTCGGAAGAACCGACATTTTAAAGGCATTAATTCTGCCCAACCAGGAAATAGGATATCTAGTCCACTTCAGCATATCCTCGCTTAGTTTTTTATATATCGGGGGGTAGTTAGCCCTATATATGGTATCTGTGGATGGCGTGAGTTTTATCCCAAGATATTGGATGTAGGCTTTAGCCCAATGCAATTTGAACCTTTCCGTTATTAATTCCTTTGTTTTGGCCTCTAAGTTTAATGCTAGTGCTTCTGTTTTCTCAACATTTCTAAGTAAGCCCGATCTCTGGCCAAATTCTCTTAGGGTGTCCAATAATAATGGGATTGATTTGTAAGGCTCTGTAATTGTGCATAACATATCGTCTGCAAATAGGTTGATTTTAAAATGTTTCTGCCCTATTTTAAGCCCCTTAATTCCCGCGTTCGTCCTAATCGCCTGAGCGAGAGGTTCTATCGCAATGGCAAACAGTAGGGGGAAAAGAGGACACCCCTGTCTAGTTCCCCTCTCTATTTTAATGGTCTGGTTGTATTTGCCCGGAAGTTTAAGTCGGGCTTCTGGGTTTTTATAGTATGTATTTATTACGTTTAAGAAACCCCCCTTAAAATCGAATTTCTTTAAGACCTCCTTAAGGTATGGCCACTCCAAAGAATCAAAGGCCTTTTCGATGTCTAGTGCTAGCAAGCAGGCCGGGGTTTTCGTACTATTAGCGTGGTGTATTAGGTTCACAACCCTCCTAATATTATCTCTGGCTTGCCTGTGGGGGATAAACCCCACCTGGTCCTTATGTATAATCCTTGGAAGAAATTTTGAAATTCTATCCGCTAATATTTTTGCCAGTAGTTTAATATCCCCATTTAGAAGGGAGATGGGTCTATAGTTTTTAATTTCTGAACTGTCCTTCCCTTCTTTAGGGAATAAGGTAATTTTCGCTAAGTTCATTTCGGGGACGGATCTCCTGACCATCCAAGATATGATTATATAGTTTAGTTAGTCTAGGTGTTAATATATCTGTAAAGGTTTTATAGTACATGTTCGTGAACCCGTCTATGCCCGGTGCCTTTCCCATTTTCATTGCCTGGATTCCCTTTCCTACTTCCTCCTGTGTGATCCTAGCATTAAGAGATTTTACCTCCGATTCCTCCAAACAGGGCAGGTCAAATCTATCCAGCCAAGCTCTGATACTGTATGCTGTTTCCTTACTTGATGCTGAGTATAGTTTTTGGTAAAAATTATAGAAAAATTCTTGTATTTTGGTAGGATCTGCTGTTTTTATATTCTCGCTATTCTTTATGCAGTAAATTTTCGAGAGAGCTTGTTTAGATCTTAATTTTTTCGCTAACATCCTATCCGGTTTGTTCACTTGGCGGAAGAATTTGTGTTGGGTTCTCCTAAGAATTTTCTCCGCCCCCTCCGAGTAGATCTTATCTAGTTCTACTCTCACGCTTTCTATTTCTCGCCTAGTCTGTGTTTTAGGGTTTTGTTGATTTATTTTTTCTAATCTTCCTAATTCCTCCGTGAGTTTTATTTCCTGGGCTCTCTGTTCTCGTCTAAACTTAGATGCCTCTTTCATGCAAATGCCCCGGATGTACGCCTTATGAGCTGCCCAGACCCAGCCGGTCCCCAACCCAGGTGTCTCATTTCTTTCAAAAAAAAATTCCAGTTCCTGGGCTATTCGTTTTTTAACTATCGGGATCGTCAGTATTCTTTCATTCAGTCTCCATTGATAAAGGGGTTTAGTCATGGATCCTAGGTTTATGGTCGCCTTAACCAGGCTATGGTCCGACCAGGCACACGGTATTATGTCCACGTTTTGAGAGTCATGTATAAAGGTAGGGTCGGTTAGCAAGTAGTCGATTCTGGAGTATGTTTTATGGGGGTAGGAATAGAAAGTGAATTCCCTGTGTCCTAAATGTCTTTCCCTCCAGAGATCCACCAGCTCGAGCTCTCTTAACAGTCTGTTAATTTGTTTTAATCTTTTAGCGAACTTGTCTCCCAAGTCTTTCCCTGTTCTATCATTTTTGACATCTAGTACCAAGTTAAGATCCCCCCCCCAGAATGATCCTACCTTGCTTTGCTGTTGACAAATGTTTCAATGCCCTGATGAGATGTTTATGAGGAGAGATGGTAGGAGCATATACTACTGCTAGAGTGACCGGGATGTCTAGTACCCTTCCCATCAAAAAAAGATAGCTTCCCTGTCTATCTGCAATTTTTTTGTCCAGAGTGAAGGGAAAGTTTTTGTGGAGTAGGATTGCCACCCCTTCCCTTTTGGCACTGCTACTTGTTGTGTGGAACGTAGGAAAATTCTTGTTCATAAATGTCGGGATTTGTTGATGCTTAAAGTGGGTTTCTTGAATAAAAATTACTGCTGGGTTAAGTGTTCTGTAAGATTGAAATGCCTTGTTCCTTTTAGTGGGGGAATTAAATCCTTTAACGTTATGTGTAATAAAAACGTATTCAGCTTCACCCATAATCTACAGTGTAGTGTGTAGCTAATGTCTGAAGAGACTTACCCCCTTTAGAGATCGAGGATTCAGAGTCAGCGCCCGATGAATACAGGGAGTGCAGAATTATTAGGCAAGTTGTATTTTTGAGGATTCATTTTATTATTGAACAACAACCATGTTCTCAATGAACCCAAAAAACTCATTAATATCAAAGCTGAATATTTTTGGAAGTAGTTTTTAGTTTGTTTTTAGTTTTAGCTATTTTAGGGGGATATCTGTGTGTGCAGGTGACTTTTACTGTGCATAATTATTAGGCAACTTTACAAAAAACAAATATATACCCATTTCAATTATTTATTTTTACCAGTGAAACCAATATAACATCTCAACATTCACAAATATACATTTCTGACATTCAAAAACAAAACAAAAACAAATCAGTGACCAATATAGCCACCTTTCTTTGCAAGGACACTCAAAAGCCTGCCATCCATGGATTCTGTCAGTGTTTTGATCTGTTCACCATCAACATTGCGTGCAGCAGCAACCACAGCCTCCCAGACACTGTTCAGAGAGGTGTACTGTTTTCCCTCCTTGTAAATCTCACATTTGATGATGGACCACAGGTTCTCAATGGGGTTCAGATCAGGTGAACAAGGAGTCCATGTCATTAGATTTTCTTCTTTTATACCCTTTCTTGCCAGCCACGCTGTGGAGTACTTGGACGCGTGTGATGGAGCATTGTCCTGCATGAAATTCATGTTTTTCTTGAAGGATGCAGACTTCTTCCTGTACCACTGCTTGAAGAAGGTGTCTTCCAGGAACTGGCAGTAGGACTGGGAGTTGAGCTTGACTCCATCCTCAACCCGAAAAGGCCCCACAAGCTCATCTTTGATGATACCAGCCCAAACCAGTACTCCACCTCCACCTTGCTGGCGTCTGAGTCGGACTGGAGCTCTCTGCCCTTTACCAATCCAGCCACGGGCCCATCCATCTGGCCCATCAAGACTCACTCTCATTTCATCAGTCCATAAAACCTTAGAAAAATCAGTCTTGAGATATTTCTTGGCCCAGTCTTGACGTTTCAGCTTGTGTGTCTTGTTCATTGGTGGTCGTCTTTCAGCCTTTCTTACCTTGGCCATGTCTCTGAGTATTGCACACCTTGTGCTTTTGGGCACTCCAGTGATGTTGCAGCTCTGAAATATGGCCAAACTGGTGGCAAGTGGCATCGTGGCAGCTGCACGCTTGACTTTTCTCAGTTCATGGGCAGTTATTTTGCGCCTTGGTATTTCCACACGCTTCTTGCGACCCTGTTGACTATTTTGAATGAAACGCTTGATTGTTCGATGATCACGCTTCAGAAGCTTTGCAATTTTAAGAGTTCTGCATCCCTCTGCAAGATATCTCACTATTTTTGACTTTTCTGAGCCTGTCAAGTCCTTCTTTTGACCCATTTTGCCAAAGGAAAGGAAGTTGCCTAATAATTATGCACACCTGATATAGGGTGTTGATGTCATTAGACCACACCCCTTCTCATTACAGAGACGCACATGACCTAATATGCTTAATTGGTAGTAGGCTTTCGAGCCTATACAGCTTGGAGTAAGACAACATGCATAAAGAGGATGATGTGGTCAAAATACTCATTTGCCTAATAATTCTGCACTCCCTGTAGGAAAGCCGACGAGAAAGCCCCGCAGTCCTCCATCCGCCAATCCGGTTATGTATAGTATGAAGATAGAAAAATGGTGACCAAACATATACAAATAAAACTTTTCGGACCCTTGGTCCCCCCCCCCCCCCCTTTCTTCTTCCTCATGTTTCCTTTCATCTTGCACCTCTTGTGCCTAGGGAGTAGCCACTAAAAAACCCAAAATACTTCCCTAGAATGAGGAAATTCTCTTTCGTAATCTAACCCATTCCTAAAACTGAGCGAGTCGAAAAGTACTGATCTGGAGTGCTAACCCCCACTACATTGGAGGGAGCAACAAGTATTGCAGACTGCAACTAGTATTCTCTTATAATAATACCTTATCAGATATCGTGGATATTTTGGGGAACCTTACCCCAACTCCTACCTAAGTCTTATAATAGTAATCCCTGCGCTTTACGTTAAAGTCCATTAATAAAGATTAGCCTGATTGTCTCTGCAACCTTGGAAATCATCTTTAGGGAAAGTCAAACCCCTACTGGAGCATTCCCTTGTTCGGTTCTCACTGCTCCATCGCTCCGGTCCCTAAGACCCTTGTTACTGTCATTCCTTTGCTTTTTCTTGGCAGAGACATCCATCCAATCTCTAGCTGGTCTTTCCCTCGGCTTAGACATCTGGCCCATTAGATTAGAGCCTTCTGGGAGCAGTTGTAGGTGAATAAGCTTTTTTTGGAGCGCACCAAGTGAGTGAGCCACATGTGTTTGCTCATTCAAGCGAAATTGTAAGCTAAAGGGGAATCCCCAGCGATACTGAATTCTGTTCTTTATCAAAATTTCTAGAGCCGGTCTCATTTCTCTCCTTTTCGCTAAAGTGGATGGAGCTAAGTCAATAAACAGTTGTAATTGTGTTCCGTCCGGGCCAACTATTTTAGGCAATTTCCTGGCTGCTGCCATTAGCAGATCTCTGGAGCTCTGTCTCACAAAACTAACTACTATGTCCTTAGGTTTCTCTGAATTGATTGGACCTCCAAGCGCCCTGTGGGCTCTTTCGATGAGCAGCACCTCCTCTGTTTGATTCGGTAGGATGGTGGAAAACACCACTTCAATATAGGGTACGAGATCCTGCACATTTTTAGGAACACCTCTCAACCGTACGTTATGCCTTTTGGATCTATTTTCCAGGTCTTCCAATTTATTTTCAAGAGCCTCTATACGAGTTGAGTTGGCACTGATATCAATTTTATCATCCTCTTGTGTAGAAATAATCATCTCTGTTCTTTTTTCTAGCTCGTGTGTTCTCTGTCCTATTGCACAGATCTCTTCTCTCATCTCCTTTAGTGCTAACGCAAGTTGAGTTTTCAGCAGTAGTTCAAATTTCGCCATTGCAGAGACTGAGAAATCCACGTCAGTGATGGTGTTGGGCCTTTCCCCTTCATTCTCAGACATCTCAGATCTTTCTGGGGAGCTTTCCCCTGCTTTGGTTGCCGAACTGGATGCTGCTTGGAAATGCTCAGGGATGCCTCTGGAGGATGTGCTTCTCTTAGCCTTCTTCATCTTTGGGCCTGTTTCCTCCCTGACTCTCTTGTCTCTGGAGCGACCGCACTGGCAGAAGGGTACCTCTCCAATATTAGTTGTCTTGGCACCCAAAAAAGAACACTGAGTCCTGTTTTGGGAAGCGCCTGTGGAAAAATGTTGTGGAAGGTGCTGCTCGAGTTGGGGCAATTTATAGTTTCATCTTTGTTTAGTCTTGCATTGTCAAAGCCTCAAGACTTTCTGCCTGTTGCTCTCCCTGTTGCTCTATCTTCTAGATTCCATCAATGAGACCCTTACAAAAAAAAACAGTGGGGTGGGCGCCCGCCCTCATGGTGGGATTCTCCAATAGGTAGCGCCGGAAACATGTGACTGTTGGAGCACAGAAGCAGCAGACGGACTTTGGTCTAATATGGCCTCCTAAGTGTGCATTTTATATAAATCTCACTTTGCACGGAGCCCGTATCTTTTTTTTTTCCCCTTTTTTTTCTTTTTTTTTCTTGATATTTTTTTAAAAAATGTCTTTTAAGGAAGGCTAAACACCTTAGAGCCAATTAGGCACATATAATTGAAGTCCAGGAGTATTCCCCTCCAATTTAGAGATCCAAGATGGCCTCCCTCCTTCTTGGGGGTATTTTTTGGCGCCAAATAGGAAGGAAAAAGAAAAAAATGGCTGCTCTGGGCTGGAATATGGGGAAAGCTTCTTTGCAGCTCTACTGCTACCCCACACGTCGCCCTGTTCCTCTGGCGCTTTTGGTAAGTATGTTAAGTGCAGGCAAATGCAGCATAAGCTGACTGTCAGAGTCCCGGGGTAATACCTATAGTATCTGTGGTCGCTGGGGGGAGATGCGTCTCGGGCCTGTATCGAGCACTTAGGATGGACGGGAAGCTTATCAGGCTGTGTGCCTGTATGTTATTGTGAGTCTTGGCCGCCTACGAAGTAGCCTTTCTTCCCCTCCGGAGCATCCGTGCCCCTTGAATCCGTCACTCCGCGGTCTCTTCCACTGTACCGCTCCCCTTGCTGGGCGCCCCCCGGGCCGCTCGGTCCTCCCCGAGAAGGCCAGAGATTGCGCTGTCGTTATCAACGCCTCACTCCGGTGCTGCAGTAGATCCCTCTTGTGTTGCCGATGCCGGGGCAGATAAGGAGAGAGCCTTCCCCGGTAGAGGGTTTTCCAGCAAAGGGGTTATATTCAGGCAGGGAAAAGATGGCATTCCCGCACAGGCCTCTCCCTCGTGGCGGGCTGATCTTAATGAACCCACAAACCACGGGTATCTTTTTTATCAGCCTAATGAGCTGGGATAAATAAGGCCATTTTTGGCTGTGTAAAATTGTTTTTTGAGAGTAAAAACCCCTATTATTGGGTCTTAAGCTGGGGAGCTCCAATCTTCCACGTCTACTCTCTTTGGCTGGTAACCACGCCCACGCTTTTGCTATATTTTTAAGTCCCTTGCAGCCCTATTAAATTTCAAACCTGTAAGTGCAATGTGAGACCTGCAATGGCTGTGGGCTTGAAACTTGAGTTACAGAGCTATTAAATTTGAGCTGGGTGCCAGTTACGGGCTTGAGACAAAAGCCTGTAAACCCTAGCTGCACTTGCAAGCTGTAAAGGGGACGGACTAGTCATGATCATCCTGAACCATCCAATTGAGGAATAACACAGTGCGACACAGGCCTCTCAGCCAATCACATGTGGTCTTGGCAATATGACTGACACTGGGAGCTTATAAATTTGACACACACCCATGTGTTGACTTTGTTGTAAATTTAATTGGAAGTAGCACGCAGGTCCAGGAGCTGGTGGGTGTTTTTTATGAGAGAGAGAGAGCAGGAGTTAGTTGGAGAGAAGTAGATTGCATTTTTGATTGATTTATATTCTATCTCATATGGATTTACACTTAAGACTTACACATATTTACAGATTACACATATTTGCAATACACATAGGTTAAATAATACAAAGAGACATATAGAGTTAGGACATACCACACAGACACACACACCCCATCGCATCCCCCACATCCCATCCCCCAACACTTATTAATGACACATAGCACATACATTTTTTTTTTCCAAAATACATATTACAGAAATACTTTTTTTTAGTTCTTCTTTTCATTTTGGTTGATGATGGAGGGAGGAGATAGGAGGGTAGAGTTGGGGAGAAGGAGAGAAGAGTGGAGGAGGATAGAGAGGAGCAGCAGGAGGTCATGTGGAGTAGAGGTGGGGAGGAGTAGATGAGTGAGAGGAGGGAGGAGAGGAGGGCAAGGAGAGGAAGGGTGAGGGGGGAAGAGAGGAGGCCGAGGAGGGAGGGGAGAAGGGAGGAGAGAAGTGCGAGGAGAGAGGAGAGGAGGAGAGTGCAGTGGTGGAAGATGCCCCCCGAGTGTCAGGCACACCTAGAGGAGGGACAGAGGGGAAGGGGCCTGATCCCGGGGGGGGGGGGGGGTGGTAGTTCAGGGAAGGGACAGGCCTCAGGGACTGGTCAGGGAGGCCATGGTCACCATCCACAGTCGAGAGGGCAAGAGGTTTGGGGCAAGCGCAGGGCACACAATTATACGCAGTGAGAGAATGTGGTTCTCCTCTGTGCCATCTGTGGCCACCCCGTCATTCTCGCAGTGGGAGGGAAGTAAAGCCTGGGCCTAGGGCTCAGGCTTGGAAAGAGGGAGCGTCAGAGGTGACTGCGGTAGGCACAGAGCCAAGGGATGAGCGGTCCGTGAAGCACCGCTTTGATGACATCAGGAACAAGGTGAGGATGATGATGTCCAAGGAGGAGCAAGGCCACAGCGTGACCTGTAATAAGTGGGAGAGGGTCGCAAGGGAACTTCTGAGACCGTCGGCCGCCGCCAGAGCTTCAGGCCCGGTGGCCCAGCAGGACCTAGCCTCCATGTCAAGTGAATATGACATACACCAATGTGCCACTACATGTGCATCACACACACTACACATGTACATGACGACCAACAAGGACACTGACCTGTCAGCTCCATAGAATTAACAAGTGATAGATGGATGCATCATTAAATCCATGAAGCTGACAAATCACTCATTCCTGGGCAAAACAACAGTTATCGACCAATCGAGAGTCCATTTATTGGTGTGCCCATTGCAGCCTATGCAGTTACAGACCGAAGCCGGAATCAAGATAGCGTTAGGAGCCAAGCACGATCAAGACCATAAACCAAAGAATAGATCAAATCTAGCACATGATAGCTAATCTGAGTTGCAATGTGGAGAATCATCCATGTTAAAGCTTAGATGTCAGCTAGTTAGGAAGGAACACATAACAATGTATTATTTATCATACTAATGACATGTACCTTTCTTTTCTATCAGCATCCAGGAGGAGGTCTGAGTCCAGTGGCGAGCCAGAGGCGGGGGCATCGGCCCCCACCCAGCAGGAACCAGCACAGGGGGAGGAGGAAGGACTAGGAACAGAGGGACCTAGCTCTGAGGAGGGGGAGGTCATTTTGGTGGGGGAGTCACCCCCTGGACCAATGCAAACACCACCGGGATTTGACCCCACCATCCCCCTCCTCAAAAGACTGTGGATTTCGCCAGGGCCCTCTAACTTGCCATCCAGCCGGCCAACACCTCCTGCCCCACACAGCAGTGTGCTGGCCTGGCTGCCATTTCTACCAGGCACACAGATACCATCAGCAGCATCACCCCTGGCTCCAGGCAGTCCCCAGACCCTCCCCACCTCCTCGCCCCACCCTGCAACGAGGACCTCCATCCCCACCACCACCAAACCAGGCTGCGCAAGCAGAGATGCTGGCCATCATGTGTGAGCAGCTGAAAGCCTGGCCATGCAATCTAGGGAGGAGAGGAGGTATCATCTGATGACTGAGACTTACCTGGCCAGGCTGGCCCCCAGCCCCCCTCCTCTACCCAACCCAGTGGCATCCCCCAGCAGCCTGGCCCCTCCTCTCCTCCCACAATGCCTCCGCCCGACCACGCGTGCTGCCGCTGCCTCCCCCCCCCACCACCAACAAGGAGACAGCGTCCGGCCACGGACGATGTGGGCCCTGTGCCCAGGCGGAGGTGGACCTAGGGGCTGCAAAGATGTTTGTGCCTTCTCAACAGCACTCCTCAGTGACAATCTATTGGTCACAATGTTAACCTTATCTAGCCTGGCTACAGAACAGAGTCTTGGATCTTGGCCTATGTGATGGTTACCTCCTATCACATGGTCCATGATCCTCTTCTCTGTGGACATGTAGGGTTCTGTTTAACATGTCACCAATTGATGGTCACTGAGGAATGCTGTTGAGAAGAGATGCTGTAATCCCTATCTTTTTTCAGGCCTTATGTTTAGGTTTCTTTTTTTTTTCCATTTGTTTTGTTTTAGGTACAATTCAGGTCCATGAAGACATCTTTTGCATTTTCAAGCATTGTGGAGGAAATGAGTTATAAGGTTTTCCCAGTGCCTCTCAGAAAGACATTCCTTCAATAACAGCCCCTATTAACATGTAGCTCCCACAATCTTAAAGCTATCATATAGCCACATATCTCAGACATGATTGTTGTTAGCTTAAGTGTAGACTAATACCGCTATGGCGGTGGACTTGCAAAGTCTCCCAATGGAATGTGAATTATTATTATTATAGTTTATTTATAACGCGCCAACATATTCCGTAGCGCTGTACATAAATTAGGTTCAGGCAGTGATAAATACAGATTAACAATTAGCAAAGAAAGAAGGGCCCTGTCTATGAGCTAGGAATCCAATGTCCATGGTGAATTTCCAAAGTACTTAGGATAGAAATTCGCAGACTTACAATCTAATGTGAATGACAGCCAGCATTAATATATGCACTAGTGAAGCTTGTGATCCTGACCTCAATATCAGTCTGAGAACAGATAATTGGGTCTGATACAAGGAACAATTAATCTGGCTGCTGACCTTTGTGTCCTCTCCGTATTAATGGCTATTCTCCCATATTGCTGATTATCCAGAGACCTAGCTAATAGTTAGTAATGCTTGTTTTTTTTTTTATCCTCCTTCGCCTTTTTTTAGTTGACTATTTTAAAAAAAAGAATTGTCACCACACTGTATGTGTGAAACTGAATTGGAATACACAGTCCAAAGGTTGAATCATCGGTTTCATTGAGCAGATCTAGACAAGTTGTAAGTGCTATGCACATTAATGGTTTCTTCAATTAAATTGAATGATTTGTGATGATCCTTTTTTTCATCAGATTCCGGGTGCAGTGTTGTAGTGACCACATGTGAACCTGGTAGATGCTATACATCATGCTTTTTCTAGACTATGACATTACCCCCTTTAGGTATTACCTTATTTCCAATCATAGCCTCTTGTTTGCATGCCAAAGATACTGGAGTGGGTTGCCAGTTCCTTCTCTAGTGGATTGGGATTTGTCTGACCTCTCTGCTATCACCTGCCCACCTCTATGGCCCTACATGGTATAGCTCATGGCTTAATTCATGTACACAACCCCCTTCACCACCACCATTTAGCAATCCACACTAATGTAAATTGATGAATAGCAGAACATAATGGGGTGTCACCAAATGGGAATCGGTATAGATAATGGCACATGGCCCCAGTAATGGCGTGGGACTTTCCAGGATGGGCGTAGCGGAGATTACCCTTGATGGAGATGAGTTGGCTGTTGAGCCACATGCCACTGGACAATCTCCTTGTGTGTTTGCGGCTCCTCCTGATGGGTTAGAGTAGATTAGTGTGGTGTATGTACCCCTGGTGCCCTTGTTGATTGCTAAGTGGTAGTAGTGAAGGAGCATGTGTACGTTAATGAAGCTGTAAGCTATACCATGTAGGGCCAATGTAGAGAGGTCATACAAATCACAATCCACTAGAGAAGGAACTGGCAACCCACTCCAGTATCTTTGGCATGCAAACCTTGTGGAAAAGCACAGGCAGAGACATACAGTGCCTTGCAAAAGTATTCACCCCCCTGGACGTTTTACCTATTGTGTTACAATACAGCCTTAAGCTTAATGTTTTGTTAATCTGAATTGTATGTGATGGATCAGAACACAATAGTCTAAGTTGGTGAAGTGAAATGAGTAAAATATAAAGATAAAACTATTTTTTAGAAATAGAAAACAGAAAATTGGAATGTGCGTATGTATTCATGAAGACTAAGGAACTTTCCAAACAAGTAAGGAACAATGTTGTTGCGAAGTACAAAACAGGATTAGGTTATAAAAAAAATCCAAATCTTTGATGATCCCCAGGAGCACTATCAAATCTATCATAACCAAATGTAAAAGAACATGGCACAACAAGAAAACCTGCCAAGAGACTGCTGCCCACCAAATCTCACGGACCAGGCAAGGAGGGCATTAATCAGAGAGGCAGCAGAGAGACCTTAGGTAACCCTGGAGGAGCTGCAGAATTCCACAGCAGAGACTGGAGTATCTGTACATAGGACGACAATAAGCCATACGCTCCATAGAATTGGGCTTTATGGCAGAGTGGCCAGAAGAACGCAATTACTTTCAGCAAAAAACAAAATGGCACATTTTGAGTTTGCAAAAAGGCATGTGGGAGACTCCAAAAATGTATGGAGGAGAGTGCTCTGGTCTGATGGGACTAAAATGTAACTTTTCGGCCATCAAAGAAAACGCTGTGTCTGGCGCAAACCCAACACATCACATCACCCAAAGAACACCATCCCCAACATGGTGGTGGCAGCATCATGCTGTGGGGACTTTTTTCAGCAGCCGGGACTGGGAAACTGGTCAAAGTTGAGGGAAAGATGGATGATGCTAAGTAAAGGGATATTCTTGAGCAAAACCTGTACCACTCTGTGCATGATTTGAGGCTAGGACAGAGGTTCACCTTCCAGCAGGACAATGACCCCAAACACACTGCTAAAGCAACACTTGAGTGGTTTTAGGGGAAACATGTAAATGTGTTGGAATGGCCTAGTCAAAGCCCAGACCTTAATCTAATAGAAAATCTGTGGTCAGACTTAAAGATTGCTGTTCACAAGTGCAAACCATCCAGCTGGAGCAATTTTGCAAGGAGGAATGGGCAAAAATCCCAGTGGTAAGATGTGGCAAGCTCATAGAGACTTATCCAAAGCGACTTGGAGCTGTGATTGCTGCAAAAGGTGGCACTAGAAAGTATTGACTTTAGGGGGGTGAATAGTTGTGCACATTGACTTTTTCTGTTATGTTGTCCTATTTGTTTGTTTTAAAAAAAATGAAGCTGTGAGCTATACTATGTAGGGGCACTTTAGGTGGACAGGTCATAGCAGAGAGGTCAGACAAATCACAGTTCACTGGAGAAGGAACTGGCAACCTATTTCAGTATGTTCTCCGTGCAAACCTTGTGGATAAGCACAAAGAGAGACATAAGTAAGTCTGCTGCAGTCCATAGGGTCACAGAGAGTCGGACACAACAGAGGGACTGAAGAACCATAAATATAATCTTCCCCTGGTATTTGATATATGTGATGTGGTGGTGTAATTTGGCCACTATTTGTTTTCCCAATGTAGATGTGATGAGTGAAATGTGTATAAGATTATCTTTGTGTTTTTAGAGTCCACATTAGAGCCTATGTGAGTGAGAAAGTTATAATATGGTAGCCATTTTCATGTTTTTGTGATGCAATTGAATCAGGCAGTGTCTCTTTCAGCATCTGGCAGCATGACTTTTCATAATGGCATATGCATAACTATTCCAACATATGATTTTTTTTAAGGGCTATTTGTTAATTGGGAATTGTTGTACAATGAATTCTTATGCCTTCCACTGCTTTTCCCATATTTTAAAGTCCATTGGTGTGTTTAAATTGTCTTTTGCAGTGTTACAATCTAGTCTGTAAACCCTTTGCGGGTCCTTTTTGGAACCTGGCTGTTTGTGGGCTTGAATATCTTTGCGATCTTAACGGATTTTAGCAATTGAATAGTGACTTGCAATTTTAGTGATTGTAACTGTTGCGGATTTAAAAGATCAAAGATGGGCTGTAAGATCTGGTTTTAACAACCGCAAGGATTTCAAGCCCATAACCCGTAGACCGTTTGCGGCTCTCAAAAAAAAAAGCCAATTGAGTAGCAAATTAGCTTACTGGCTACAATACAGGCTCCAGTAGCTTACAATTGCTCAATAGAATAAGGCCCTTTATGTTTTCAAGAAGGTCTTATAAAAGAGCGGACCAGGTCCCTTCCAGATCCCATGGAAGGGACTTGGGGAGAAGACTTTTTGGAAGGTATTCAAAGATTCGAAATGTTTTTATCCCTCCTACACACCAAACAGACAAAGAAAGGGACAGCAATTAAACCTAAATGAAACATTTTCTTTAATCCTCCATTTAAAAATTCTACTACCTACTGATTTTCTTAAGGGGTGCTCATCTATGTTTTTCTACATCAATGGCAAACTAAGTCAGAGTGCAGAGTCTTGATAATAATAGAACAGGTATATAAGGGCTGGTTAGTTGAACATCAGTCCTTATGATACACTGGTATATGGGTGAATACTGGTGTAATATGATTACAAACCTATTGAGAATACATAATAAAGCATAAAAAGAAAGATCATTTTAGGTAATGCACTCTGAGATCAACAGAATAGTGACAAGTATTATTCAATGAGCAAGACTTACATTTTATTATAAATAACTTAAAATAATTAATTCAAAGTAAATAGAAAAGTAAATACACAGGAACAGTATATGTCAATAAACACACACAATATGAAAATCTAATGTTAAGTACAAAATAATGAATGGTACACATTGTATGAAATCTGTATCACCTAGAGGGTATAATGCCCAGTTTCAAAGTAAGAAGAAAGTTTTTAATCTTGCAAGGTGCTTTGGGGAAAGCACTTTGGACACCGGATTCTAAGCTCAAAGACAAGGCCTTCCAAGCAGCACCTCCCTCAAAGATAGATGTCCAGATAATAATGAAGTGGGTAAAGAAAAGAAAATGGCCTCCTCTAATGTAGATATTGTTCCTGGCGTTCTAGCTTTCTAAAATCAGGTTTCACTGGGTTAGCATCTTCAGTTCATAGTTGTGTGCCGGTAAAAAATGCCTTTATTTAAAATAGAGGCTTTGCTCCCCTATAATGCAGTCAGCCAATCAGAAAATGGATGGGGAGTGGCCATGTGTGTCCCCTCCTGCCTCAAAAACAAATTCAAATATCTCCAACTTTATTCACAACCACACAACACTGAAGACAAGTATGTACAGTACATAAGTACAAGTATACAAGAATAGTGATCATACAGTATGACTGAGAGTTACCAGTAATGAGTTATCTTGCAATATCTTAACTATGTAACAGATGTAGAGTATTTGTATCAAAAAGTAAATACAAACAAGAAACTACAGTTGTAACTAATAAGTATATAAAATGATTGTCGGTCAATGAAATAGTAACCTTGAATTTAAAAAAAAGACAACAAAGTTATTTTGTTCGTTCATCCGATGTGGATGAACAGCGTTCATTATATATAGCCACTTGGTTTCTTTCTGTGCCAAGATTCTATTCTTATCTCCACCTCTGATATTCAATTTCACCAAGTCCACATCCCAGCAAATCAGTTGTTTGGGATTTCCATTAGGCAAGTCCAGAAAGTGACAAGCCACTCCTGATATTTGTTTACAATTGTTTATGTCCCTTTCTGCAGTCCTGATGGTACTTATATGTTCAGAGATCCTGGGTCAGAGAAATGTTTCATTTTTTCATGTGGATGCATGTACTCCAGTGACCCCAGGAGATGGATCCCTGGAATATCGGAGTCTTATGTTTGTTCTCAACAAAGTGACTATCTACTCACAAATCCTTATAATTCCTCCCTCTACAAAACCAAAAAGAGGTTTGTCTGGAATAAATTCTTGGAAAAATTAATCAGATTGTAACACATGCCAATGTTTGTTAATGATATTCCTAATTATTTCCATTAAAGGGCATCCACAATTGGCCTTTTTGATACAGACAATTTAGGTGTGCTTTGCATTTGAGACTAAGAATAATGTTTATTCCCTTATTTCTATGAATGATAGAAAAGTAGTTTACCATAATCATTACCTCCTAGCTAATTTCCCTCTAAGTTCTTTCAACTTCTCCTCACAGAATAAATCTAAACAATATTATTTTGTGATAGGCAAACAACTCCAGGCAGGTGAAAAACCCAATCTAAAAGCCAACAACTTTGGCCTCTTTGACGTTTTTGCCTTTTCCTAGGATTCTAAGGATACATCAGAATTATTTTTATGCGGGCTCTAAAAAAATACTAAGAGCTGTAATGAACTAATATGATTAAAGGGAAACACAGAAATGGATTGTTTTAGAAGGTTATCTTTTTTCCTATGCATAAGATTGTGTCCAGGCAAGAGTTTGTATGAATAAACAAATGGATCAACAAATGAATTAACACATGAATGCTGCATGAATAACGTATTACTATTTATGAGATAGTGTCCAGGCATGTGTTTAATATAAATTAACTAATAGATAGACAAATAAATTGTCGAATGCCGCAAAATAAATGGTCTTGTGCCAAATATAGCTAAGATAATTGGGATAGAGTAACTTATATAAATAAAGAGATTAGTATAGATGAACTGTAATTAATTCACGCAAGTATCAACTTTATCTAACTCTGCCATATGTTCTTAACATGGTATAATTATGTACTGATTTAACTCTTTAGACTCTGTCTGCCATATGTTCTTAACAGGGTATATGTTTATACTATTTTAATCCTTTAAACTTTTGGAGGCAAAAATATATTCCTATAGATTCCCCTAATATTATTATACAATGGAAAATTAAGAATTTACATATTTTGTACAAGGATGGCACATATCCCTATTAATCATACTTCCTTCCATTTTTATTGAAGTATACTCATTGAATATAATGCTGTCACATATTTACATTATTTACACTATTTACACAAGATTGTATGTTACTCTCTCTTGGATTTCTTTCTTCATATATGTGTAATTACTTCATTTAATTAATTATTCCATATCAAGTTTAACTTAGAATGAAATAACATTTTGGATTTTGAAATGTGTCCATTGGTAAATCACAAAGACTATTTTCATATTTTTTATATTTTTCATTCTAATCTTTTGTTTCTCTTAGATACATAAATATATTTCTTTGTTAAGATTTTTATTCATTAGTGTGCTTACATGTTTCTTATTATTACACTGTAACTTTTTCTTGAGATCTAATATGATTTTGACATGACTATTGATTATGTTGTTGCTTTTACAACGGACATAAGGAGAATTAGGTGTTTTTTCAAAAGATGAAATCCTTCCTATGTGTCTCTGGATGAACTATTGTATTTAGTTCAAAGGGGTAAAGCAGAAACCCTAATTTAGTCCTTGAGGACTCAAGGCTTTAAGTAAAAAAATCCATTTGCTTTCACATTTCAGAAGTTCTGTCATCACCTGCCCTTGGGCCCCTGGTAATACTATTGATGACATGAAACTGTAAACTATCTGTTTGATTTGAATGGTATGGTTTTACATGGTGAGTCACAGGGGTGTCAAAGTGATTCTTGATGGAGGCAACATGCTCAAGTATTCTTCCTCTGAAATGTCTTTCAGTCTTTCCCACATAGATGACACCACATTTGTAGACCATGATGTAAACCAGGTAAGTGGAGACACAGTTATAGAACTGTTGGGATATGTAAGACCAGAAGTGATCCAGAACAGTGGGTCTCATTCAATTCCCTATATTGTTAAGTTCCACAGGCAAACAGTGCTCAGTAATTTCACCTAGCTATTCTATTTGCCACTCTCAGCAC
The DNA here is from genome assembly GCA_027410445.1 of Discoglossus pictus. Taxonomy (NCBI): domain Eukaryota; kingdom Metazoa; phylum Chordata; class Amphibia; order Anura; family Alytidae; genus Discoglossus; species Discoglossus pictus. Next base: position 257,881,462 of record CM050165.1, read on the forward strand.
AATTGCAAGTAAGCTACCTGTAATGACATGGCAGGCATGCAAATTACAGCAAGCTTTCACATTGATTTTTTTAAATCTGTAAAATTACGAGCGATTCTTTCTTAGTTTCACACTAAATTGTTTTTCAATTCAGACTTTACTGATCACTTGCAAATTACGGCTACTAAACACCACTTGCAAATAGTTTTAACACTATTTCTGATAGCTGCTGCAGCACTTAAACACACTGTACTGTACAGAAAAATCATGGGAAAGCATGGAAATGCATTAAAATTAAGTGCTGGACAGTCTCAAATTTGATATTAAAAATGTTTTTAATTTATTAATTTGTGACTGGGAACATCAAAAGCATTGCATAACGCCAGCTAAAGCAGTTTAAGAAACAGTAATTGACTAAATAGTATAGGAAAGCATATAACTGCATTAGAAATAATATGTAACAGTTTCATAGGCACTATTGTGTAAATTAAAAATAAATATATCCATCAATATGTTTGGCTCATAATATACATATTAGAACACCGACTATTGACAATAGTACACCACCACATAACATATTACAATGTCCAGATAACATAGACCATAATATGCAAGAGGTTAATACCAATCATGAAACCACAACAGCTGCTCTAAAGCACTGACTGTTAAAGGGATAGATACACCACAAACAATAATCAACAACAGTATTCATCCTTACCACAACACAGTGCTGACAGAAATCATCATGGGAAGGTATGCCATCTACACAATAACCTTTGGTCTTATACACCTGGGTGTGAGATATGTCATTATTTCCAACCTTAAACAGAGGACTGGGAGACACTGATGGTGGCTAAATAGGGTAAGTGAACGCTACAGGTATATCATTAAATAGCACAGGCCAGAAACTGGATTTTCCTTTGGAGGAGGATGTTATTGGAACAGGGTCATGGGGATATAGGTACAAATAATGACAAGGGGGATTGCACTAACATAGTGAAGCTGCTGAGGAATTACATAAAAACGTCAGAATTGTTTTTTTCCCAGTGCCTAATTTTAGGATCTGCTTCTTCAGTCTGGCTTGATAAGGCTGATGTGGCCAAACCCACCCAGCAGACCTATCAGATCCTATTAATCCCTTCACCAAGACAGCCAATGTCTCTTAAAATGCCCTTTCTCAGATGCACTATTCAAAAAGTATGAACTCAGGCTAAGCATTATAAAACTCAGGAACTACTTTAATTGTTGTTATAATTCATAACTGGTTCCATAGATTTATATTTAAACTTGAGCTTATAACAGTCTGTAACAGTTTGTTTGTCTTCTGGATTTTTGTATAAATTACTATTAACAAGGTTTCATTTGCAAGGCATCATAACATCCACTTCATTATTATCTTCTCTAGGAATGCTGACATATACAAATATATTCTAGATAGGTTTCCTCCCCTTTTACTAAGAGCCTACACACACTTTGGGTTTCTCCCCTTGGATTAGGAGCATATACACACTTCATTAATTGTACAGGATCAGAGCAGCCATTTTGTCTGACACATATATATTTCTCAGATATCTTTTTCCATATATACTGTATATTAATCTTATCCTCACTATGGATTTGTTTTTCAAATGTTTTTATTATGTTTTTACAAAAAAATATAACAATACAAACATACATTGCATTTCCATACATCAAAAAATGTGTTGTACATACCAATCTAATATCCAACAAGCATTTATCACATAATAGAATATCCATAAAATGTAAGCAGTTTTTCCTTTAACTTTTTTATTTTCTTCTCTTTCCGCCTTCTTTTTTCCTTTATCTACAATTTCTTGATTAGTTGGTCTTACCACTAAAGTTTAGTACCATTGTTATTTTAATAGCCAACATAGAAATTTGCATAACATATAAAAGCCTATCAAGCGGTCTGTATTGTGATAAATAGTAATATTGCTGATAGGTTCTATTACTCATACGTTCATTTATATAGAATTGAATACTAACGTAATGATTGACGTCAACAAAAAAATAAAAGGAGGGTGGGGTGGGAAAGAACCTGCATCCTAGTTCCAACAATCGCTCTTCGTCCCCTCTCATATTCCAGACCCTGATGTGATCCAACCATATTGTGTTAATTGGTAACACATACAATATATATTTACTATTAATCTAGTTTACTTTGAAACTATCCCATAGTGATCAATAATCAGTATTACTCCCACTGACAGATGAATTCAATAGATCCAAAGAATCAATTTCTAAGAGCCTATTCCGGTCCACAATTATTTCTAATGATGACCATGAGGGGATGTTAGGACTTTTCCAGTTTTTTACAAGTAGCCACTTGGCTACCAAAAGAACATTCATTATAATTTTAATTTCTAACTTAGATAAAGAAGTGGGAAATATATGAAACAGAGGGATTTCGGGAGATAAGATAAGACTTTTATTAATAATAATAATAATTATTATTATTATGGTTTATTTATAACGCACCAACATATTCTGTAGCGCTGTACATAAGATAAGTTTAAGACAAAGATACATACAAATTAAGCATAGCAAAGCAAGGAGGGCCCTGTCTTTGAGCCTCAAATCCAGTGTCCATAGTGCTTTCCCCAAAGCACCTTGTGGTATTGAAACTTGCAGACTTACAATCTAAAGGTATTGGCCCTCATTCAATTGCGATTTGGCCAATTGAATAGGGCTCTAAATAAGCACATAACATTTTTTTTTTAAATAAGTTTTTAGTTAGTAAGCATCTATCCAAAAGCAAGGTTTTCGCTAACTAAAAACTTATTTAAAAAAAATATGCTATGTGCTTATTTAGAGCCCTATTTAATTGGCCAAATCGCAATTGAATGAGGGCCATTGTGTTTGGAAAAGGAGGGAGAGAGAGGTGAGAGTGTGTTAGTGTGGAAGGTGATACGCTTCTTTAAAGAGATGTGTTTTTAGAGAGGTTTTGAATGTTTTGAGGCAGGAGGATAATCTGGTGGAGCGAGGCAAGGAGTTGCAGAGAATAGGGGCAACATGAGAAAAGTTCTGAAGGTGAGAGTGAAAGGAGGTGGCAAGAGTTGTGGAAAGAAGAAGGTCATTAGCAGAACAAAGAGGGCGGGTGGGGGAGTATTTGGAGATGAGACTAAAGATGCGCTATTGTTGAGAGCTTTAAAAGTTAGGGTCATGATTTAAAATTTTAATCTGGAGGCTAAGGGAAGCCAGTGGAGTGATTGACAGAGAGGTGATGCCGACAATGAGCGTTGTGTACGGAAGATGAGTCTAGCAGAGGCATTCATAATGGATTGAAGTGGGGATAGTCGGGTTGTGGGTAGGCCAGCAAGAAGCGAGTTGCAGTAGTCGAGTGGAGAGATGATGAGAGAGTGTTTTAGGATTTTTTTCTGTGTCTTGCGTAAGATAGTGTTGAATTCTGGAGATGTTTTTTAGATGGAGAAGACAAGATTTAGTTAGTGATTGTATGTGAGGGTTTTAAACAGGGTGGGGTCCAGTAGAACCCCAAGGCAACAAGCTTGGGAGATTGGGGTAATGATGTCATTGTTGACAGTGAGAGAGATGGGAGTAATTAACACAGTGGTAGAGGGAGGGAAGAGTTCAGTCTTAGACATGTTGAGTTTGAGATGGTGGGTGGACATCCAAGAGGATATGCTAGAGAGGCAATTGGAGACATGTGGTAGGGGTAGATCTGGTGCTAAGAGGTAGATTTGGGTGTAATCTGCATAGAGATGCTACTGAAGCTCAAAAGAGTTTATAAGGGTACCAAGTGAGGATATGTAAATGGAGAAGAGGAGGGGGCGACTGATCCTTGGGGTACGCCAACAGAGAGGGGGTAAGGAGAAGAAGAGGTGTCGGAGAAGGAGGCACTAAATGATCAATTTTGTAGGTATGATGAGAACCACAAGAGAGCAGTGTCTCGAATACCGAGGGAGGAGAGGATATGGAGTAGAACTGGATGGTCAACTGTGTCAAAGGCTTCAGAGAGATCTAGAAGGAGAATAGAAAAGTTACCTTTTGACTTAGCAGTGGCAGGTCACTAGTGACTTTAGTGAGAACTGTCTCAGTGGAGTGGTGGGGCCAGAAGCCGGATTGGAATATGTCAAAAAGGGAGTTGGAGGAAATAAAGCTGGAAAGGCGGTTATAGATGAGCCGCTCCAGCAGTTTGGAAGCCAGGGGATGTAGAGAGATAGGGTGATAGATGCAATGTCAGAGTCATATGAGGTTTTTTTAATGGTGGGTGTAATTATGGAGTGTTTTAGAGAAGATGGAAACCTGCCAGTATTTAGGGAAAGGTTGAAAATGTGTGTGAGAGCTGGGATTAGTGTGGCAGGGAGGGGAGGGATGATCTCAGATGGAATCGGATCCTGAGGACAGGTAGTGAGGCGAGTGGATGATAGCAGGCTGGTGACTTATTGTTTTTTTTGTCAGTGAAAATGCTCTAAACCACCTATAATTGTTCCAGTTGTTATTGAGATCTGCCTCCCATTTTAAAATTGAGGATGTCTTAGCCTTTTCTTTATCCCATCTAAAGACACACAGGCATCTGGAAATTGAAACATTTGGGTTGAAAGTAAAAAAAAATCAAAATGTATAATTTCTCCAAATTTAACTAGATTAAAGTCTGAATGACAGATGGTTCGACGGAGAGTGGAATAATTCAACCACTGATGTTGTAATTTTATTTTCTTCTTTTAACTTTTCAAAAGGTATAAATTAATCGTTGAAGTAAAGATCTCTGAGGCATTTTAATCCCCATTTATTCTAGCAATGTTTAAACCAGGGGGGGAGCAAAAATTCCAGATATCTTAAAGGAGTGATTGCCGATGGAAAGGGCAATAAATTATATCTACCTTTAGTTTTTTGCCAGATTTTCAGCATTAATTGAACACTCAATGGTAGATCTAATTTAACTTTGCTATTTAATGTCTTGAGCCATGGAAGGAAACTCAGATTAATTTGGGTAACCAATGAACTTTCTATCAATAAATATATGAATCTTTGTTCCGTACCAGAGAAGCTAAATAAAGTCTTTGCATTGATAGCTTCCTGGTAGACAAATATATTGGGAGAAGCTAATCCCCCTTTAGTGTAGTTCCTCTGTAACACGTCTTTATTGGTATGTGATCTCATTCCTCTGAGAATAAATTTGTCCAAAACTCTTTGGATTTTTTCTAAAATAAACCTTGGTACGTAGGATGGAACGCAGCACAGGACATATGTAATCTGCCTTTTTGACATCTAGTGACAGGGCCGCCATTAGGACTTTCCTGGATTTAGCAAAGGATAGTAAATCTAATAGTTTCCTAGTATTGTCGGCGCAATTCCTATTAATAAGGAAACCTGATTGATCAAAATCAATAAGATCTTAGAGAAGTGGTTTCAAGTGCTTCGTTAATATGCAAGCATAAATTTTAATATCAGTATTCAACAGTGCAATTGGTCTATAGTTTTTATTTTCAGTTTCGTCTTTGCCTTTTTAGGAATATTTATAATTCTACAAACTAACATTTCAACGGGGGCAATTCCAGTAGATCTACTTTTGTTTAAAAAGATTAAAAGATGGTTTACCAAAGATGGAGAAAAGATTTTAAAATACACGTTATCAAAACCATTGGGTCCTGGAATTTTGTTTGTAGGTAGGCTATAATCTCTTTAAACTCTTTTTCAGTTATTTTTTTCCCCAAAGAGCTTAAATGCTCTGTTGAGATTTTAGGGAGATGAATTGATTATAGGAATTCCTCTATATTTTTACCTGAGGGCTTTATAAAATTTGGTTTGTTCTTAAGATTATATAAAGAAGTGTAATATTGTGCAAAAGCATCTGCAATATCTCGAGGAATAGTACATGTCTTCCCCTTCATGTTTTTAATTTTTCCTATTCTTCTTTGTGCCTGAAAGGGATTTAATTTGCTGGACTGCATTTTACCAACTTTGTTGCTTAAGTTATAATAATTAGGTTGTTGCTGCTATATTTTTTATTGATTTGAAGTTGGTTGATTTTCTTAATCTGAGTTTGAACATTAGAAATCTGCTTTGCCAATGTTCCTGTAGGAACTAATTTGTTACTTTGTTGATATTTATGAAGAAGAATATATAAATCTCTTAGTGATGTTCATCTGGCTTTCCTTTTTGCTGCTGCCCAAGACATCAAAGTGCCCCTTATAACAGCTTTGTGAGAATTCCAGAGGACAGTAGGAGAATCAACCGAACCTATATTTAGTTTGAAAAAGGTGTCTATTTCTTTCGCAAGCTTATCTCTATCGCCTGAAGATTTAAACAAAGTGTTCATTTTGAATTTCCTTATCTTCGGAACAGCTGGATTCTTATCCAGTATAAGAATTAAGCTTGCGTGATCTGATCAATCTAATGGGTCGATTTCTATTGTTTTAGTTAGTTCCAGAGTTGGTTGATGGTCAGCAGTGTGAAGATTATCTTTATGGACTAGTAATTTCACTGGGTAACCCCATCTGTAGTTGAAGTTGTGTGCTCTCAATGCTTTAGTTATGTTACTGAATTGTCACCTTTTCTCAAGAGTGGTATTAGAGAGATTTGAGAAAACAAGTATGTTCTGGTAGGGCGATTCAAACATTTTCATTTCTCTTGCTGACTTCATAATTAGATCTTTATAATGAGCATGAGAAACCAATATTATTACGTCTCTAGAGAAGGCTCCGCGAGAAGGGAATTCTATAGACTCTCTCTATTAAGAATTCCTGTTGAATTTGCGTTTTTTCCTTAACTAGATAATCAAAGAATCCCATAATATAGTTATTTAACTCGTTATTTGCAATACTCTCATTAATTCCTCTTAGTCTAATGTTTTTTCTTCTCGAAAGATCCTCCATAGAGCTCTGTTTCTGCTTACTTTTTCTAACTGTGTTTTCAAAAATTGGTTATCAAGCCACATTTACTCAACCTTATTTTCTAATTCAGTCGTTTTTTTCGATACCGAGTTTATTAATTCAGTATTTTTTGAGACGATCAACAAAAGTTATTCCTTTAAAGTATTTTGAAATTGCGAAAATAAGGCTTTTAAAGCTGTTGATGTCACAGTCTCCTGGGGTTCTAGATTTTTACTTTCAGATGATATATCTAGTGTACTATTTTCCACTTGGCTATGATCATCTAGTACCGCACTGGACTTAGTGGAGGAGAAGAGATAGTTATTTCTCCATTCTTATTACTGGTTTTAGGAGAGTGGCCATTAGCTGAAGAATTGTCTATTTTCTTATCTCTATTCTAACAAGAGAGGAGTTGGTCTTTAATAAGTTATTTTTCCTTATCCTGCCCCCCTTATCTCAATGCCTTTGCTTTCCTGGTCATGTAAAAGCAACAGCTTGATTAAAAATCAATCCTAAGCAAAAAGCAATATTATTGATATCGTTCTATCCAATGCTTATTGTAAGACTATATGTATATGTTTTCTTTTTTTTTTTAAATCTTTGTTTCCCTGCTTATCCAACCGTAGGATAACAATAATATTTAACTGCCCGTGAGCAGGAAAGGCATATAAACTTATAGAGTTCTGTATTATACAAGTAAGTCTTACAATATAAACTAACAGATATAAATAGCTTACATATGTATTACATTTTGCAAAAGTACAGCATTAAAAAGATTGACATGAAGCCCATTCTTGAGAGGATGTCTTATGTCTGGCCACTTTAAGTCCCACTTTAGACAAAATACAGGCCAATTAATCAATATAGCGGGACACCAAGACAGTAATGTAGGTACTCACAGTACTCAATACTCTCTGCTTCTCTTGTAGTAAATGCTATTGCATGTATTGGGCAGTTTTAATAAACAAACTCTTTATTCAATTGCCAGCTATCCAAAATAGTCCAAAATGTTTACTAAAACGTGAACTTATATGTATTATCTTATATATTGCCTATATTGCCTTTATAACTTGGCTTCATAAAATTGGCAGTAATATTATTCTGCCCATGAGCATAAAAGCCATATAGGCTTATAGGCTTATAAGGTTCGTTATTGTAAAAAAAGAAGATTCTCTAGCAAGCGTAAATGGCTTGCTTATTGTCAGCAGTGTGAAGACTGGCCCAAAGACCATTCCTGGGAAGATGACTTTTGTCTGCCTGCTTTAAGTCCCATATTTATATTAAGCTTCTAAGAGTCACTAATAGCTGGGTTACCTCACTTGTCTCCTGTCACAATCATCACAGATTGCCTTTCAGACTGGCTTGTTCTCAGAAACACCATTACATCTAACTTAATCTAACTGAACCTAAACTGACTGTCTCTGACGGTGGCATGACTTCAGCACACGTGCTGAAGTTGCGGCAACATAAGGGCTGCGACAATTGCGCACCAGTCCAATGTGTGCAGGGGTAGAAGCGCAGGTGATGGGAGGAAGCAGGGTTTGACCAGGTAATGAGGGAGGCAGGGGGGTGATAAACTAAAAGGGTAATGGATGCAGGCAAGGGGCTGATGAGGGGAAGCAGGGGGTAGCACAACTTCTACCCCCCTGCCTCCCTCATTACCTGGTCAAACTTTGCTTCCTCCCATCACCTTATAATTCCTCTTCAAGGGGGGTAGACGGTCATCTCAGATTATCTAAGCTGTCACTGAGACTTCCACTGGCAATTGCCTGTGCGTGCTTCTATCCCTGCATACATTCAACTGCTGTGCAATTGTCGCAGCCCTTACGTCGGCGCTCCTTCAGCGTGCGCTGCAAAGACGGGGTGCCCTCTCTGACAGTTACAGACTGACAGCACAACATTATAAATTATTTAACATTACATGAACCAAACCTGCAACATACAGAATCAAACATCCCAATCACACATAGGGAAGCAACATAACATACAGTAATTAACATACATAGGGTAATCAACTTAACATAAAAACATATTAAATAACAATAAGAATGACTGAACCCAAAGGATGGTAAGGGGGATCATGACACCTAACACTTACTTAATTTGCAAAAATGTAGACAATAAGAAAAATTATAACATTTTATTGGGATTTATACAGGACTACGGTGAGTTAAAAACATCTGAAATAAAAACTTTAAAGCAAAATAGAGGTGAATCCCTTTGTCATTTTTCCACTTGGAGAATTATATCCCTCTGTACCTGTTTTTTTATGGTGAATAGTAATTCATCTATTATTTACACCTAGGACGTTTTACAGGGGGAACTTAATATGTCTCCCTCTATATATGCATCTCATTTTTCATTCTACCATTTATTCTAAATTTTTTACCCGAGCAGTAGTATTCACTATATGTTCTACAAATAAAAGCAATAAATGATAAATGTGTTGTTAAATAAATAGTGAATTGTATATTTTCATGTATCAATGCTGCTACAACATAATAGTTTTCTTAAATTTTCCTTGACAATTTAAGTAGTTCGGAATCGGCCTAATCTGTTCATTTCTGTGTCTGACGTCAGACACCTAACCCTGCCACACATTTTGCCACTAACTTACTTTTTCAAAGTTAGTGATGAATCGTGCGTCAGGGTTAGGCGTCTGATGTCAGACGCAGAAATAAACAGATTAGGCCGATAGCATATTGTCATCATAATAAGCATTATTTTTATAAGCAGTTTGAGGCACATCCAGCTTATGGAAATAAATATTCAATTTAGAGATGTAGATTTGAACCTACAGTCCCTTATATTAGCACCTTAAGAATGGTATAATAGGATTTTTAAATTACAGTATATTTATAGCGCCAAGATTACACTTTGACAATAGATAGCTCTGGGGTAAACTTGCTGAAACAAGTTGCTGAAACAAGTTAATCTGATAAATAATAAGTTGTTATCTTAAGGTTTAAAACTTAAGTTAAAACATTTATAAAAGGATATATTGTGGTTGAAACACATCTAAAACCACTATAATATTAATGGTAATTCTTTTTATATATAAATAAAGTTTTTGAGCTGTAAAAGGACTAAAGAAATAGAAACATACAACTTAAGGTTTGAAATATACTTTATTTAGGAACTGATGAAATAATATGTCCGGATTAAAGTATACCTAACTACTTAAATTGTCAAGGAAAATATGTTGCAACATTATTGATAAATGAAAATACACAATTTGCAGCTTATTCAACAACTTATTTATCATGTATTGCTTGTGTTGTAGAACATATAGTGAATGCTCGGGTAAAAATCATTACCTATATACAAACAAAATTAATTACCTTGAAAAATTACTTGTATATATAGAGGGAGACATAAAAAGTTCCCCCCTGTAAAACGGCCTAATTATAAATAATAGATGAATTACTAGTCAGCATAAAAATGAGGTATATAGGGATATAATTTTCTAAGTGGAAATCTGTTGAGGAAGGCAACTAAACACTTAAGGAGGCTGTGGAAAGGCACATGGAGCCCAAGGAAACTCACCTCCATCAACGGGAATCATGGTTACACCTGTCCTGTCAAGTCCCACGCCATTGCTGTTGTGCATGTGGCATGATTTATACCAATAATAATGATGTGAATTTACAGCTGGTGTATTCATTAATTATTAATAATGCACGTCATATGGTTAAGAAGCCTTCAGTGGAATGGTGATCCATAACAGTGTCAGAATGTATTTTATCAAAGTATTAACTCTCAAAGATCAATAATGATGACGCTAATGCCTGCTTTAGTAAATTGTGATTATAACATTAAAATTAGTGCTTGAACACACTTTTGACATATTAATACATGTGATCACTTGTAAACCACGCTTGTGTCAATGTAGTGTGCTAGAATGTTCACAAAACAATGCCATAACAACATCAATTATTAATTAACATAAGTTTAGTGGCATGCAAACATATCATTGTGTATTCTATACAGAGAACATAGAGCCACATTAAATTCCAAGTCACTTAAAAATGGAGGTGGGATTTCAAAGTCTTATGGGGTTGAACTCCGAGTTACGATCGGACCCACATTCCAGATATAATGCAATATTGATAAAGCCTTAAATGTGCTATTCTATTATATGCAAGTTAGAGTATATGTATTAACACATTGATTGCTGGGATCAATATAACACGGAAATTGAATATGAAATAAAGTATTTTTGGGGGTCGATTTGCGAGCTTGAGAATGTTGTGCTGTTAATTCTAATTCTAAGTACAGTGTGTATATATGCATTTAAAGTGCTACGGGTTGGACTTTACCCCCTTGCGGGTCCTCTATAGCACTCGTTGGCTTCTTGGCTCCATTTGTAGGTTACGGGCTTGAATGCCAGTGAATTTGTTGCATTATAATAGCATGATTGGAAACGTAACGGGCTTGACAGATCAAAGGATTTGCGGATGCGCAGTTCAAATTTACACGTCCCGTAGCCTTTTCTCGTCCTGACCCCACAAGTCGTTGACGGGTTGCTTTACGGGCCTAATTTAATAGAAGTAAGTCTTGTGGGCTACGTTACGAGCTACTGTTTTACACGTTAGGGGAATTTAATGTGGATCATAGTCATAAAAGTATCTGACTGTGTATTAATATCATGAGTGTGGTATGTGAGATAAAGGTAATACTGTATAATAATAATGATGCATAGCATCTACTAGAGTCACATGTGGTCATTATAAACAGTAACCATAATCAGATGAATAAAAATCTCATCATTCAACAATCCATATAATAGAAGTAACCAGTAATGCTCATATCACATACATCATGTCTTCATCTGCTTCATTACTCATATGAATTAACTCCTGAATTATGCAATCCAATTCAATTACATACATACATAGTGTGTTCATAAAATCAAAAATGTGGAAAAAGGTAGTCATAACCTAAACAAAACTAGAAATGCCTGTATGTACAGCACAGTGCTAAATACTGTAACTGTGACAATAAACCAACTTACCTGATCTTAATCTATAAGCAGTGCTAACCATTATGTATCTGTCATTAGAAATCACTTTACATGACCATTAGTAATGGTGTGACATCTCATAAAGAATTCTTAGCTGTGACCACATTCAGTAGGCCATGAATACTATCACCATCTCTATATGACATTGGTTAGCCACATTGATATCACATTCATTTGGTATACAGGTGTTATCAGATTATTATTATTATTATTAAAGTTTATTTATAACGCGCCAACATATTCCGTAGCGCTGTACATAAGATAAGTTCCAGGCAAAGGTAAATACAAATCAACATATGGCAAAGTAAGGAGGGCCCTGTCTTTGAGCCTTGAATCCAGTTTTCATGGTGCATTCCCCAAAGCAACCTGCAGGATCGAAACTTGCAGACTTACAACCTAAAGGTATTGTGTGTGGTAAAGGAGGGAGAGAGAGATGCTGAGAGTGTTAGGGTGGAAGGTGATAAAAGATATGCATTTTTAGTAAGGTTTTGAATGTTTTGAGGCATTAGGATAATCTGGTGGAGCGATGCAAGGAGTTTCAGAGAATAGGGGCAGCACAAGAAAAGTCCTGAAGGCGAGAGTGAGAGGAAGTGACAAGAGTTGTAGAAAGAAGAAGGTCATTACCAGAACGAAGAGGGTGGGTGGTGGATTATTTAGAGATGAGAGCAGAGATGTACGAGGGTACAATATTGATGAGGGCTTTGTAAGTTAGTCATGGTTTAAAATTGTATTCTGGAGGCTAAGGGAAGCCAGTGGAGTGTTGTACAGAGAAGTGATACATTTAATGTTGTGTACGGAAGATGAGTCTAGCAGAGGCGTTCATTATGGATTGAAGTGGGGATAGTCGGGTGGTGGGTAGGCCAGCAAGAAGCGAGTTGCATTAGTCAAGTCGAGTGATGATGAGAGAGTGTATTAGGATTTTTGTTGTGTCTTATGTAAGATTGTGGAGAATTCTGGAGATGTTTTTTAGATGGAGAAGGCAAGATTTTGTTAGTGACTCTATGTGAGTGATGAAAAACAGGGCAGGGTCTAGTAGAACCCCAAGGCAACGGGCGTGGGAGGTAGGAGTGATGATGTCATTGTTGACTGTGAGAGAGATGTGAGGAATTGATGCTGTGGTAGAGAGAGGGAAGATTAGGAGTTCAGTCTTAGACATGTTTAGTTTGAGATGGTGGGTGGATATCCAAGAGGATATAAGAGAAAGGCAGTTGGAGATGTGTGTTAGAAGAGAGGGGGATAGATCTGGTGATGAGAGGTAGATTTGAGTGTCATTTGCATAGAGATGATACTGAAGCCCAAAAGAGTTTATTAGGGTACCAAGTGAGGATGTGTAAATGGAGAAGAGGAGGGGGCCTAGAACTGAACCTTGTTGTACACCAACAGACAGGGGGTAAGTAAAAGAAGAGGTGTCAGAGAAGGAGACACTGAATGATCGATTTTGTAGGTATGATGAGAACCAAGGGAGAGCAGTGTGTTGAATACCGAGGGAGGAGAGGATATGGAGTAGAAGTGGATGGTCGACTGTGTCAAAGACAGCAGAGAGATCTAGAAGTAGAATGGAAAAGTGACCTTTTGACTTGGCAGAGAGCAAGTCATTAGTGACTTTATTATAAGAGATTATAAATAATTGTTATGATATGCATGATCTCTGAACATGTGCCCATTAATACTCAGAGAACACAAAGGTCAGCAGCCACAGCCTCTGTTACTTACATCAGACAAAAACATCTGTTCTCAAATTGATGAGAGGATGACATGTTTAACTAATGAATATAATAATGATGGATTGATTAATATGAAACTGTTGGACTTTGCAAGCCCCTGCTATATCTGCATTGGTATAAATTAAACTTAAAGGTATATCTAAGTTTCCCTGTCTTTACCTTTTTCTAATCTAACCCACACTGCTGCTATCAAACACATACATTACATTGAGCCGTTCTATACAAATACATATACAAACTGTTTGCAAACTTAAGAGGTTTAGCAAACATCAACATCAGAGTGATGTTTATTTTGGTATTTTTTTCATGCAAAAAAAAATTCATACAATACTGATTCTCCTGTATCAGATGCATTCATAATCCAGGAAACTTAAATATGCCTTTAAAAATAACCATGTGTTCTAACACATGATATACAGTGCCTTGCAAATGTATTCACCCCTTTGACTTTTTACCTATTTTGTTACATTACAGCCTTAAATTCAATGCTTGTTAATCTGAATCTCATGTGATAGATCACAATAGTCTAAGTTGGTGAAGTGAAATGAGAAAAATATATACATAAAACTATTTTTAGAAATAGAAAACAGAAAATTGGCATGTGCGTGCTGTATGTATTCACCTCCTTTGTTATGAAGCCCATAAAAAGCTCTGGTGCAACCAATTACCTTCAGTAGTCACATATTTAGTGAAATGATGTCCACCTGTGTGCAATCTAAGTATCACATGATCTGTCATTACATATACACACCTTTTTTTAAAGGCCCCAGAGGCTGCAACACCTAAGCAAGAGGTACCAGTAACCAAACAAGTAAGGGAGAATTTTGTTGAGAAGTACAAGTCAGGTTAGGTTTTAAAAAAAATATCCAAATCTTTGATGATCCCTAGGAGCACCAGCAAATCTATCATAAACAAATGGAAAGAACATGGCACAACAGCAAACCTACCAAGAGACGATCACCCACCAAAACTCTCGGACCAGGCAAGGAGGGCATTAATCAGAGAGGCAGCACAGAGACCTAAAGTAATCCTGGAGGAGCTGCAGAGTTCCACAGCATAGACTGGAGTATCTGTACATAGGACGACAATAAGCCGTACGATCCAAAGAGTTGATCTTTGTGGCCAGAAGAAAGCCATTCATTTCACCAAAAAACAAAACGGCATGTTTTGAGTTTGAGAAAATGCACGTGGGAGACTCCCAAAATGTATGGAGCAAAGTGCTCTGGTCTGATGAGACTAAAATTGAACTTTTTATCCATCAAAGAAAACGCTATGTCTGGCGCAAACCCAACACATCACATCACCCAAAGAACACCATCCCCACAGTGAAATATGGTGGTGGCTGCATCATGCTGTGGGGATGTTTTTCAGCAGCCGGGACTGGGAAACTGGTCAGAGTTGAGGGAAAGATGGATAGTGCTAAATACAGGGATATTCTTGAGCAAAACCTGTACCACTCTGTGCGATATTTGAGGCTAGGACGGAGGTTCACCTTCCAGCAGGACAATGACCCCAAACACACTGCTAAAGCAACATTTGAGTGGTTTAAGGGGAAACATGTAAATGTGTTGGAATGGCCTAGCCATCCCCAGACCTCAATCCAATAGAAAATCTGTGGTCAGACTTAAAGATTGCTGTTCACAAACTAAAACCATCCAACTTGAAGGACCTGAAGCATTTTTGCAAGGAGTAATGTGCAAAAATCCCAGTGGTAAGATGTGGCAAGCTCATAGAGACTCATCCAAAGTGATTTGGAGCTGTAATTGCCGCAAACGGTGGCTCTACAAAGTATTTACTTTCGGGGGTGAATAGTTATACAAATTATCTTTTTTTCGTTATTTTGTCCTATTTGTAGTTTGCTTCACAATAAAACAAAAAACATCTTCAAAGTTGTGGGCATGTTCTGTAAATTAAATGATGCAAATCCTTAAACAATTCATATTAATTTCAGGTGGTGAGGAACAAAATATGAAAAATGCTAAGGGGGGTGAATACATTTGCAAGGCACTGTATAGTTTAATTTATTATGTTTAAGATAATTCTGCTGGGGGAAATGCATAGATGGAATAGCCACTGTGTATACATTTCACTTACATTATTTGGTAGCACTGCTTGCACATGAAAAAGATGTCTTCATGGAGCTTAATTGTGCTTAAAATCAAAAAAGAAAGAAAATATAAAAAAATAGTTAACAGTAAGTGATAAAAAATAATATAGGGACTGCATAATCTCTTTTCAACAGCACTCCTCAGTGACCATCAATTGGTGAAATGTTAAATATAATCCTACATGTCCACAGAGAAGAGGATCATGGATCATGTGATGGTGGGTAGCTACATGGTTACAAAATATCACTATCACATAGGCCATGATCCTCTACTTTGCATCCAGACCAGATTATGGCAACGTTTTGACCAATAGACGGTCACTGATGAGTGCTGATGAAAAGGTCAAATCCTAGGTGCAGCCCCTATCTCTATGGCCCCAACCAGCTGTGCAATCACACCTTCTCTCTAGGTGAAAGGGAGGGGATGCAGGGGAGGGATCTCACATGAGGCAGCAGCACCTGAGGAGCGGGAGGCATGGAGGTAGACAAGGAGGGACCAGGCTGCAGGTATGTGGGGGGTCTCCAGAATGGAATTGGTGGTGATAGCAACCAGAGCATGCTGAGTGATGTCCATGCTCAGCTGGGTGAGTGCTCTTTGGTTCTGCACCAACTGGAGCAGCCCGGCCATGTACAACTACATCTGTTGATTGTGCGTCCTCACCTCCCTTTAGAGCTTCCTCTGGCTGTTGCCTGATGGGAGGAGACACTGGTCTGGAGCCAAAGTATAGCATATTTTCACTTGCACATAAGGACCAGACCAGAGGTCCCCCATGGGGCCTCTAAAAGGTAGACTTGGGGATGGAGTTACTGCCAGGTCAAGCATGGCATTGGGAGGAGGTGGCACTGGTAGTGGAGCAGTGGGGAGATACTGAGGAGCAGCTGGCATTCTTGGGTGTAGTGGTGGTGGGCCTGGGATCAGACCAAAAAGAGGGCCCGGTTGGTGAATCTATCTGGGGCGGAGGCGGCTAGTCGGGTTGAATGTCATGGATGACAGGCCAGCATGTCCCCACATTGACTACATGAATCTAGAGTCCTTATATCCCAGGCCCTTTGATCCTCTCCTTGGTCCCCCTCTTAACACAGATCCTGTTGGGTGGGTACATTGTCTTTCACATCTGGCTCCAACTGAGCCAACACACTGCCTCTGGCTTTTTAGTGGAACGAGGCCTCCTGCCAGCTGAAATGAGAGAATGATAGATGAATAACATTGTATGATATTTGTATTGCTGTGTGTTCCTATATATCTGACATCTTGCTGTCTTGAACCTTGATGGCTCAATTTGTAATTGTGTGGAGTCATCATTTGCTAAATATGATCATTGCTTTGTATTTTGAACTTGGTTGTTATTGGCTCATAACAATATATTGATTTCTGATGTAGTCTGCCCTCTGCAGAACATGTATACACATACTCTGCAGAACTTGCTGCGTAGTGTGTCATACTAACCAATCAGTGACCATCGCTCAGCAATAGTTGTTAACATGCTGCTGAGACATGGCCCTGATAGTCTGCCCACCAGTCAGAGTGATATGTAAGCTTTCTGGATTTGACATCTATCGCTAGTGAAATCTAGGGAGCTGACATATCACTCTAATTGGTGAGCGGCATTTAGATGGGATTCATTTTTTTGTGTTGTGGGTTTGGTGTACATGTGGGGGTATGTTGTAACCAAACCCCTACGTAGACTATGTAAGACCTTTTTTCTAATGAACAGAACACTTGTGTGACGACCGCAAATTCAGGTAACCATCGCACCCCAATTTTCTCTCTCTGGATCATGACTTCTTGTGTTCAAGATCTCCGCATCTAGCCAAAACAGAGGCATCAGTCATGGAGAAACAGGAGGGCAGATCACACGATTGTTTAGGGCAATAGCTTGTTTCACCCCCACCCACATTCCTTCCTCCCCCCTCTGAGAAATCATTTATCTGGTATATATTGATTGTTAATAGAGGGTGGGTTTGATTTTCCTTGCTATAATTTAAACCCAAAGGGGCAATAAACTAGCTTCAAACTTTATGGCTGTTTCTTTTTATCAGGCATGAGAGACTAGCGAGGGTGTAGAGTTATATTTAGGCAATACATCAGAATATCACATAAACCCGTTCTACCCCCTTGCATCAATAATAGCCTATACATTGTAACCAAGAAAACGTAACAGGAACAAGGAGCCCAATTCAATTCGAAGCCCGTATATTGCGGTATATAGCCCTTATGTCTGCGGCCCTGCTGTGGGCTCACAGTCTGCTACAATTCCAGTGCTATTAAATCGAACCAGCCCGCAAGTTATGGGCCAAGAGACGAGACCGTAAAACAAGCACTCGTCCATAGTCAGGGCGGGAATATGATCAATTAAGCAAGACTGTAACCACCCATTTCAAAACAGCCAATAGAAAATTAGGCCGTAATGATGATGTCAGTAAGACATGGAGGTTACATGTCAATCAATTAGAGTCTACGAGTCACAAAACCGCAAAATACAAAATAATAAAATTGAATGCTGATACTATTCTAGTCCATGTGGGTGGCCTGATATGTATTAACTAATTGAATCCAGAGATCGATATAACCCTGAAATGACACATAAAATAATTAATGTTTTTTTGCCGATTCGCAAGCTTGAGACTTTTGTGCAATTAATTCTAATGTATTTCATCACTTTACCCATCATTTACAGTGCAGTATTGATGTTTTATTTGCATTTACAGTGCTACGGACAGGGGTTAAACCCCTCTCTAGCACTCGTAGGATTTACTCCTACATTTGTCGTTTACGGTTGTATAAACAATTGCGGGCTTGGAGAATTGTAGCAATTGAATAGTGATTTGTGATTTTAGCGATCATAACTATTGTGGACGGGAAAGATCGAAGGCTTCGGGAGGCTTTAAGTTCCGGGTTTAACAACTGCTACTTTTTTAAGCCTGTAACACATAATTTGTTTGGAACCAGCAAAAAGACGCCAATTGAATAGAAAATTAACTTATGGCCTTACTTTCGGGCTCCAGTAACTTATGATTGCTCAATTGAATCAGGCTCAAGATGCACACATTAATTCTTTAAACATGAAACATTAATGAAAGACAAATTGTTATAATCATTAAAACACATCCCATGCCCATTTTGATTGTCTTTGATATTAGCAATTAGATGTGATTGAGTCCCAAAATCAGTAATGACAATGGGTTTGTGTATAAAGTGGATACTATGCTCAGCAAATATTTTAGTCACTAGATGATCATTTCTTTTTTCCCCAAGAAATTAATAAGAACCCACTTTGTGTCAACTAAATATTCATTTTTAACCTCCTCAATCTTGCCCCATTTTCTTAGCTTTTCCTTAGGAATTTCAAATAAAATATGATTATGATTGGGATTATGTAGTTTATCAAGAAGTAATTATCATGTAATTTCCCCAAAGCCTGATACAGGACACAGTGACTAATAATGTGTTCTTAAGTAACTTATCTTATCTTTGTCCAAGTGTTATTGCTCAAGGTAAATGGTACCACTCTATTTTCTTTCATACTTTGTCATCTTTTGTTCTGTGGTTGATGGAATATTAATTGGAGCTGATGTAGTTTTGATTAGTCTTGCCAGTAATTTACAGTCAAGTTTTTGATCTTTTGTTTTACAAGTATTTGGGTAGGATTCTGTTTGGCTTATTAGTTGAGTATTAATGTTGTAGCTTCAAAGAGTTGTGCCCAATTTCCATATTGCTTTGGTATTTTACTTGATTTGATACTTTGTGGTGAGCACGCCTTTGTCGATAAATGAATGTGTTTCTTTAAGCATTTCCTAACATACTGGGTCAGAGGTATTAAAATATGAAACTTTGAGAACATCTAGTGTATCTGACCCATTGTGTTTTTCAAATGTTATGATCAAATATCTCATATGAAGGATAAATTTAAATGAAAAATGTAAACGAAAAACAAAGCGAAGCATGGATTTGTTTTTCACAAAATGTCCTTGTTTCACTAATACACCTTAATCATCTTAAAGGGACATGGAAGTTTCCATGTTTTTAACATATATAATAAGTTTAACAATAAACTATTCAAGTGTTTATTTGCTTATTTAAACAGCTGTTTTTACTCACTGAAATCTTTCAAACAGTGTCTGCAAAAGTCTGCCCCTGTAGATCATGCATACAATGTTTCTATAGTACTAGCCACTTACATGCTTTGTCTTAGCAGTATATTACTGAAGTGCTGCTGACATGCAGTCTTTCATTGACTAGTGTGAGTGTCTGGTGCAAATGTTTTTGGTTGGTATGAAATGGAGGGGGGAGTGAGGAGTTGCGAGGAGAGTGCTGAAGGAGAGGAAAACAGAGGGTGAGAGAAATGTATACAGAGAAATAAGGCGTGAGGAGGCCTGAGAGAAAGTAGGGAGGAATGCCAGTAATCCCAGAACCATGACTCACACAAGAGCCAGGAACAGTGGAGGAAGCTCCAGAATTGTTGGGGGTAAGGGAGAGAGTTTCCAAACCTCAGGAACTGAGAAGGAAGGGAGCACCTGCAAAGTTTTGTTATTACCTAACGCTTCACTGATCATACTGGTTTTAATAAAAGTATAAAGTACCAAATTAAAGATACATTTTTTTCCTTAAATACTAACTTTATATTTTTTTCTTATTTTACATGAAACGAAAATAACAAACATATCTGCAGAAAGCTGAACTACTGCTGAAAAAATATATCACTTAGGTCCTAGGAGATGTAGATGCACAGGATATTGAGGAGTTGCTGCAGGTTTCTATTGGGAGCCTTACCAACGATGACCTTCAAGAACTGGCCGAATAAGGGATTTACGCAGAACCTGTAAATAAATGATTCTGAAAACGAAGATCCAAAAGAACTTACTACAGATTTTCTCAGTAAAAGTTTGATGATGATAACCAAATTCATTGATCAATTTGTAGAAAATGATCCAGATTTTCAAAGAAGTACGCTTAACACTGTTTCATTTAGCTCTTGGTTTTCTAAGAATGCATCTTCAGAGTTAAAAGGGGGAAGCATATGTATGAATAGCTAAATGTTGCAAATGTGCCCAGTCTCCTGGGTCAGAATAATGTCCTTAACCACTGGCACTGCAAGGGTTAATCTTAAAACATGCTCATTAAAGCGCAAGATAGCAGATCTCTGATTTTCATGAAAACATTTTCCGCTCATGTGTTTTACACTATCCTTGAGCAAAGGGCTCTCTCTAGTGGTGGAAAATAGTTAAAACTTTACTATTATTCAGTGAATACACCGTTGTTTTTTGTGTGCTATGGCATATTTGTACCATTGCCATTGAATTCAAAACTACAAATTTAAAGTATCGTCCCCATAAATAACAAAAATGTGTAGCAGATTTTACCAATTTACCAACCACAATAATAGACAAATCTGTTGATAATCATTTGAAATAGAATTTAATCTCACATTTCGTGAATACTGCCTATATTTCCCTTCCTTTCCTACTGAATAGAAATCTATATCACATATTTCAGAGACTAGATGATAATTGCTTTTTCTTTAAGGAATAAATAAAAAAACATTTTTGTCATCTAAATTTAAATTTTTAATCTCATCAATCCCAGTTTGTTCTTAGCTTTTCCTTAAGATATTCAAATAATATTTGATTGGGGCTAATGGCATTATGTAATTTATCAGGTAGTAAGTATAACATCATTCCCCCAAAGCCTGATACAGCGACCAATAATGTGTTCTTAAACTGCTTTAAACCATTTGTGGTATTTGCATGGGTGTAGGAGCCCAAAAAATCTGGGGGGAAGAACTGTCCCTGAGTGGTGCAATACAACTCTACTCCCAGGACAGGCAGCAGGGGTGGATCTACCGCTGGAGCGTCTCTCAAAAACATTTTTTTTAATTTCTTTGTTTAAATGATATATATATATATATATATATATATATATATATATATATATATATATATATATATAATAAATTATGGGTCAAAGCATTCAAGAACGCTGAGCCTTGACAAAGTTCCTATATTGGAAAGAAACAGGTGGGAAAGAAAAGCAAGAGGAAAGAAGTCTATGCCAAACTAAAGAGGAAGGATAGAGGTCATCTGGAGCTGGTATCGTGCATGTGCGGCAAGGCACAAGTGGTTTATCCACAAATTTTATTTTCTTGATGACTGCGAAGTTCCTGAATAAGGGTAAACCCCTGTGACATAAAACATACAGTAGTTATAATACTGCTTAGATTAAAAACAACAGCACTCTGCAGGCACAATAATAAGACACTGCTTATACCCTCTTGCTATACACATTGAATGTCTTTAAATTCATCAGTTTTTAACCACTTTTTTGTTTGCGTTCTGAAAGGCTACCTAATGATTTGGTTTCCTAATATGAAGCCAGCCTACCCAAGAACTCTATCACATATATAGTTGTGAGCGTACGAGTTGTTGCTAACGCTGCGGGCTCGCGAGACCCTCGGGCAGTGCCCTCGCTTCGCGAGGGCCGCGACTCGCGTAGCGAGCTGCGCCCCTCGCGTAGCGAGGGCCGCGGCTCGCGCAGCGAGCCGAGGCCCTCGCGAAGCGAGCCGAGGCCCTCGCGAAGCGAGGGCACTGCCCGAGGGTCTCAGTTGCTGGCATGGAGCGCCGTAGGCGCTCCATGCCAGCACCTGAGGACCTCGCACAGCGAGGGCCGCAGTTGCTGGCATGGAGCGCCGAAGGCGCTCCTTGCCAGCAACTGCGACCCTCGCAAACTTCACGTCGCAACCCAAACAGTACGACACACACATTACGACACTCGCAAACAACATACGACACACGTTCACACACATTACGGACTCGCAACACTCGGACGAAACTCGCGAACATTACAAAATGTAAAACACAATACATACACACACCACATACATAAAAAACTTACCTACACCAAGAGGGAGCACCCAGCACCTCAAAAATACAACTTACACCTCGATTTTACTTCAAATAAAACAGTTTATAGACTAAAAAAAAAAACGAAGCGAGAGAAAAAATGGCCGCCGAACAAAACGAAAACGAGGCTACAGCACTCTAAACTCGCAAAACACCACAAGAAACTCGCAAAACACCACAAAACACCTACGGATATTCCGATACAAACGTATAACACACATTACTCGCCATTTGACGCCAATGCGGAAGTACACGACAACGGTTTGGGCTCGCGCGCGCACAGTGTTACACTGCACACATTCAGCACGCTTACACAGCAGATCCACACCACTAATGCTGCAGCAACATCAAAACACATTCACAGCTCTTCCACACAATGCTTTAAAATAGGTAAAGTATATTCATTTATTAATGTATTATATATTTCATTATTACACACTAAACAGCATTAGCTACCTTACAATTTCATTGCCGTCATTTTTTGACGGGCAATTCGCTAGTCACATATATAGTTGTGAGCATGTGGGTTGTTGCTAACGCTGCAAAGGGAGGGGCGCAGTTCCTGGCATGGAGTGCCGAAGGCGCTCCTTGCCAGCAACTGCGGACATCGCAAATTTTACAGACTTATGAGAAGCAAACACGAGACGCGGGACTTAGAAAAAAAAACATTACAACCTTGCAAAAATACGACCTTACCGTCCAAAGCACGTGCACCTGAAAAGATTGAAAACACACAAGAAACACATAAAAAGCTTACCCACAGCAAAGGGGGGGGGGGGGGGGGGGACTCGAAAAGTGAAGTTACACCTCAATTAAACTCGAAACACAAGAGTTTAGACACTTGAAAATCACCTAAGCAAGAGAAAAAATGGCCGCTGAAAAAACGAAAACGAGGCTAAGGACGCAAAACTACTACACTTACTCGCAAAACGGAACGAACGCTCCAGACCAGTTCACGAGGCACGTAACACACACTATGCGGCACATACCACACTGCTATTACCCACCATTTTACATGAAACACACAACTATTAGCCGCAAAATGGCGTCTGGAACACAAATTTAAGGCTGGAACACAAATAGCAATAACGGTTTCAACCACTTCAAAGTTTATAAATACTGCCTACTTTCCAGAAAATTCTACATTTCTCCTCAGGTGATGAACAGTGTGACTGGATAGTTCACTGTTGCCGCTACTTAGAAGATAATTAATTACCAATTTACAACTTCACAATCTGCAAATTCCAACTGAGAGGTAAGCTATAATATATTTCAATTATTAAGAAAGACCCCCCCCAAAAAAAAAAAAATTCGAAGATTCACACCAAAGACGCCATTCTTGTATAGTGACATTTGAAATACACACATATGTGTATAGGCCCTACAACAAGCTAATCTTAATTCAAACAAATCAAAGAAGTATATTTAAGTGACATTAATTCACAGGAACTAATGCCACAAGAAAAAATTACACCCATAGATATTTAACCTGCAACTCAATCTTTCCCATTTTTTGCACTATTCAAACAGACTCTGCATCAACAGCGTCACTCAAGAATTTGCAGCGTGGACTGTGAAAGTGGATTACTTTTAAAGAAGACAAAGAAAGAAGAAGAGGTAAGATACAAAAATACATTACATGCAGAAAAAGACCATGCTTTTCCAAAACCAAAACAATTAATATACAATTAACCATTTACCTTTCTCTTTCAAACAGACATTACATGAAGACTGGCGGATCAACATTGGCAGTAGGGGACCCTCTGTTATTCATACACCAAAAAGTCTTCAATCAAGGTATAGTATAACAAGTAAAAAAAATAACAGAAATCCCATCTTTCCTGCCCGCCAATATCAAAAGTAAAATAGTACTGCAAATATTCCCAACATATAGAAAATACAATTCACATTCATCTTTAGTCTACCACAACCTTTAACCCTCAGTCACAAGCCAAATACAGCATCCCAAAAGTGGTGGACACAAAACAGGATAGTCCAACAAACATTGCTAACATATACAAAATG
The DNA here is from genome assembly GCA_027410445.1 of Discoglossus pictus. NCBI lineage: Eukaryota > Metazoa > Chordata > Amphibia > Anura > Alytidae > Discoglossus > Discoglossus pictus. The sequence continues at coordinate 257,906,071 of CM050165.1, forward strand.
GAACTAACATTAATGTTTAGTCTACAACAAACTCTAACTGTAACCCAGAACTAAAATCCAGCAATTTAAAAGTGACGCACAAAAAGACTCACACCATATAAGCCAAAAAGTAAAATATAAGGCTACTATTACAACAATTACCTACAGTAAAAATTTCAAAAAGCAATATAATTCTACCATTTCTTTGCCTCTCCTATGCCTCTAAGCCAACCCTACAAGATAAAAAGCAGCGACCAACAAAAAAGCCCCCAAAAATAACACATACTAATTTAACACTATAAAGCTACTACATCTACAATGAATTATAATGCAAAAAAATTCTAAGCCAAAACTGAAAACCTACAAGATAAAATGGAACACCAAAAAATAACACATACTAATTTAACACTATAAAGGAACTTCATCTACAATGACCTATAATCACATACAAACAACGGAAATGTATAATCAGAACAGTGTTGCACCAAAAACATTGGAGTAACAAAAAACACAAACAAGCACTTCCAAAACAATTTTAAATCAAAAACTAAACTAATGATACATTCTTTTCATTTACAGATTAAGATGGCTGATAACGACACCAAACAGGAAAAGATAAGACGTCAAGCTAGAGAACAACAACACAGATGGGCAAACCAGCAGACGCCGGAGCAAAAGGAAATTCGACGAGAAAAAGAACGGAAAAGACTTGCAAGAAAAAGACTATCAGCTGAAAAAATAAAAGCTACACCTAAAAAAGCAACAAAAAAACCCAAAAGCATTTAGAACCTGTTCCTGAACTATCACATAACATTTTCAATGAAGAATTACAAACTGAAACTGATATATGCTCTTCAAACTGTCCTTTACTTAAGTCTTTAGCAGTAGAGGTTCATAATTGTGGTGACATGAATATTCTCTGTCAGTTTTGTGAGGCTTATCATTTTAAACAGGAAAGACCCAGAGATGGACAGTTCATTAGTTGCTGTCAAAAAGGCAAGGTCAAACTTCCAAAAAGACAACAATTCCCAACATATTTACAAAACATTATGACTGAACCTACTTTTCCAAACTACAAAAATTTCAAAACAAACATAAGATCCTACAATAGTGCCATATCCTTTGCATCTATGGGGGCAACATTAACTGCTAATGTACCAGGACATGGTCCTTACTGCTTTAAAGTCCAAGGCCAAATTTACCATCGTACTTCCCATTTACATCCAGAGGAAGGAGAGCAAAGAAAATTTGCTCAACTATATGTCCTAGATACAATGGAAGCTGTTGACCAACGTATGCAGCTGCAAGAAAATAAAAAATGCTTACCCAGTGTTTTTATAAAGCTAGATCAAATTATGGACAATAACCCCTCCCCTAAAGCTTATAAAAAAATGGCAGAAGTAGAAAAGGAACAACAACTTCATGCAGAAATACATTAATTACCAATCCCAAAGGTCAATATGGTGCTTAAAAAAAGATATACATACTGATAAACGCCGTTATAATTTGCCAACATGAAATGAGGTTGCAATGGTGTTTCAAAATGATGAAGAAGAACCACCATTTCAAAGAGACATTAGAATATATCCCAGAAATGAGGAGCAACCTTTCATTAATATCAGTATCTTAAGTACTTAGATTCAATGACATATCCCATTTTTTTTTCCACACGGAGTACGAGTGCGAAATAATATTTCCATACTTGAATTTATAGTAGCTCAAATTGCCATTCGACATACATTCAATCCAATTTTATGTGGTGGAAAACTAACACAACAATGGATTATTGATTCCTAATTGCAAGTTGAGGCCAATAATTTAAACTTCATAAAATATCAACAAGATAAACTACGTGTAGAACAGTATTGTGGATTAATGGATTATGTCGCTGAGGTTGCTACAAGCAGAGACATGACAGCTGGCAAAGCCATCGATTTACCATCTTCTTTCCAGGTATCACCTCGCAATATGCGAGAAAGATACAATGATGCCATGGCTATTGTCACCAAATTTGGGAAACTAGATTTATTTATTACACTTACATGTAACCTCCAATAACAACAGATTACACAAAATTTACTTATTGGCCAACCTGCTTCTGATAGACCAGATTTAGTAGCGAGAGTTTTCAAAATTAAATTAAATGAATTAATACGTGACATCACTATAACTCAGTTATTTGGCAAATGTCTTGCTTATGTTTATACAATTGAATTAAAAAAAGAGGGCTTCCACATGCACATCTTCTTATAATCCTTCAAGAAAAAGATAAGTTAGATACTGGTGACAAAGTGGATTCAGTCATTATTGCTGAACTACCAGATCCAGAACTATATGGCAGACTATATGAGATTGTAACTCATCGGATGATTCACGGACCGTGTGGAGATGTTAATCCACAGTCACTATGTATGGAAAATAATAAATGACCTAAAGAATTTCCAAAAGATTATAGAGACAAAACTGGGGACAAAGTGCCATTATTCGTGGGAAAAACGTCTACAATAGATATGTGGTACCATACAATCCACATTTACTTTTGAAGTATAATGCAAACATTAAAGTAGAAGCCTGCACTTCCATCAAATCCATTAAATATGTATACAAATATATTTACAAAGGCTATGATGCAGCTACTGTAGTCGTCAAAAGTGCAGACAATACTGAAAGCACTGGGTTAGTACATGATGAACTTGCATCTCATGTCAGTGCGCCAGAAGCTATGTGGTGTCTTTTAAAATTTTAAATGCACGATCGATCACAGGCAGTATATAGATTAGCTGTACATTTGCCACAAAGACATTTAGTGTATTTTCGTGCAGGAAATGACACAAATGCATTGGCCCAAAGTGAGCATCGTTACACTACACTAACTGCATGGTTTAAATTAACAGATTCACAGGCAACACAATTCTTATATATTGAGATTCCATATCATTATGTTTTCGTTAATGGATTATGGAGACCAAGAAAAAAAAAAAAAAATGGAATCACTAACTACGGACTTTAAAAAATACGAGCTGCAGGATTTAAAAAAAGAAAAGAAAACGGACTTACTCAAAACCCGCGCGACTTACAAAAAATCCATTACAGACTCGCAAAAATACGACCTTAACAGACAACCTATGCACAGCGAAAAACATAAAAAAAACACAAAAATACACACAAAAATACAATAAAAACTTTACCCACACCAAGGGAGGACACCCAGGACCTCTGCAACATTGCTTAAACCTTGAATTAGGTCTAATTTACTCTCGAAAATTTACACTCGAAAATCCCCTAAGCGAGAGAAAAAATGGCCTAAAGCCCGCTAAATACCACAAAGCAAATACGGCTTTTCCAAAAACCCGTACGACCTACAACATACACCATTAGCAAGGACGCTTCATCATACAAACCCGCCTAACACATACACATTCGTGGCCATTTTACAACACTAACTTACAGAATGCGGAAGTACCCAGCTACACTAACGGCTTCCCCTCGCGCACTCAGCTTATTTACACCACACACTTTACACATTGCTGACACACCTCAGCTCCACAACAGTGCAAACCTACTTTGTATGCTGCAGAAACATCCAAACAGATTGTCAGCTCTTCAGCACAATGCTTCCTGCATATATTACTTACAAATAGGTAAAGTATATAAATGTATTAATTTATGACTTATTTAATTAGCACACAAAGTATACCAGGAGACAGACTTGCAATAAGTGCAAAAAGCACATCAGTGACCTTACAATGACAGCAAAAGCGCCAATGAAAAAAAAATACAACAACCAAGAGGCTTGCAATGAGCGCCAAAGGATCTCAGACCACCAAAAAATGTTATGTCTGTGGCAAACAGCATTACCTGCCTTACAATTTTATTGCCCCGTCATTTTTGATGGGCAAGTCGCTAGTTCTATCATAGGTTAGCAACTTATATAGTGATGTTATTAAGAGTTATGTGTAGTTTGGCTAGAGTTCACAGAGTAAGGCCACTTACAGCAAGTTATCCATGGGCATAGGTCCTACAGAAGTCCTGGAGTGAAAATTGTAAAGGTGCATAGTAAGAGGTGGAAGGAAGAAACATAGAGGGATCTGAGAAGTGAAGATAAGATTACTATTTGGAGAAGCCATTTTCTTCCTCACCCACACACTCATACTCAGGGGAGGGAACAGAATCCCAGTGAATTATCATTAGTGCTATGAGGGTGTGTGTTTTAAAACTGGGAGTGGGTGTACCTACTAAATTGGTTTGTGACTTGGAACTATTTCTTTGAACCTTCCACTTAGTCTGTGCTTTTTTTATTTTCATGGATGAAAACATTTTTATTTTCAGGTGTTAGTAAAATAATTAGATACAGTGGATATAAAAAGTCTACACACCCCTGTTAAAATGTCAGGTTTCTGTGCTGTAAAAAAATGAGACAAAGATAAATCATTTCAGAACTTTTTCCACCTTTAATGTGACCTATAAACTGTACAACTCAATTGAAAAACAAACTGAAATCTTTTAGGTAGAGGGAAGAAAAAATATAAAAATAAAATAATATGGTTGCATAAGTATGCACACACTTAAACTAATACTTTGTTGAAGCACCTTTTGATTTTATTACAGCACTCAGTCATTTTGGGTATGAATCTATCAGAATGGCACATTTTGACTTGGCAAGATTTGCCCACTCTTCTTTGCAAAAACACTCCAAATATGTCAAATTGCGAGGGCATCTCCTGTGCACAGCCCTCTTCAGATCACCCCACAGATTTTCAATCGGATTCAGGTCTGGGCTCTGGCTGGGCCATTCCAAAACTTTAATCTTCTTCTGGTGAAACCATTCCTTTGTTGATTTCGATGTATGCTTTGGGTAGTTGTCATGCTGAAAGATGAAGTTCCTCTTCTTGTTCAGCTTTCTAGCAGAAGCCTGAAGGTTTTGTGCCAATATTGACTGGTATTTGGAACTGTTCATAATTCCCTCTATCTTAACTAAGGCCCCAGTTCCAGCTGAAGAAAAACAGCCCAAAGCATGATGCTGCCATCACCATGTTTCACTGTGGGTATGGTGTTCTTTTGGTGATGTGAAGTGTTGTTTTTGCGCTAAACATATCTTTTGGAATTATGGCCAAAAAGTTCAACCTTGGTTTCATCAGACCATAACACCTTTTCCCTCATGCTTTTGGGAGACTTCAGATGTGTTTTTGCAAAATGTAGCCTGGCTTAAATGTTTTTCTTCGTAAGAAAGGGCTTTTGTCTTGCCACTCTACCCCATAGCCCAGACATATGAAGAATACGGGAGATTGTTGTCACATGTACCACACAGCCAGTACTTGCCAGATATTCCTGCAGCTCCTTTAATGTTGCTGTAGGCCTCTTGGTAGCCTCTCAGACCAGTTTTCTTCTTGTCTTTTCATCAATTTTGGAGGGAGCTCCAGTTCTTAGTAATGTCACTGTTGTGCCATATTTTCTTCACTGTAGGTCACATAAAAGGTGGAAAAAGTTCTGAAATGATTTATCTTTGTCTCATTTTTTTTACAGCACAGAAACCTGACATTTTAACAGGGGTGTGTAGACTTTTTATATCCACTGTAAAAGAATGTGTCTTCCTGTATAGCTTAATGATTCACATCTAGAAACTTGCATATGAAGTAGCAAATGCTGGTAAGAGTCATGAATTAGAAAAGTGTCAAAATCTTGGGGTTGTCTTTATACTCCACTTGATCCTTGAGATGACTCGGTGATCAATAGAAGAATGATAGAACATTCAACTAAAATTGCAAATTATAAGACAGGTGAAAGGGAATTTCAACATTCTCAAGGGATAGAAAACTGGAGAAAAAATGATGTTACAAAGAATAGAGACAAAGAGAGATGGAGAAGAGGAGAAATGGGGAGAGGTGTGGCGAGGATAAGGAGGGGAGGGTTCTGGAGTGCAGTTACAGAAAAGGTAGGGCCAGTGGATGAGGTCTCTGTGGTTAGTTTTTGGAACAGGGAGAATCTGATCCCCAGCCAGTCAAAGGGTCAATAATTTGACAACAAACACAGGGCTCCATGTTCTCCCATAAGGACTTTATTCTCATTCTAAATGCCATACATGACTGCTCACATATACTTCACGGCAGCCAAGAGGTCAGAGCTCATGTCAGGGATGACAAATAATGCTATGACTACCGGGTTATGGTAATGGCTAAAGAATCTGTGGGTGCAAGAGCCACAAGTGGTGATCCCACTACAGTGCTTGGGGTATAACCTGTGGAGGAGGTCCTGAGAGGCAGAGTAACCACAATCATAGTAATGGCATTCCTGGTTTAGTGGATATGGATCAACCTGAGCCCCTGCAAGGTGAGTACACCACACATCATATAACATATTCATAAGTTATGTACACCAAACATACAATCCTACTGTATCATGTGGCCTCCATCACATAGCAGTGGCACCGTAACTCAGCCATACGATGTAGCTGATGACCAACAATGACTAATCTTTTTGCCCTAAAATGCACATAATAATTTGTTATGTGATATCTATAATAATAATATAGAAAAAAAAGGGCCATATTTGGATCTTTCCTGTTAGTTGACGTCATCGGCCAATAAGTGGCGTGGCCGAGATTTAAGTGAATGTCTTGCTAGTGTAAAGCTTATTATCTGCCAGTACCCTAACCTTAACCCTAAAGTTAGGAAATTGACTTAAATATCGGCTGCAGACGGTTAGCTAACAGGAAAGGTCCCATATCTTTATAATGAGTCAAATCAATGGCTTCTGAGACCAAACCATGGATACATATGTTATGGGCAGCATGAACCAGTTCTGTCTGGACTCACATGGCTGTTTACTGGTTATATTTCCTACTTATGTCCAGTAATACCTGAACAAAGGAGGCTCTCTCATTGATCTTCTACACAAACTATATTCTATGATGGTAAAATTCCCACTGAAGGGGGACTTGTTTCTACAACTGTAAAAAGCAGTCACTCCTTGGTTGGATCTACCACTCCTGCAGTGCTGGCCGCGGGCGCTAGATGTCGCGCTTCTTATTTCAAAGCACAAAACGGCTTAACCCAGTACCGGAAGTGCCCTCGCTGCAACTGTCGGAAGCGCTCTCCTCTATAGGAAGTCTAAGGGATCGCGGTGCATTGTGGGGCACGGTCTCTGCTTTGAATGGGGATTCGGAGACGCGGGATTCCGGCGGGAGCCCCGTGACGTCACATCTAAGGGGGCGGGACCAGGTTCTGGATTCTCTGCTTAGTGAGTGGCATCAGGAGGCGTCACGTGACACAGACAAGAGCAACAACAACAACAATAATATTCTGTATTAATCATACAGTTTGGACTGAGAGCAGTGCCCAGCATGGCACACAACAAGATCCCACCAAGGTGGCTAAACTGCCCCCGGAGGGGACAACCAGTGGCAGGTGAGAGAGAGGGTCAACTATAGGGGCTTCACATGGATATCTGGAATAAACCATCAGCATGAACGGGAGGGGTGCCATGTACAGTCAGGGAGTGTGCCAGGGATGCCATGTACAGTCAGGGAGTGTGCCAGGGGTGCCATGTACATTCAGCCAGTGTGTACAGTCAGGGAGTATGCCAGGGGTGCCATGTACAGTCAGGGAGTGTGCCAGGGGTGCCATGGACAGTCAGGGAGTGTGCCAGGGGTGCCATGTACAGTCAGCCAGTGTGTACAGTCAGGGAGCGTGCCAGGGGTGCCATGTACAGCTGGCAAGTGTGCACAGTCAGGGAGTGTGCCAGGGGTGCAATGTACAGTCAGGCAGTGTGTACAGTCAGGGAGTATGCCAGGGGTGCCATGTACAGTCAGGGAGTGTGCCAGGGGTGCCATGTACAGTCAGGGAGTGTGCCAGGGGTGCCATGTACAGTCAGGGAGTGTGTCAGGGGTGCCATGTACAGTCAGGGAGTGTGCCAGGGGTGCCATGTACAGTCAGGGAGTGTGTCAGGGGTGCCATGTACAGTCAGGGAGTGTGTCAGGGGTGCCATGTACAGTCAGGGAGTGTGCCAGGGGTGCCATGTACAGTCAGGGAGTGTGCCAGGGGTGCCATGTACAGTCAGGGAGTGTGCCAGGGGTGCCATGTAGAGTCAGGGAGTGTGTCAGGGGTGCCATATACAGTCAGGGAGTGTGCCAGGGGTGCCATGTACAGTCAGGGAGTGTGCCAGGGGTGCCATGTACAGTCAGGGAGTGTGTACAGTCAGTGAGTGTGCTAGGGGTGTCGTGTACAGTCAGTGAGTGTGCTAGGGGTGTTGTGTACAGTCAGGGAGTGTGCCAGGGGTGCCATGTACTGTCAGGGAGCGTGCCAGGGTGCCATGTACAGCTGCAAGTGAGTACAGTCAGGGAGCGTGCCAGGGTGCCATGTACAGCTGGCAAGTGTGTACAGTCAGGGAGTGTGCCAGGGGTGTCATGTACAGTCAGCCAGTGTGTACAGTCAGGGAGTGTGCCAGGGCTGCCATGTACAGTCAGGGAGTGTGCCAGGGGTGCCATGTACAGTCAGTGAGTGTGCCAGGGGTGCCATGTACAGTCAGGGAGTGTGCCAGGGGTGCCATGTACAGTCAGGGAGTGTTTGCAGTCAGGGAGTATACCAGGGGTGCCATGTACAGTCAGGGAGTATGCCAGGGGTGCCATGTAGAGTCACGGAGTGTGCCAGGGGTGCCATGTACAGTCAGCCAGTGTGTACAATCAGGGAGCGTGCCAGGGGTGCCATGTACAGTCAGCCAGTGTGTACAATCAGGGAGCGTGCCAGGGGTGCCATGTACAGCTGGCAAGTGTGCACAGTCAGGGAGTGTGCCAGGGGTGTCATGTACAGTCAGCCAGTGTGTACAGTCAGGGAGTGTGCCAGGGGTGCCATGTACAGTCAGGGAGTGTGCCAGGGGTGCCATGTACAGCTGGCAAGTGTGTACAGTCAGGGATTGTGCTAGGGGTGCCATGTACAGTCAGTCCGTGTGTACAGTCAGGGAGTGTGCTAGGGGTGCCATGTACAGTCAGTCCGTGTGTACAGTCAGGGAGTGTGCTAGGGATGCCATGTACAGTCAGTCCGTTTGTACAGTCAGGGAGCATGCCAGGGGTGCCATGTACAGTCAGCCAGTGCGTACAGTCAGGGAGTGTGCTAGGGGTGCCATGTACAGTCAGAGAGTGTGCCAGGGGTGCCATGTACAGTCAGGGTGCCATGTACAGCTGGCAAGTGTGTACAGTCAGTGAGTGTGCTAGGGGTGTCGTGTACAGTCAGGGAGTGTGCCAGGGGTGCCATGTACAGTCAGGGAGCATGCCAGAATGCCATGTACTGCTGAAAGTGTGTACAGTCAGGGAGCGTGCCAGGGTGCCATGTACAGCTGGCAAGTGTGTACAGTCAGGGAGCGTGCCAGGGTGCCATGTACAGCTGGCAAGTGTGTACAGTCAGGGAGTGTGCCAGGGGTGTCATGTACAGTCAGCCAGTGTGTACAGTCAGGGAGTGTGCCAGGGGTGCCATGTACAGTCAGCCAGTGTGTACAGTCAGGGAGTATGCCAGGGGTGCCATGTACAGTCAGCCAGTGTGCCAGGGGTGCCATGTACAGTCAGGGAGTGTGCCAGGGGTGCCATGTACAGTCAGCCAGTGTGTACAGTCAGGGAGTGTGCCAGGGGTGCCATGTACAGTCAGCCAGTGTGTACAGTCAGGGAGTGTGCCAGGGGTACCATGTACAGTCAGCCAGTGTGTACAGTCAGGGAGCGTGCCAGGGTGCCATGTACAGCTGGCAAGTGTGTACAGTCAGGGAGTGTGCTAGGGGTGCCATGTACAGTCAGTCCGTGTGTACAGTCAGGGAGTGTGCTAGGGATGCCATGTACAGTCAGTCCGTGTGTACAGTCAGGGAGTGTGCCAGGGGTGCCATGTACAGTCAGCCAGTGTGTACAGTCAGGGAGTGTGCCAGGGGTACCATGTACAGTCAGGGAGTGTGCAAGGGGTACCATGTACAGTCAGGGAGTGTGCAAGGGGTGCCATGTACAGTCAGCCAGTGTGTACAGTCAGGGAGTGTGCAAGGGGTGCCATGTACAGTCAGCCAGTGTGTACAGTCAGGGAGTGTGCCAGGGGTCCCATGTAAGTCAGCCAGTGTGTACAGTCAGGGAGCGTGCCAGGGTGCCATGTACAGCTGGCAAGTGTGTACAGTCAGGGAGTGTGCTAGGGGTGCCATGTACAGTCAGTCCGTGTGTACAGTCAGGGAGTGTGCTTGGGATGCTATGTACAGTCAGTCCGTGTGTACAGTCAGGGAGCGTGCCAGGGTGCCATGTACAGCTGCAAGTGTGTACAGTCAGGGAGCGTGCCAGGGTGCCATGTACAGCTGGCAAGTGTGTACAGTCAGGGAGTGTGCCAGGGGTGTCATGTACAGTCAGCCAGTGTGTACAGTCAGGGAGTGTGCCACGGGTGCCATGTACAGTCAGGGAGTCTTCCAGGGGTGCCATGTACAGTCAGGTAGTGTGTACAGTCAGGGAGTGTGCCAGGGGTGCCATGTACTGTCAGGTAGTGTGTACAGTCAGGGAGTGTGCCAGGGGTGCCATGTACAGTCACGGAGTGTGCCAGGGGTGCCATGTACAGTCAGCCAGTGTGTACAGTCAGGGAGCATGCCAGGGGTGCCATGTACAGTCAGCCAGTGCGTACAGTCAGGGAGTGTGCCAGGGGTGCCATGTACAGTCAGGGAGTGTGCCAGGGGTGCCATGTACAGTCAGGGTGCCATGTACAGCTGGCAAGTGTGTACAGTCAGTGAGTGTGCTAGGGGTGTCGTGTACAGTCAGTGAGTGTGCTAGGGGTGTCGTGTACAGTCAGGGAGTGTGCCAGGGGTGCCATGTACAGTCAGGGAGCGTGCCAGAATGCCATGTACAGCTGCAAGTGTGTACAGTCAGGGAGCGTGCCAGGGTGCCATGTACAGCTGGCAAGTGTGTACAGTCAGGGAGCGTGCCAGGGTGCCATGTACAGCTGGCAAGTGTGTACAGTCAGGGAGTGTGCCAAGGGTGTCATGTACAGTCAGCCAGTGTGTACAGTCAGGGAGTGTGCCAGGGGTGCCATGTACAGTCAGCAAGTGTGTACAGTCAGGGAATATGCTAGGGATGCCATGTACATTCAGTCCGTTTGTACAGTCAGGGAGCATGCCAGGGGTGCCATGTACAGTCAGCCAGTGCATACAGTCAGGGAGTGTGCCAGGGGTGCCATGTACAGTCAGGGAGTGTGCCAGGGGTGCCATGTACAGTCAGGGACTGTGCCAGGGGTGCCATGTACAGTCAGGGACTGTGCCAGGGGTGCCATGTACAGTCAGGGTGCCATGTACAGCTGGCAAGTGTGTACAGTCAGGGAGCTTGGCAGGGTGCCATGTACAGCTGCAAGTGTGTACAGTCAGGGAGCGTGCCAGGGTGCCATGTACAGCTGGCAAGTGTGTACAGTCAGGGTGTGTGCCAGGGGTGTCATGTACAGTCAGTTAGTGTGTACAGTCAGGGACTGTGCCAGGGGTGCCATGTACAGTCAGGGACTGTGCCAGGGGTGCCATGTACAGTCAGGGTGCCATGTACAGCTGGCAAGTGTGTACAGTCAGGGAGCTTGGCAGGGTGCCATGTACAGCTGCAAGTGTGTACAGTCAGGGAGCGTGCCAGTGTGCCATGTACAGCTGGCAAGTGTGCACAGTCAGGGAGTGTGCCAAGGGTGTCATGTACAGTCAGGGAGTGTGCCAGGGGTGCCATGTACAGTCAGCCAGTGTGTGCAGTCAGGGAGTGTGCCAGGGGTGCCATGTACAGTCAGCCAGTGTGTGCAGTCAGGGAGTGTGCCAGGGGTGCCATGTACAGTCAGCCAGTGTGTACAGTCAGGGAGCGTGCCAGGGTGCCATATACAGCTGGCAAGTGTGTACAGTCAGGGAGTGTGCTAGGGGTGCCATGTACAGCCAGTCCGTGTGTACAGTCAGGGAGTGTGCTAGGGATGCCATGTACAGTCAGTCCGTGTGTACAGTCAGGGAGCGTGCCAGGGGTGCCATGTACTGTCAGTCCGTGTGTACAGTCAGGGAGCGTGCCAGGGGTGCCATGTACAGTCAGTGAGTGTGCTAGTGGTGCCATGTACAGTCAGGGAGTGTGCCAGGGGTGCCATGTACAGTCAGGGAGTGTGCCAGGGGTGCCATGTACAGTCAGGGAGTGTGCCAGGGGTGCCATGTACAGTCAGGGAGCGTGCCAGGGTGCCATGTACAGTCAGCCAGTGTGTACAGTCAGGGAGTGTGCTAGGGGTGCTATGTACAGTCAGGGAGTGTGCCAGGGGTGTCGTGTACAGTCAGGGAGTGTGCCAAGGGTGCCATGTACAGTCAGGGAGCGTGCCAGGGTGCCATGTACAGCTGCAAGTGTGTACAGTCAGGGAGCGTGCCAGGGTGCCATGTACAGCTGCAAGTGTGTACAGTCAGGGAGCGTGCCAGGGAGCCATGTACAGCTGGCAAGTGTGTACAGTCAGGGTGTGTGCCAGGGGTGTCATGTACAGTCAGCCAGTGTGTACAGTCAGGGAGTGTGCCATGTACAGTCAGGGAGTGTGCCAGGGGTGCCATGTACAGTCAGGGAGTCTGCCAGGGGTGCCATGTACAGTCAGGGAGTGTGCCAGGGGTGCCATGTACAGTCAGGGAGTGTGTACAGTCAGGGAGTATGCCAGGGGTGCCATGTACAGTCAGCCAGTGTGTACAGTCAGGGAGTATGCCAGGGGTGCCATGTACAGTCAGGGAGTGTGCCAGGGGTGCCATGTACAGTCAGCCAGTGTGTAGTCAGGGAGCGTGCCAGGGGTGCCATGTACAGCTGGCAAGTGTGCACAGTCAGGGAGTGTGCCAGGGGTGTCATGTACAGTCAGCCAGTGTGTACAGTCAGGGAGTGTGCCAGGGGTGCCATGTACAGTCAGGGAGCGTGCCAGGATGCCATGTACAGCTGGCAAGTGTGTACAGTCAGGGAGTGTGCCATGGTTGCCATGTACAGTCAGTGAGCGTGCCATGGTTGCCATGTACAGCTGGCAAGTGTGTACAGTCAGGGAGTGTGCCAGGGGTGCCATGTACAGTCAGGGAGTGTGCCAGGGGTGCCATGTACAGTCAGGGAGAGTGCCAGGGTGCCATGTACAGCTGGCAAGTGTGTACAGTCAGGGAGTGTGCCAGGGGTGCCATGTACAGTCAGGGAGTGTGCCAGGGGTGCCATGTACAGTCAGGGAGAGTGCCAGGGTGCCATGTACAGCTGGGAAGTGTGTACAGTCAGGGAGTGTGCTAGGGGTGCCATGTACAGTCAGTCAGTGTTTACAGTCAGGGAGTATGCCAGGGGTGCCATGTACAGCTTGCAAGTGTGTACAGTTTGGGAGTGTGCCAAGGGTGCCATGTACAGTCAGAGAGTGTGTACAGTCAGGGAGCGTGCCAGGGGTGCCATGTACAGTCAGCCAGTGTGTACAGTCAGGGAGCGTGCCAGGGATGCCATGGACAGTCAGCCAGTGTGTACAGTCAGGGAGCGTGCCAAGGATGCCATGTACAGTCAGCCAGTGTGTACAGTCAGGGAGCGTGCCAGGGGTGCCATGTACAGTCAGCCAGTGTGTACAGTCAGGGAGCGTGCCAGGGGTGCCATGTACAGTCAGCCAGTGTGTACAATCAGGGAGCGTGCCAGGGGTGCCATGTACAGTCAGACAATGTGTACAGTCAGGAAGTATGCCAGGGGGGCCATGTACAGTCAGGGAGTGTGCCAGGGGTGCAATGTACAGCTAGCAAGTGTGTACAGTCAGGGAGTGTGCCAGGGGTGTCATGTACACTCAGCCAGCGTGTACAGTCAGGGAGTGTGCCAGGGGTGTCATGTACACTCAGCCAGCGTGTACAGTCAGGGAGTGTGCCAGGGGTGCAATGTACAGCTAGCAAGTGTGTACTGGCAGGGAGTGTGCTAGGGGTGCCATGTACAATCAGCCAGTGTGTACAGTCAGGGAGTGTGTGTGCCAGGGGTGCCACGTACAGTCAGCCAATGTGTACTGCCAGGGAGTGTGCCAGGGGTGCCACGTACAGCCAGGGAGTGTGCCAGGGGTGCCATGTACAATCAGCCAGTGTGTACAGTCAGGGAGCGTGCCAGGGGTGCCATGTACAGTCAGCCAGTGTGTACAGTCAGGGAGCGTGCCAGGGGTGCCATGTACAGTCAGCCAGTGTGTACAGTCAGGGAGCGTGCCAGGGGTGCCATGTACAGTCAGCCAGTGTGTACAGTCAGGGAGCGTGCCAGGGGTGCCATGTACAGTCAGGGAGCGTGCCAGGGTGCCATGTACAGCTGCAAGTGTGTACAGTCAGGGAGCGTGCCAGGGTGCCATGTACAGCTGCAAGTGTGTACAGTCAGGGAGCGTGCCAGGGTGCCATGTACAGCTGGCAAGTGTGTACAGTCAGGGTGTGTGCCAGGGGTGTCATGTACAGTCAGCCAGTGTGTACAGTCAGGGAGTGTGCCAGGGGTGCCATGTACAGTCAGGGAGTGTGCCAGGGGTGCCATGTACAGTCAGGGAGTGTGCCAGGGGTGCCATGTACAGTCAGGGAGTGTGCCAGGGGTGCCATGTACAGTCAGGGAGTGTGTACAGTCAGGGAGTATGCCAGGGGTGCCATGTACAGTCAGCCAGTGTGTACAGTCAGGGAGTATGCCAGGGGTGCCATGTACAGTCAGGGAGTGTGCCAGGGGTGCCATGTACAGTCAGCCAGTGTGTACAGTCAGGGAGCGTGCCAGGGGTGCCATGTACAGTCAGCCAGTGTGTACAGTCAGGGAGCGTGCCAGGGGTGCCATGTACAGTCAGCCAGTGTGTACAGTCAGGGAGCGTGCCAGGGGTGCCATGTACAGTCAGCCAGTGTGTACAATCAGGGAGCGTGCCAGGGGTGCCATGTACAGTCAGACAATGTGTACAGTCAGGAAGTATGCCAGCGGGGCCATGTACAGTCAGGGAGTGTGCCAGGGGTGCAATGTACAGCTAGCAAGTGTGTACAGTCAGGGAGTGTGCCAGGGGTGTCATGTACACTCAGCCAGCGTGTACAGTCAGGGAGTGTGCCAGGGGTGTCATGTACACTCAGCCAGCGTGTACAGTCAGGGAGTGTGCCAGGGGTGCCATGTACAGTCAGGGAGTCTGCCAGGGGTGCCATGTACAGTCAGCCAGTGTGTACAGTCAGGGAGCGTGCCAGGGGTGCCATGTACAGTCAGCCAGTGTGTACAGTCAGGGAGCGTGCCAGGGGTGCCATGTACAGTCAGCCAGTGTGTACAGTCAGGGAGCGTGCCAGGGGTGCCATGTACAGTCAGCCAGTGTGTACAATCAGGGAGCGTGCCAGGGGTGCCATGTACAGTCAGACAATGTGTACAGTCAGGAAGTATGCCAGCGGGGCCATGTACAGTCAGGGAGTGTGCCAGGGGTGCAATGTACAGACAGCCAGTGTGTACAGTCAGGGAGTGTGCCAGGGGTGTCATGTACACTCAGCCAGCGTGTACAGTCAGGGAGTGTGCCAGGGGTGTCATGTACACTCAGCCAGCGTGTACAGTCAGGGAGTGTGCCAGGGGTGCCATGTACAGTCAGGGAGTCTGCCAGGGGTGCCATGTACAGTCAGGGAGTGTGCCAGGGGTGCCATGTACAGTCAGGGAGTGTGTACAGTCAGGGAGTATGCCAGGGGTGCCATGTACAGTCAGGGAGTATGCCAGGGGTGCCATGTACAGTCAGGGAGTGTGCCAGGGGTGCCATGTACAGTCAGCCAGTGTGTACAGTCAGGGAGCGTGCCAGGGGTGCCATGTACAGCTGGCAAGTGTGCACAGTCAGGGAGTGTGCCAGGGGTGTCATGTACACTCAGCCAGCGTGTACAGTCAGGGAGTGTGCCAGGGGTGCAATGTACAGCTAGCAAGTGTGTACTGGCAGGGAGTGTGCTAGGGGTGCCATGTACAATCAGCCAGTGTGTACAGTCAGGGAGTGTGTGTGCCAGGGGTGCCATGTACAGTCAGCCAATGTGTACAGCCAGGGAGTGTGCCAGGGGTGCCACGTACAGCCAGGGAGCGTGCCAGGGGTGCCATGTACAATCAGCCAGTGTGTACAGTCAGGGAGCGTGCCAGGGGTGCCATGTACAGTCAGCCAGTGTGTACAGTCAGGGAGCGTGCCAGGGGTGCCATGTACAGTCAGCCAGTGTGTACAGTCAGGGAGCGTGCCAGGGGTGCCATGTACAGTCAGCCAATGTGTACAGTCAGGAAGTATGCCAGGGGGGGCATGTACAGTCAGGGAGTGTGCCAGGGGTGCAATGTACAGCTAGCAAGTGTGTACAGTCAGGGAGTGTGCCAGGGGTGTCATGTACACTCAGCTAGCGTGTACAGTCAGGGAGTGTGCCAGGGGTGCAATGTACAGCTAGCAAGTGTGTACAGGCAGGGAGTGTGCTAGGGGTGCCATGTACAATCAGCCAGTGTGTACAGTCAGGGAGTGTGTGTGCCAGGGGTGCCACGTACTGTCAGCCAATGTGTACAGCCAGGGAGTGTGCCAGGGGTGCCACGTACAGCCAGGTAGTGTGCCATGTACAGTCAGCCAGGTAGTGTGCAGCCAGCTAGTGTGCCAGGGGTGCCATGTAAGCATGTGTGTCGGGTGATGTGTGCGGTCAGCTGATGTGACAGGAGTGTGGTAAGCTTTTTTTAGCGAGTGTTCCAGGGGTGCTGTGTAAGATCAGCAAGGGTTCCAGGGGTACTTAATATTTTATTAATGTAATTATATACTGTATATTTAGTATATAGTCATATAGGTTTGTACAAAATACTTTTAATAGATACAAAACGATGAAATCACAGCAGAATGGTTTTGGAAAAAAGGCAATTTTATATTGTGATGCTTAGGTTAGGGTCTTACATTTTGCAAGGGGCCAAAGACTGAATTGATGTTGAGGGCCAGTCCTCCTCATGGTCAGTAATTGAGTAGGGTGCCAATTTGATTCTTGCCGTGGATGCTTGACCATTAATGGCTTTGTGTCTTTTAGTGAACAGAGGTACTCAAGCTGCCAGTTTGCCACTGTTGGGGGTTTGAATAAAAGATTTCCTAACATACAGGGGTATAAACAGAGTGAAATGATATTAGAAAGAAGAAGTAGGTTGGGTCCTTTCCCTCTTCCCCTACGCAAAAGATTGGCAGCAGCAGTGCCACCACTAACCGCTAGATGGTGCTGCTGATTATCCGAATACTGCTGCATATTGCATATAAGGCCCCCCGACAGAAGAGGCCTTGAGCTATGAGAGATGCCCTTGAGAGCCAAGAGCCCGCACCAAACATATTGATGGCCCTGCTGTCTATTCAGCACCGTCGAGTTGCTCCACATCAGAGAGGGGAATAACTATAGGCCTTCCCTGAAACCGGACGCCATCTATCGGCTTCTTGCTGGCGCTGCAGCTGTCAGTGCTGGCGATTTCTTGCGCTTACACAACTGGCTAGATCCTTAGGTTGAGACAGGAGATTGTAGTGCTACAGTTATTTCAGATGTATTGGTAGTTTTGAGGGCAACATATTCTGCTTGCCAGGTCTTGCTAAAGTAAGTTGGTTATAGAATTCATAGTTGCATTGGCTGTTTGTCCACTCAGTTGTTGAATTTAAGTTCTTTGTATTTCAAAATATCCTCCTGCAGTGTGTGATTATTTCACTACAAGGTGATTAGCGTTTTTATTGTAGACTTAGTATTTTTGATATTTTTTTGATATGTTACTTGCATTTTGTATTGGTAGACTAATATGTAACATATTCTCAAAGATGATCATCATTCATTCTGTTATTTTAAAAAGCATTTACAAAATAGCCAAGTAGACTCAAGTAAACATTTGCTGACCTGATGTCTTTTTCTGGGTAGGAGGTGTGAGTACTTTGGCATTTGGTTTTGTTTGGCTTCCATTTCTCAGTTGCATTAACAACATTTCTATTCTCCACTGATGCCCACACAGACATCTACCAGACCTGAAGATCTCCTGTTGTGGTGTTAAGTCTGGTTTCCTGTGTGCAGGTTTGGGGCACAAGTCATCAGCTCGTGCATTGATAAACACTTGAAGAATATATCTTAACAGTGTCAGTGTATTAGGGAGGTGTTTGGGATCTTGTCTGGGCAGGGTTGTTACTTCTGTTATATATACCAGCGGGTTCCTTCTGAAGCTATGCAGCACCCTGCCAGCCTCAAACAGGCGGAGCTTCTGCCAGTCTTAGACTGGTATTTGTTTACTTTTAGACTGCATACATGTTCCCTTTTCTGGAAACAAAATCTGTTATACAGAATGAGAAGTGATTGACATTATGTTGTATACATCGACTGGTGTGTTTGTGTGACCATGTGTGTCCTGTTACTGTCCCAAGTAGACTTAATTTATATTGTCAAAAACATATACATGGACTCTGGATTCATATATACTGCACTGTCCTGTAAGACTGTCACATAATGTAGAAATGTGTAATAGAATTCATCTGAAGCTATTTTCATTGGTTCATAATTAATAACATTGAAACTGTTTAATTACTTTAAGCCTTAGGAATAACCCATCTGCACAGTAAAATGTATTGAGTCTATAAGAACAAGCTCTAAGATCCTGAAGCAGCCATACATTGCATGCTCCCACTAAATGCTTACATATTCTCTTCACCATAATAATACATTTCACACTTTTCCCTGGGGGGTAGAATTTCTTGAAATTGCCCCAAATGAATGAGAAGACACTCCAAGTTGCAGCTAATGGTGTGCTTTGTTATTTGAGTGCACTTGTTATTTTTGGTTCTTGCACGACCGGGCTAATCTAGGAAGTGCACAGCTGATACAGAGGAATGTTTGAAATGAATTGGGTTGGGAAAAAACCTCTAAAATAGTGATATATGCATCAATTAAAAACAATATTTATGTATTTATTTGCTTTTCATCACTAGCTGATGTTGTATAACAGTATTGATAAATATCTTGGAAAAATAGCTAAGATTCACAGTTCTTGCAGCTGACATATTTAAGGATGATCAAGGCTGTTTTTACTTAGAATTACAGGAATGTGAATGCAGGATTTTCTTCACCTGCTGCCATTTTGGTGGATTTTCCTTTCTTCATTACCAAATGATTTATGCCTATATTTGAATTTTATTTTGCTTTTATGAGAGGGTTACTTGTTAATACAAACTGGAAATGAATAGTTACGGTTAGGTGTGTACCCATATTGTTCAATATTTTATACTGTTGTTGCCAAGAGTGTACTCTCTAAGGAAACCTTACAAATTATAGTCTAACCATCTAAGAAATTACTGCGTTACATGTCTAGACTGAACACTGGATCCCAAGTGGGTACAAAGGCTTTATTTAGCTTTTATCATTTTTCTCTGGGAATTCCTTAACAGGAATATATCTAGAAATCATATTATAGTAGATAGATGAATTCAAAAGAGAAAAAAGAAAACCTCTTGTAATTGGAGCGCTCAGACCTAGAGATGATAAAGCTAAGATTTGCTTTTTATTGACATCATATTTAATTAATACATTTTTCATGAACGCTGATGTAAATATGGCGCTGCTAAACATACCCACACATTACAAGTAACTTAACGTGTGCAGAAAATATTGTCTCTGTACATGTAGATGGTTATATGTGCAGTTTTTATTAGTTAGGGGTGTCAGAGATTTTGTGATTCTCATAATGTACTTATACAGGCTAACAGATAGCCCTATATAGTAATACCAATATGAGGTGTATGTTCCTATAAATAACTGCTTATTAAAATAAAGTTGTATCACTGGGTGACACCCCTCAGGCAGTATGGCTGACTATCCCTAGCAACCCCCTCCCCTCAGCTACACCATATAGGTTCCCAACATCTTGTGGATGACAGGTAGGATACCAGGGTACTAATGTATTAAAATAGCAAAAAAAGACATGTTTCGCTACCACTTGTTCACCATTGCTATACCCTAACAAACGGCAAAACTTTATTATAGTACCATATTAATAAAAGCCTGTGAATATCATTTAACTTGATTTCAATGTATTTACTTTTTATTCTATTTTTCTGTTCTACTGTAGGTATCCATGTTGGGCCCTTTAAAAGGATCTGGAAGATTCCTGGATTTTACTAGGCATATTATATTATATTATGTGTATTTACTTTTATGTGTTTTATTTCACAAAGAAGTGTGTAGTGATTGGTTAGTATGAGACACTAAACACCCAGTACTACAGAGTCTGTGTTTAAGGAGATGCAGAGGGTAGACCAATTGAGGTAATATTTGTTTGATTTTAGGCAGTAAAATCAGAGCTTTTAAGAAATTCTTAATAAAATAAAGTACATAGAAGTAAATTGATACATAGTTATATTATACCTAGTACAATCCAGAAACCTTCCATATCCTTTTGCCCTTTTTCCTTCACTCCGTGCAGGAACATTGACTGTTTGCTCTCATTTCTTGGAGTGTCCTTATCCTAAAGTAATAATTCTACAAGGCAAATCATTTCTCTGTGCTTGAGTCTTGTACACAGTGGTACTGATAGGTGTCCTTTCCCCAAAAAAAATATTAAATGCAAGCAGCCAGCGCATTTGCAAGACCACTTAACATTGTTTTGTAGATAGGTTCAATATTTTGAGAACTTTTAAAGTAAGTTGCACCCTACCACCCAAGCTTAGCAGATTGTCATATATGGGAAGAACCCCATCCTACAGATGAGACAACAAGATATTATTTCATGGAACATTTCTCTTAAAATATAACATTTTTAAATTAAAATGCATTTATACTCTTTACTGCAAATTTAGGCAAAATAAAAATACCAATAGTCTTTGGTAAATAAAAGGAAATAATGGGACCATATTTAGAAATAATAATAATAATAATAATAATTTATATTTCTTCGTTTTACATTTTTGTTCTTCATTCTTTAAAGAGCCAATCATTTTCTATTTGACTATATACGTGGAACAGAAAAAAAGAAAAACTAACTATATTTGATATACTGACAAGTAATATATAAATAAGAACCAGTATAAAGTAAGGAGGCGGTACCATATAAATTTAAAGTTCAAAGGTAAATACCTAAATATGCATATTATATGTACCAAGGGGTGTGGAAAAGTGTAAGGATATATGCAAAAAACGAAGAAAGAAAGACACCTATATATCCACACCTGTATAACATCCGTAGTTATAGTAAACAATATTAGACTGAATTATCTTAATAGTCTGACAAAAATAAATAAATAAAAACTCATAATTTATTCAACACAATTCAATCTACAATACATTTATAAAAACATTAAAAAAATTAGCAAAGATAGTCACCGGTTTTATACAATATCTCAGTATCACACAATATGTACAATACTCTTAACAAGGTATACAATATTAACTACCTATTGAAATTGGACCCCTAATGTTGATTTGGTGGTAGCGGAGCCCACCATTTACTCCTTTTATACTAGTATAAATACACTGTCTGGGAAGTAAAATTTAAATGTAAAAAGAAAATGAAAACTTCTAAATAAACTAATACTGATGGTGGAACTGGGGATCCACCAATTACCCCTTTACCTAAGTAGAGAAAAAGCTTACCTACTCTAGCTAACCTAAACGTATTATCACCATTGTGATTACATAAGTGCAAAAAAGTGCTCATATGATATATAATACAGATTATTGGACATATACTAAATTTCCAGAAAAAGTATATAAATATCTGGTGAAAGGATAGTGAATATATATATATATATATATATATATATATATATATATATATATATATATATATATATATATACAACAACCTGCTGCTATTCCAACATATATTGCTATTATATAAATAGTATTGTGCAAATATGCATAATTAATATATTATATTACAGATAAAATCAACATTATTATTAAGTTACTTTTGTGCAAATGTACAGCAACCTGTGGCTATTCCAAAGTATATTGCTATGATACAAATGTGCAAATATGCAAAATAAAGATATTATATTGCAGATGAAATCAATAGTAATATTCAATTACTTATGTGCAAATATACATTTAAAGATATTGTATTATAGATAATAGCAGCATTGTTATATCAGATATCTCAAAAGGCAACACTTATCATGTATAAAGGGAAGTCCAGAAACTGCACATGCATCGTGTGCACCGATGAACGTCAGTATCCACAAATGCTGCCGGTGACGTCACAATTGCCAGACAAGACAGGTCGATACCCGCGTTTCGGGTCACAACGCTTCCTCGTGGACCTTTTTGTCAGACAATTAAGATAATTCAGTCTAATATTGTTTACTATAACTACAGATGTTATACAGGTGTGGATATATAGGTGTCTTTCTTTCTTCGTTTTTTGCATACTGACAAGTAAGTAAACCATTCAGATGAGAAACTTCAAGAACAATAAACTTTAACATTGCATTTTGTCTGACTGCGTCGGCCATTTTGAAACTCACTATTTTATTTTTCCTCATGACACATAAAATAATTTTGCAGCTTTTGTGACCAGTGCAACTCCGGTACCAACTATTTGGCCTCACAGGAACTTTCTTGGTTGGCTCTGGTTGCTTTGAAAAATCACATCAAAGTGCTAATTGTCACACCTCTTTTATGGCTGACTCATACTTCTAATTGGCAAGAAACCTAATAAGACCCATCTTTGCAGCTGTATTTGTAATTGTGATTTAATTACTCCTCTTTTTCCATCCCTATAGATATGTGTGGAATAACCAGCAAAGTATGGGGCTGTGGCTCCCAGTCTCCCAATATTATCTAAATTCTAGTTTCTATTAATTTAATCTCATATATTGAAAGGCCAGTTTAAGTACTTTTCAAACCTATGTTTTAATTCCCCGTTCATTATCAACAAAATAGATGTGCAAACAGCAACAAATCAAAGCTTTAGGTTTTATAATGTTACCTAATTAATGGCAGTTGCTGTACCCCCTTCCCCTTTGTTCAAAAGACTATTGAAAGGAAATTAAATGATACAAAGCCAGACTAATCAATGAGAGAGGTAGGGAGGGGTAGAGCAGTGGCCATTAATTAGGAAAACTGTGTTTTTTTAATTTTCATTTTCTGGCTAAAGATTTGCTTTGCTGCTGCTGTGTGCACATGTGTTTTTAATGTTAATAAATTAAAACAATTTTACATGACCAATGTGTACACTGGCCTTTTATCCATCTATAGTGGTGAGTATTGTGTGCTTTGTGAATAAATGATTATTATCGTGTGTGTGTGTCAGTCACTAGAAGATACCTTCCAGAAAAGTCACTTAATTGTATTGTCTTGATAATACCATCAATGCCCCAAACACTTATATTGTAAGTTTGTGAGTTTTCAGTCTTGCACGATGCTTTGGGGTAAGCTCTATGGACACTGGATTCTAAGCTCAAAGACAGCGCCCTCCATCTTTGTAATGCGTTAATATTGCTATTGTGTTGCCTGAATTGTAACCATAGTGCTACTGAAAATATATGTTGGCACGTTACAAATAAATGGTGGTGATGATGATAATAATAATACTCTGGCATAATATGAACCTGCTTTTACTTTTTCAGGAGGGTATGTTTTTGTAAACTAAGAATTCCATTAGACCAAATGAATGCTCTGGCAGATGTAGGTGCCAGATTCTCGTTGTACAGATAGAAACCTCCCGTCCCAGGAAGTTGATTTCCAGAGTCCAAAATAGTAAATCAAACCGTAGCATAAATACATATAAAAGGTTATGTATAAACCTGTATTATTTCTAGTTTAAATCATATCATATAAATATATTTTAAATATTTGGCTGCAGTGGTCTATCCCCAGGACTTTAATATGCAATGAAGAGTGTATAAAATTAAAATAATGTACCCAAGGGTTTGTTTGCATTTGTAAGCATCACTTTATTACAAACTAAGGTCCACCCCCTGTAGGTCATGAAAACAGTGTTTGTTTGGTCTGTGATTGGCCAACAAATCTAGTACCATGGACACACTGTATACATGAGATACAGGGGGCGGGCCTTCGTATATACTGTGTGAAAGGTTTCAGTGAGTAAACAGAGCTTTTAAGTCAGTGGTGGACAACTTAGGAGGGCCTCCAACAGGCCAGGATTCAATGTCTTTATTCAGGTTCGCTGCTTTAGTACATCTGAGTTACTCCTGTATTATTCTGGTTGATCCATTTAGGCTCCTGCAGAGGTCGACTGATATCCTGGACAGTTGGCTGCCCTGGTAGGAATGAGTTGCCCAACACTGTTTAAGCACCTGCTAAAATGTTTAGATTTGCAGACAAACACTTGGGTAGATTATTTTAATATTAAAAACTGGGAACTCACCATATACCTTTAAGGGCATGTTTATATCTAAAAACAACTTTCTGTTCATTGAACTCTTTAATGTTATATTTCCTTAAATCTTTTTAAAGTTTTTATATTTCATGTGTTTATTAAGATAAATATATCACATGCTTTATTTTATTTACATCGCAGCAAGATTTTTACCTCTGAAGACCATGTTGGGACCAAAATATGATGATCAAGTTCCTGAGGAAAATCGCTTTCATCCGAGCATGCTCTCCAACTACTTGAAAAGCCTTAAGGTTAGACAATACTCTGCTACTTCGCTTTAGTATATTAATGCTTCTTCTTTTGCCACTTATCCATATTTAAGCTATTTGGAGGTGATGATGATCATTATTATATTATGTCACATTGTACATACACATTGATACATAAAGAGATGAGGACCCTGCTCTTGGGAGAGTTTGTAATCTAAGAGCAGGGGTGCAGGAACATGGGGGGGGGGGGGGGGGGGGGGGGGGTTCAAATCCTCCAGATTAAATGAATGAGGGACACAAAATATAGCAAAATTAAACTTAATCATGTATTATCAGATTTGGACAGCACTATGGAGCAGTGTGTCTTTCCCATAAAAGCTTAGTAAAACAAAATTGGCAGATATCAAGACTTGTTCTACATTGATGTGGTAATACTCCACATTTCATACATCTGAAATGTATCTGTGATGGAAGTGTCTCCTGTTTGCACAAATTGCAATATGATGTACTAAAGTGACATCTAAAAGTGGCAGTCAAATTATGTTTAGAAATAGATAAATGCAATTTCAATTACTGCTTCTTTTGTTTATGAAATGCTCAACATCTTCTCATTTCCTCATTTCTCGCATGCATTCCTTGAGACATCTATAGATTGCAGGGACTTTTTTTCCACCCACTGTGTGCAGTATGTTTACTTTTACTGCCTTTACAGATTATTTCACTTAAACTCAAGTTATTAAAGTTTTCAGAGTAAACGGGGACTTTATGAAGACTGTATTTATAACATGATAGATTTTCTGTAAAATATTTTTTCAGTTTCACGCTTCCTCAGTGCAAGCTACATTTCTGTTGAAGCAAAGTAAAACCTGCTCTGTATTACCAGTGACAACTAAGTGACAACTAAGCTGGAAAGTAATAGCTATATTTCCTAGCTAGTCCATGTTTTAAGTCTCTGCAGATTGTTCCTGGGTTTATCTTCTTTTCACACTTGTACAATAGTACTAAATTAATATGAGGTGCTTGCAATGCCTTGATATTTGAGGTGCTGTAAATATGTTACTGTTTCTCCTATTTCTTGAGTTTGAAAAACATAGAGCTTTTGAACTATTGTTTTCCTCTTATTCACTTCAATAATACATTTGTTCAAATATATCGTAGTACAATAAAATTGGAAAACTTTATTTGACACTTTAACAACGGAGCTTTTGCATAAAAAAATTAACCTAGGCCAGAAATAGTCTAAGGCACACAGTCTGCAAAATGTAACAAACCGTCAACATGACAGAGTTAGTATAACTATCTTTAGTATATACTTGTAACCTAATACATAAGTGGAGCTGTAACTAGAACAGAGCACACTAATTGATACAAATGTATTCAGTAGGACATCTAGTCTTAGTAATTCTGTAAAACAAAAAATGGTCCCAAGGTCGTTACAAATACAGCTTATTCCAACTTCCAATCTGTTAAATACCCAATTTGTCCAAACATGGACAGATATACAGCCTTATTAAATTGCGATTGGGCAAATTTAAAAGGGCTCTATTTAAGCACACAGCATATTTTTTTACAGAAGTTTTTAGTTGGTGAACTTCTATCCAAAAGCAAGGTCTTCACTAACTAAAAACTTATGTAAAAAAATATGCTATGTGCTTATATAGAGCCCTTTTAAATTTGCAGAATCGCAATTTAATAAGGCTTACAGTGTCCAAATGTTCCCTCGACTTGATGGGACTTATTTTAGAAGCTGAAAACTTGAATTTACAACAATTGAATCAAAAAGTGACTGATGTGCACTCAGAACTGGCCAAATATAGAGGAACACTAAAACTTGGTGATCTCAATCTTAAACTCAACCGCATTATGGAGAAGCTAAAAAAAAAATTGACCATGAGGAAGTAAAATAAATTCTCTAGGAATAAGAGAGATAACCAAATAGGTAGAGTTTATAGGATTATGAAGCAGCCTGAACAACCTAACATTAATAATCATAGTTCTTCTGAATAAGAAGCATATGACCAGGCTGACACTTCACATCCCCCAGCTTTTCAGCAACCCAATTCTAGATCTATCAGCAACTCCAGATATTGACAGGGCCCTGTTACTAGATTGAGACCTAATCGGACTTCTATGGAGTCTTTTTTTAATTTTTTTTAAGGCAGGGAGCAAAACCTACAGACCTCACGTACGTCCAAGAGGGAGGAGAGACCAGTTTTATCAGAACTAAATTTGAGTCAAAAATTTACCATCCTAGCCCTATTGCTCTATTGGTTGTTACTGATGCTTAAGTCCCGATAGAGCAATTTGTGGAAGATACTATTTCTTAACTTATCTGACTACATACTTATTGATGCACATAAATCTTTGTCTTTGTAAGCAAAATGGCCCTTGAAAAAATCTATCACAAGAGACAAGAAAGGAAACTTGTGGGCTTGGGTCTGGGAAGAGAAGATCAAGATGCCCTAAATGACTTATTGTCCTTACTAAGCGAAAATAAACCTCTATCTACCAGTCCCTCTGATGCACTGAGTAAAGTTTGGAAGCTCACTAGCAAATTCACTCCAGGTTTTTAGGAATATAGTAACTTGGGAGTTTTCATGCAGTTGGTTAATAAGGGCTTACATAAGCTTAAAGATGAATATAATTACTTTCCCCCTAAAAATTGTAATTTTAAAGAAGGAGGGATTTAGGACACTGAGAGAATTACAAAAGGAACCTACTATAGAAATCAAATGGGCAGACAAGGGAGGGAACATTGTCGTCATGAACAAACAAGATTATCTTAAAATGTGTTATAAGATCCTAAAGGATAAGGCAACTTATGAAGTTTTGGGTCATGATCCCTCGAAAGAGTATCACAATGGGCTGAGGGCTATTTTGTCACAGGCTAAAAATGATGATATTATTGATTCAAAATGTTTTGATTACCTGCTTCCAAAATTTCCTACACTTGCAACCTTGTATGCACTGCCTAAGGTGTCTTTTCTTTCTCTTTTGTTTAACAACATAAGAGAATCTCACCAATACTAGGTTGTCCAATTGTGCTAATGTTCTCGGTTAAGTTGTTACTACCAGAACCATTTGTTGACCACCATTTAAAAGAGATGGTCACAACATTGCCCTCATATCTAAAATATACCTCTGATGTTTTGAGACACCTACAAAATCTTAATGTGCCCCCTGGAACCTTTTTTAGCTTTGGACATAGAACAACTTTACAGTAGCATTAAACATACACTTGGGTTCCAGCCACAGAATACTTCTTTAGGATGAAAAATACATCTGATAAGAGAAAAATCACTTGGTAATTGACTTGCTAAATTTCATTCTGCACAGGAACTTATTTTTATTTAATAAACAATGGTTCCATCAGGTTAAAGGTACAGCCATGGGCACTCCATGTGCCCCAAATGACATCAACCCATGTTTAGGTTGGTGGGAGGCTGTGTATGTCTTTGATGATATTATGAGCTCATACACTGACAAGATTCTTTTTAGGCAACGCTATATAGACGACATGCTAATTTTATGGACTCGCACAGTGGAAGACTTTGAAATCTTTCTCTCTATCCTTAATAAGAATTTACTACGACTAAAATTCAGGTTTGAAATCAATAGTGATATAATACACTTTTTAGATCTGTGTATCAGAAAAAATGAACTTGGAAACATAAAAAAATATAGTCTGTCTATAGGAAGACTACAGCCTCTAATTCTCTCCTTACTTGGTCAAGACAGCATCTGGTCCCCCTTAAAAGGGGGATACCCACAGGCTAATACTCAAGGATACATTGAAATTGATGAGGATTTTAAATTGCAGGCTTATCTTCTAAGAAAGTGATTTAAATCACGTGGCTACCCTTTTTTTTCTCTTTTCAAGGTTTCTAAAAACAGAATGACCATTGGCTTAAATCCACTAAGGGTGTCTTTCGTTGCGGCCATTGAAAGGCTTGAAAATTTATTACGCCTACTAAAGAATTTGTCCATCCAGTTACTAGACAAACATTTCCAATTAACACATTTTATAACTGCAGCTTCTCAGGAGTCATTTATATCATCAAATGTTTTCACATTAAACACCCAATATCCAGAAGGCTTAAATTAAGGTTTTAGTTATAGTGCCTTCCTGTAATTATAGCTGGTTCATTCATAGATTTTCATGACTGTAGGATATGTTTTACCTTTTATCTATACATATGTGAGAGGTTGTTTTATATAATTTATTCACTTTCCAGAGTACCGTTGGCTCTGGTTTAATAATGTTAGTAACATATTTCTATATTTTTGCGACACACTTCTATATTTATTGCACTGATAAGTACCTTGCTTATTATGGCATTGTTTTACACCCATGTAATTATTGCACTCATTAATTTTTATTCTGGGATATCGCTATACTTGTAAATAATACTGATAATTGTTATATACATCCATTATTTTTATATTTATTTTTACGGTTATCACTCTCAACATGCTGTATAAGTATACTTTAACAAGTCCTCCACACTTGGATGTTATTTAGTAATTGATATTCCATCCAGTCTTTGTCTTTGTGGATTGTTTCAATATTCATTGTCCTCATATTACCCCCTTGTGGACTGTTAAATATGCATAATATTAAGTCGTTACCACCCCTACCGAGTAGTGGGTGTTGGATAACTACTTATAGTACTCCTTTGAGCATAACATGCAGCTGTTACTACCCCTTCTGAGTGTCGGGTGTTGTATTACTATTTTTACTACTCCTTTGAGGATAACAGGCAGTTGTTACCACACCTCCTGTGAAGTGGTTGTTGGATAACTACTTTTATTACTCCTTTGAGGATAGCATGCAGCTGTTACCACCCCTTCTGAGTAGTGGGTGTTGGATAACTACTTTCATTATTCCTCAGAGCAGTGGGTGCTGTATTAATTGACACTCAGTCTAGTTGTTGTTTTGTGGATCCTTTCAATACCTGTTATTACATATGTCTCTCTTGTGGGCTGTTGGATACACATTAATATGTAGTCATTCCCATTCCTTCTGCGTAACAGTTGTTGGGTAATTACTTTCATTATTTCTTCTTTGCAGTTTTTTCAGTTTCCTCAAACCTGCAGCTCCATCTGGTAGAAATCAGTACTGCAGGTATCTGACTTTGTGTCCATTGTTGCTGACATCATAATGACACGCCAGTTGATGCTTTAAAAGCCTGCAATTCACTGCGGTCCTCATACTATGTATAACCTTAGAGAAAGCCACATCTAGTGTGCAAAATTATAGTTAGGTTGTTTACTAGCCCAACTCATGGAATCTATATACTTTCTCTAAGCCTTGTAGTCATTTAGCTTGGCTTGTGATTGCCTACAGTGAGGCCATTTCAAAGGACTATTTATTGTGTGCAGTCTTACGCTGACTCCAATTATAGTAGATGGCCTGCTGTTTTGCTCTTGTTGACCAAGCCGTTTACTGATTAACAGCCTTATTAAATTGTGATTCGGCCAATTGAATAGGGTTCTATATAAGCACATAGAATATTTTTTTTACAGAAGTTTTTAGTTAGTGAACTTCTATCCAAAAGCAAGGCCTTCACTAACTAAAAACTTCTGTAAAAAAAATATGCTCTGTGCTTATATAGAGCCCTATCCAAATCACAATTTAATAAGGCTGTAAGCCTGCTTTTGTTAGACAAATAGAACTTATATAACCTTCCTCCCTAACATGCTCAGCACTACTCTCTCCCTACTGTACCACATAAAACTTTAACCTTTATATTGTAAGTCTGCAAGTTTCAATCCTGCGCAGTGCTTTAGGGAAAGCGCTATGGACACTGGATTCCAAGCTCAAAGACAGGGCCATCCACTCTTT
The DNA here is from genome assembly GCA_027410445.1 of Discoglossus pictus. Lineage (NCBI taxonomy): Eukaryota > Metazoa > Chordata > Amphibia > Anura > Alytidae > Discoglossus > Discoglossus pictus. The sequence goes on from CM050165.1 coordinate 257,936,375, forward strand.
GCAATGTATGAATCTTTAACCTGTAACTTAACTTATGTATAGCGCTACGGAATATGTTGGCGCGTTACAAATAAACGATAATAATAATAATAACTTATAGATATGACAATATGTCTACCTTAGAGAGTTGAATTACTCTGATAAATCTAGCAATTCGTTTTTTTTTTTTTTAAGACCCCGTTCTTTCCTTTTATATTTTTTTAATTAATAGAACTTGGCCCTTTGTAACAACCAGATGGAATTTATTTGATATATTATAACCTACTTGATATGGTATTTTACCAATTACAGTTGTCCTACTGAATACATTTGTATCATTTATTGTGCTCTGTTCTAGTTACAGTTCCACTTATGTATTAGGTTACAGGTATTTACTAAATATAGTTATACTAACTCATGTTGACGGTTAGTTACATTTTGCAAACTCTGTGCCTTAGACTATTTCTGGCCTAGGTTATCCATTTTTTATGCTGAAGCACAGTTTCTTTTGTTCAAATATAGCATAACAAAGCAACTTGCCCCCTTCATTACATTACATTTCAGTAAGTGTTTCTGCTATTGGAGAATTTGGCACAGAAGGGCAAATCTTTAGTGTGAACTCAAAGGCTTGGATGGGAGTGTGCGCTGTGCAGTCAATAACAATGAATATTAAATACTGACACAGTGCCAGCAGTACTGGAGATACCTATACAGTCGTTGTAATGACTACATTTTATTGAGTGTTTGAGAACTCTTATTTTGTCAGTGTTTTATCGGCACTGTTTCCTAAATGGGTCTGTCTTCAGCTTGAGTAATGCAGGAATTGTGTTAAAAAGATATGATCTGATTATCTAATGTCCCCGACCTTCTACTAGAGCTTCTGCCTTCTATTAGAGCTTCTACTTTTTTTTTACTAGAGCTTCTATCTTCTACTAGAGCTTCTACTTTTTCTTACTAGAACTTCTACCTTTTTACCGGAGCTTCTACCTTTTTACCGGAGCTTCTACCTTTTTACCGGAGCTTCTACCTTTTTACCGGAGCTTCTGCATTCTTTTACCGGAGCTTCTGCATTCTTTTACCGGAGCTTCTGCATTCTTTTACCAGAGCTTCTGCATTCTTTTACCAGAGCTTCTGCATTCTTTTACCAGAGCTTCTGCATTCTTTTACCAGAGCTTCTGCATTCTTTTACCAGAGCTTCTGCATTCTTTTACCAGAGCTTCTGCATTCTTTTACCAGAGCTTCTGCATTCTTTTACCGGAGCTTCTGCATTCTTTTACCAGAGCTTCTGCATTCTTTTACCAGAGCTTCTGCATTCTTTTACCAGAGCTTCTGCATTCTTTTACCAGAGCTTCTGCATTCTTTTACCGGAGCTTCTACCTTTTTACCGGAGCTTCTGCATTCTTTTACCGGAGCTTCTGCATTCTTTTACCGGAGCTTCTGCATTCTTTTACCGGAGCTTCTGCATTCTTTTACCAGAGCTTCTGCATTCTTTTACCAGAGCTTCTGCATTCTTTTACCAGAGCTTCTGCATTCTTTTACCAGAGCTTCTGCATTCTTTTCTTACTAGAACTTCTACCTTTTTACCGGAGCTTCTACCTTTTTACCGGAGCTTCTACCTTTTTACCGGAGCTTCTACCTTTTTACCGGAGCTTCTGCATTCTTTTACCGGAGCTTCTATATTCTTTTACCGGAGCTTCTGCATTCTTTTACCGGAGCTTCTGCATTCTTTTACCAGAGCTTCTGCATTCTTTTACCAGAGCTTCTGCATTCTTTTACCAGAGCTTCTGCATTCTTTTCTTACTAGAACTTCTACCTTTTTACCGGAGCTTCTACCTTTTTACCGGAGCTTCTACCTTTTTACCGGAGCTTCTACCTTTTTACCGGAGCTTCTACCTTTTTACCGGAGCTTCTACCTTTTTACCGGAGCTTCTGCATTCTTTTTGTACCGGAGCTTCTGCATTCTTTTTGTACCGGAGCTTCTGCATTCTTTTTGTACCGGAGCTTCTGCATTCTTTTTGTACCGGAGCTTCTGCATTCTTTTTTTACCGGAGCTTCTGCATTCTTTTTTTACCGGAGCTTCTGCATTCTTTTTTTACCGGAGCTTCTATATTCTTTTACCGGAGCTTCTGCATTCTTTTTTTTACCGGAGCTTTTGCATTCTTTTACCGGAGCTTCTATATTCTTTTACCGGAGCTTCTGCATTCTTTTTTTTACCAGAGCTTCTGCATTCTTTTACCGGAGCTTCTGCATTCTTTTACCGGAGCTTCTGCATTCTTTTACCAGAGCTTCTGCATTCTTTTACCAGAGCTTCTGCATTCTTTTACCAGAGCTTCTGCATTCTTTCTGCATTCTTTTACCGGAGCTTCTGCATTCTTTTACCGGAGCTTCTGCATTCTTTTACCGGAGCTTCTGCATTCTTTTACCGGAGCTTCTGCATTCTTTTACCGGAGCTTCTGCATTCTTTTACCGGAGCTTCTGCATTCTTTTACCGGAGCTTCTGCATTCTTTTACCGGAGCTTCTGCATTCTTTTACCGGAGCTTCTGCATTCTTTTACCGGAGCTTCTGCATTCTTTTACCGGAGCTTCTGCATTCTTTTACCGGAGCTTCTGCATTCTTTTCTTACTAGAACTTCTACCTTTTTACCGGAGCTTCTACCTTTTTACCGGAGCTTCTACCTTTTTACCGGAGCTTCTACCTTTTTACCGGAGCTTCTGCATTCTTTTTGTACCGGAGCTTCTGCATTCTTTTTGTACCGGAGCTTCTGCATTCTTTTTGTACCGGAGCTTCTGCATTCTTTTTGTACCGGAGCTTCTGCATTCTTTTTGTACCGGAGCTTCTGCATTCTTTTTGTACCGGAGCTTCTGCATTCTTTTTGTACCGGAGCTTCTGCATTCTTTTTGTACCGGAGCTTCTGCATTCTTTTTGTACCGGAGCTTCTGCATTCTTTTTGTACCGGAGCTTCTGCATTCTTTTTGTACCGGAGCTTCTGCATTCTTTTTGTACCGGAGCTTCTGCATTCTTTTTTTACCGGAGCTTCTATATTCTTTTACCGGAGCTTCTGCATTCTTTTACCGGAGCTTCTGCATTCTTTTTTTTACCGGAGCTTTTGCATTCTTTTACCCGAGCTTCTGCATTCTTTTTTTTACCCGAGCTTCTGCACTCTTTTTTTTTACCCGAGCTTCTGCATTCTTTTTTTACCCGAGCTTCTGCATTCTTTTTTTTTTTTTTTTTTTTACTAGAGCTTCTACCCTTTTTTTTTTCTAGAGCGTCTACCTTTTTTTAATTTTTTTTACTAGAGCGTTTACCTCTTTTATTAGAGTGTCTACCTTCTACTGGCACTGACCTTATCTGTGTATGCTCCAAACTTGATGTTCCTGGTTCACTGAGGTAAAGATCTAAAATGATGGATTTTATTTATTTTAGTTAGAGCACCATAAAGTAGGTGCAATGATCTGTGAACTTCTATATATCTCATCTGGCTCAAGAAAACGCCTGCCATTTGTATTCTACCTTGAAAAGACAATATATTTCACTTGTTTTCCCTGAAAGCTCAGTAGTTCTTTTGTCTGAGCAGAGATCAGTTTCTACATGCAGCAAGAGATTTATTAGTACATTAAAACCGTTCCTTGAAACACTAGTGTAAGTGTTGGTTGAAGAAAATGCTATTTTCAGCACAGTGACATCTTGTACTTTAACACTGTCTGAATACAAAAAGGTTAGCTAGGTCTACTTTAAAGGGAAATTGCCTCTGTAATTATAATTATTCTACCTACACAGAGAATAGTTAATTTATTTATAAGTGCTAGGTACAGGAGATTGACATAGGAGTAAAGTGTATTATGCTTTCTGTTTACTAATGTTATTAATTATCCTGGACTCTGGCTGCAGCATCATTTTGTCCCTTCTATTCTGCATGATTCTTTGTATAATAGGACCACACATTTTGTGCAAATTGACCTTCAGCACAATTTAGATCTCATTAAAAGATGTGGAAATAGTTCGTGAATTTTTAAAGCCGAAGCTCTCTCAAATAACAGAGAATTTTAAATGTAACTGTACTGAGAGAACTTGAGGGCACAATGGGATGGTGGTGATATAGAAGAGGAAAAAGAGGAGAGAGGTTATTGCTTAGAACTTTGGTTCTTATAGGCACAGGCTGCACTTTGGTTCATGTAAGCACAGGCTGCTCTTAAGTTCTTGCTAGGGATGAACTACATTGTGCCACAGTATTCCACTTCCTTACAGACAGGATGTGTTTTGAGCCAATTTTTGTCAAGATCCGAGGAAAAAGGCATTATTTAGAAAAAAAAAAAAAAACATAAGTGTATGTCCCCCCCCCCCCCCCTAAGAAATGCTGTTTTTTTTGTGTGTTCCTCTTTACAGACTATGTAGCATAATCCGCAACTGGGCTCAAAACCTGTAAGAAACTGTGTTACCCCATCATCACATATTATAATTGTCTAACTGCGAGTTGTCGTCACGCTTTGCGGCCCTCGCAAAGGAAGGGCCGCAACTGACGACAACTCGCAGTTTCACCATGGCTCCCATCAGCCCTACTGCAGGCGTGCACGGGTAGCCGGCAAGCGTGCGCGCGCTCACGCGAAGACGTCGCGTGCGCGGGTAGCCGGGCAGACAAGCGTGCGTGCGCACACGAAGACGTCACATAAGCGTGCGCGCGTGCGCATCTACAGCAATGAGGTGACGGAGAGAGACACGGGGAAGAGTGACAAGGAGGGGAAGAGATACATGAGGGAGGGAGAGGAGGAGGGGAATAGAGACACGAGAGGAGGGGGGAAGAGAGACACAGGGGAAGAGAGACACAGGGGACAGGGGAAGAGAGACACAGGGGACAGGGGAAGAGAGACACAGGGGACAGGGGAAGAGAGACACAGGGGACAGGGGAAGAGAGACACAGGGGACAGGGGAAGAGAGACACAGGGGACAGGGGAAGAGAGACACAGGGGACAGGGGAAGAGAGACACAGGGGACAGGGGAAGAGAGACACAGGGGACAGGGGAAGAGAGACACAGGGGACAGGGGAAGAGAGACACAGGGGACAGGGGAAGAGAGACACAGGGGACAGGGGAAGAGAGACACAGGGGACAGGGGAAGAGAGACACAGGGGACAGGGGAAGAGAGACACAGGGGACAGGGGAAGAGAGACACAGGGGACAGGGGAAGAGAGACACAGGGGACAGGGGAAGAGAGACACAGGGGACAGGGGAAGAGAGACACAGGGGACAGGGGAAGAGAGACACAGGGGACAGGGGAAGAGAGACACAGGGGACAGGGGAAGAGAGACACAGGTGACAGGGGAAGAGAGACACAGGGGACAGGGGAAGAGAGACACAGGGGACAGGGGAAGTGAGATACAGGGGAGGGGAAGTGAGATACAGGGGAGGGGAAGTGAGACACGGGGGAAGTGAGACACGGAGGGGTAAGTGAGACACGGAGGGGTAAGTGAGACACGGAGGGGTAAGTGAGACACGGAGGGGTAAGTGAGACACGGAGGGGTAAGTGAGACACTGAGGGGTAAGTGAGACGAGGAGGGGTAAGTGAGACGAGGAGGGGTAAGTGAGACGAGGAGGGGTAAGTGAGACGAGGAGGGGTAAGTGAGACGAGGAGGGGGGAGTGAGAAGAGGAGGGGGGAGTGAGAAGAGGAGGGGGGAGTGGGAAGAGAGACACGGGGGAGCGGGAAGAGAGACACGGGGGAGCGGGAAGAGAGACACGGGGGAGCGGGAAGAGAGACACGGGGGAGCGGGAAGAGAGACACGGGGGAGCGGGAAGAGAGACACGGGGGAGCGGGAAGAGAGACACGGGGGAGCGGGAAGAGAGACACGGGGGAGCGGGAAGAGAGACACGGGGGAGCGGGAAGAGAGACACAGGGGAGCGGGAAGAGAGACACGGGGGAGCGGGAAGAGAGACACGGGGGAGCGGGAAGAGAGACACGGGGGAGCGGGAAGAGAGACACGGGGGAGCGGGAAGAGAGACACGGGGGGAGCGGGAAGAGAGACACGGGGGAGCGGGAAGAGGAGGGGGAAGAGAGACACGGGGGAGCGGGAAGAGGAGGGGGAAGAGAGAAACGGCAGGGGAGGGAGAGGAGGGGGAAGAGAGACACGGGGGAGCGGGAAGAGGAGGGGGAAGAGAGAAACGGCAGGGGAGGGAGAGGAGGGGAGGAGACACAGCGGAGGGGGGAAAAGATGAGGGTCAGGGGGTGGAGAGACACAGGGGAGGGAGACGGGGTGAAGAGACACAGGGAAGGGAGAGGGGGAAGGAGAAACAAGGAAGGGAGAGGGGGGGGAAGAGGCACAGGGGAGGGAGAGGGGGAAGGAGAAACAAGGAAGGGAGAGGGGGGGAAGAGGCACAGGGGAGGGAGAGGAAGTAGAGGGCGGGAGAGGCTCACAATGAGTTCCAAAGCCACTCATTGCAAGGCCCGAGATGAGCGCTGAAGGAGCTTATCGCAAGGCCAGTAAAGTAGAGGGGGGAGAGGTTCGCAATGAGCCCCTCCCGTCAAGTAGAGGGGTAGAGAGGCTCGCAATGAGCGCCGAAGGCGCTCATCGCGAGGCCAATAAAGTAGAGGGGGGGAGAGGCTTGCAGTGTGTGACAAACACCATTGCCAGGCTTCAATTTATTGCCGTCATTTTTGACGGGCAAGTCGCTAGTACTATATAGAAATTAAATTGCAACCCTAACACACATCATAAAAATGTCATCAATATGGTATGAAAGTTTACATCTATGTGCAAGTATATAAAAAAAATATGTTCGGTCTGCAGTTGCACAGTGTGTGTTCAGTCCACTCTAATGCTCCTATTCCGCTGTACTGTATAATATATAACCTCTACTTTCTTGTGTCTTCAGGTAAAAATGGGGCTCCTGATAGATTTGACAAATACAACCAGGTTCTATGATCGGAATGATATAGAAAAGGAAGGTATCAAGTACATCAAACTTCAGTGCAAAGGGTACGTTGTGTAGCCAATGATCTTTTTGTTTTGTAATATTTTTATTTTTACATTCCTTTTAAGGATTCACCGGTTTGTCTCCTGATTTCAGGTGTATAAATGAGTCATTTTAGAGTAAATTGCTAGTACTAGTGTATTTGTATAACACATATGTCTATCTTCTGTAGTATGGGCACCAACTTTTTATTGGCCATCAAGCTTGTGGGTCGGACTTGGCTAAATTTACAGGTAATCATGAATAAGACTAAATAGACTATATAGCTACAAATGAAAGAACATATTGACTGGAAGACTCCATGAGTCACTTTATGGAAGTATCGGGCCTTGGTTGGTATACGGTGAACAGCGGGTCAATTAGGAATCTTCCCTATATACATACACAGAGGGGGTAGGAAAGGGGACCCAGGTGGAGACCAGTTTCATCGGGAGGTGCAGAAACACAGAAAGTGAAAGGACTGGCAAGACTACCAAACACTGGCAAAAGGTATTGATGGTGATCTATACTGTTTAATGTTTTTTGTTTCTTTTTTCTCTTTGTTATTTCTGATTTATTTGAAAAGCATAAAAGAAAATAATCGACCTAAGATGGTTCCCATATAAACGAAGTAGGGACTCTAGATATGGGTAATTATATAGTCTATGATAAAACACAAAAGATAACGACTGGAGACAACAGGGAACCATGTTGGTCAGGAATTGAGAAACTGGGTTACCTAGGATTACAGCTAATTTTATATAATGCTTCAGATAACAGATTAAATGTTTTGGAAATAGATATCATTCTGATGCTAATGTGATGCATGCCATGTCTGATATGTGACCCAATTCCCATCTAATAAAAATGAATTCATAAAATAAATAAATATCTCAAGTGCTATCTTAATAAGGCTATGCTGGCAAATATGCTTTCCATGGCAGACAATAGCTTTAATAATCCAGCTTCTCTAACCTTAGATTGGTAAAGATCATTGTAAACAACTTGTAGCCGTTGTAATTTAAAATTAAAAAATGTATTGTTTTGTGACAAAACGTACTGTAATAGAATATATGATGAGCTCCAGCATAGGCATAAGAGGAAAACCAGATATTTAACATTTTTAAAGTTATGAAGTGACCTTTTCAAATAATTTTGAAGGAAATGTATATGATCATGACAAGTCTGAGATATAATTAAGACTGCATCCTGACTGTCACAGAGCAAGTGTGCCAAGTTTTATTTGATCTCAGGTGTGCTTCCCGTGACTGTTTTTCTTTGGCCACTTAAACACTTTATGACATTATTTATTTGTACACACTGCCCGTGAAAGAATACTAAAATGTACAATAAGTAATACCAGAAATCTGATGTCCACATGCGACCTTCTCTATTAACAGCTAAAAATATATTTAGTGGTGGGCACGAGTAATGCCCTGTAGCTATTCAGTGAGCCATTCATTTGGACCTAATAAGGCCCCAGGTTCACGCTATTCATTTAGTGAACGTACAAATTATTTCTATTTTATTTGCTAAGTATATGTTGTCCTTAGTTACACGTAGCTCCCGTATCTTTCTCTTATACCTATTTGTTGTTCTGCAGACATGGAGAGTGTCCATCACCAGAAAACACAGAAACTTTCATTCGCATCTGTGATCGCTTCATGGACAGGAACTCGGATGAGATCATAGGTAGGTCTGCTTAGCTAAGTGCATTTTTATTTAAAACAATAATTTCTGCTTTGCCTTATTTTAAGTCACATAGGTTTGTGTGTAGCCACCAGTTCAAGTTCCTTTTGGGCTTTCCTGACGGCTTTATAAAATGAGCTTCAGGGATGCCATCCAGCACCACTAGGACATTGTCTGTAGCATAGACACTACAGCTGCTGCTTATAACTCAATCCACTTGCAAGCAAGTTGAAAAGGAAAATCCTTACTCACACTTTTGTGCTGTTCAACCCCTTCCCGCACATTCCTCCTTTAAAGAAAGAAAAGGGTTCTTCACAGTAAGTGTGGTGGTAAATTCTCTACCAAAGGAGGTGGTGACAGAGTATTAGATAACTTTAAAAAGGATTGGATATATTTTTAAATAAAAAGGGCATTCAAGGTTATTCTGGATAATTAGAGAGGGAGTATTGATCCAGGGAGGAGTACGAGTGTTTTCTGTTTGCCTTCCTCTGGATCAAAAAACAGTTAATTAACAATTAATTAGCATATTACAAAGATCAGAAGAGATCTAAAAAGGTTGCACTTGATGAATTAAGTCTTTTTTTCAACCTTAGTTACTATGTAACTTAAATGGCTTGTAGGATATCTTGCTTGTGTAGATGAGGGGCAATTAGTAGCTCCATCATTTTGATTTACTTGCCTGTGCTGACCAAGGAATATCCTTAAAATTAGGCCTGCCTTTAGCCTTAATAACTTTAGCTGGACAAGCATTCTCTGGAGGTAGCAGGGATTTATATTCATTGATAACTCTTAAACTCACAAATAAAATATGCATATATTTTAAACATCTCAATGTTTCCTTTATGTTGAATGTTGGAACACATTTTATGGTAGATGAAAGCAGACACCATGAGACATAATGATGTTTTTACCTCTCTCCAGATTGACTTTTTCAAGCATGCTCATGTAGGGGTGCCTGCCATGTAATTAATTTGTACTTTAAACTCGGTTTAAGTTTTTAATTCACCTTCATCTGTTTTGACGTTTTTAAAAAGTATTTCTACTAGAATCTCAGACCCATCTGTTTCTCTTTCTACCTATTTTTGTTAAACTGTAGTTGAGTTGATTTCTTGCAATGCTTTATCACATATAAAGTTCTAAGCAGCCGGGCTTGCCAAAATCCCTGCAACCTCGTATGACTTTCAGGGCGCAAATGCGGACCCTCGTGAAGCGAGGTGCTGCATTTGCGGAGGTGGAGGCTCTACGGCGCCTCCCAACCGGTTACAAACGACCACACAAGCGGGACTTTGACAAAAAACAATAAACACGCAATGACTAACTACGGACTTACACAAAAAAATACAAGCCGAAAACTGACAACCCGTGCACATTGTCAAACATAAAAAAACACAAAAATACAGACAAAAATAAAATACAAACCTTACCCACAGCAAGGGGGGACACCTAGGACCTCTGCAACACAGCTTAAACCTTGGTTTCAGTCAAATTTCAAAAGTTTAGACACTCGAAAATCCCCTAAGCGAGAGAAAAAAATGGCTGCCGAAAAGAAAAAAAAAAATCGAGGCTACACGACCCCTAAAGACGCAAAATACCACAATGCAAATACGGCTTTTCAAAAAACCTGTACGACCTACAACATACACCATTAGCAAGGATGTTAAATCATACAAACCCGCCTACCACCTACACGTTCGCTGCTGTTTTACAACACTAACTTACAGAATGCGGAACTACCCAACTAAACAAACAGTTTCCCCTCGCGCACGCAGCCTATTTACACTACACACTGCACACATTGCTGATACTTATACCTCAGGTCCACAACACTGCAAATCTACATAATATGCTGCAGAAACATCAAAACAGATTGCTAGCTCTTCAGCACATTCCTTGCTGCATATATTAATTGCAAACAGGTAAAGTATATTAATTTTATGATTTCATTAGTTAAAAAGCAAAAGCGCTCATTGCCAACCAATGCAATGAGCAGCAGAGGCGCCCAGCGCCAGCCTCTCAATAACCGCACAAGGATCTCACACCACCAAAACACTTACTCTCTGTGGCAAACCGCATTACCTGCCTTATAATTTTATTGCCATAATTTTTTGACTGGCAAGTCGCTTGTTTTATAATAATGATATTTTGTTCCATTATATTTGATTAGGCAACAGCCATATGGATGATGATGATAAAATGTTAGCATGTTCTACAATGAATAGGTAAATAGGAGATTAAAATAAGCTATGTAGGGATGGAAGAATATAGGCAGGTTATAAACTGTACTGCTAAGAGAGATATTACAATGGTGTAGAAACTAAATACTAGACCTTTAAATATTAAAAAATAGATTTCAAAAGAGGAGTAGTCTATTTTAATTTTAACAAAGTATACTTGAATCCAAATGTTTTTTATTTTTATTTTTGTTTTTTAAAGCCATAATCTGAAGCCCATATTTATTTTACTTATACATGGAAATATTTTAATTTAATAGTAATGAAATAGAAACAGGAACATATTTAGCCAACAATAGAAAGACAAGCAACACATATGAAAAAGTAGATACTAAAATTGTAATTCGTTAAAATTTAGATGATATTATACCGAATAGACATGTTAACAAACATTATAACAAATTAAGATTATATATAAATATCAGTATGTTACCATAGTACTTTTTTGTTATTTGGTGAGCTTAGAAACTAGAGGACATTACCCTTTTTCTCTTCAATAGGTCAATCGAGAGCTACTTATTCCAAAAATATGCCAGTACACTGTAGATGGATGAATATTCTCATATAGAATTATTTGGTGGCACTGGTTATGAACAATGTAAAGAGATTGAAGTATATAATAGAATATGAAGGTCAAGAGATCTCTCCAAGAAAATTTGAAATCTCAAAGGAACATTAAATGCCAAAGTAGTTGAGATCTAAAAGACAAAAATGGTAGGGACCTAAACAGAGAAAATATACAGGAAGGATATTAACAGCATTGATAACCTCAATAGTTTATCTAGTGAGCTGGAGCCAGACATCTTGGAGAGTGAAGTGAGATAAGATCTAGGATTTCTTGCTGATAGCAAGGCTGCATGAGTTGGTGGACTCCCAGCTGAACTATTCAAAATCCTTCAAGATAATGCTGTGAAAGTGTTGCTTGCTTTATGCCAACACATTTTAAAAAATCCATTATGGCCACTGAACTGGAAAAGGTCAGTCTATCTCCAAATACCAAAGAAAAGCAGTGCCAAAGAGTGCTCCAATTATCAAACCATTACACCCATTCAAAGCCCACAGCTTCATTGATGTACACATGCCTCTTCACCAATACAAGGTGGCGATCTAGAAGGAAATAACAATATTACAGCAGAGGAAATCCATATACAGTAAACTCCCTGTTATCCGGCACCCACGGGGACTCCCTATTGCCAGATAACTGCAGTTGCCGGTTAATCGGGAGTCCCTGAATTTAATGGTCTAAACGACCCTTAAACCCCCGAAACCCCTCAAAATGTCTTTAAAAAGGCTTTAGCACTTAAACTGGGCCATTTAGGACCAAAAAAATCAATTAGAAAAAAAGTTAGCATTTTTTTTTTCCAGTCCCAAACTGTCGGTTATGCAAGTTTAGCGGAAGTTTTTTTTAAATGGGGAACTGATGTTGGTGCTGGTTGCTTGAGTGTTGGTTGCTTAGGTGCCGGATAACCGGGAGTTTACTGTCGTATATTTTTTTCTGAAACCGTTATTTTTAGGTTTATAAATAATCCAAGTGAGGGTGTTTTTTTAAATTTTCTACTTTAGAATGTTGATTATATAAAGTTTAAAGGAAAGAAGACATGAATATTGAGTCTGTAGATGGTAGCGATTATGCTAAAGACTCTTGGTTTGTTCTATGCTATTGAATGCAGTATGTGCTTGGTATACTGGACTTATTACAGGGTGGCTGTTATTTTTTATTTTATTTTTTTACTGGGCAAGATGTGATGAGTGACCTAAAGAAGAAACCCACGATAAGTTCGAATCTATGAATTTTTTTTGCAGTTATACCTCTAAAATGTACTGCTTACTACAATCAACTTGTTTTTTTCCAAGAACAATATGGCCGTCTGTATTTTTGTACTTTTTACTATTCCAGTATATAAGATGAGGATGAATGTTCAGGTCCAAAAGCGTGTCAACATTTTTTTTTTTTTTTTTTTCTGTTAACTGGTTTTCTGTATTGACTGGACGGTCTTTAATTTACACAGAAGTGCGAAAACTCTGCTCCACTGTAGGCGAAACACATTAGAACTTAGTGTGTTTGTTTATTAATCCCCCCCCCCCCCAATATAGTTTGTCTGGTATCTTTTATACCATTTAGCCATGCTTAAACCCAAAGCTGACTTCATCAGTTATCTGACAGTATTTTCAAACATAACATTTGTTTCTATTGGTACCCATTACTCGTTAGTTTATTTTATGGTAACTGTCTTGTTCCCAAAAATAACTTTTATTTAATAGCCTTGTTAATGTTGAGGGTTAGCCAGCCTTTAACATACTAGATTTACTATATTTCCCTCCAATATTAGATCACCTGTACATTAAAGTAGTCTGGTTTTAAGCACTAATACTATGATTATTGTTTTAAAAAATTTCACTCACAATTGTCCATATGACAGTCAATAAAATGACGATCAATAAAATTTGTAGCCATGGCAATGCTGTTTGGCACACAATGTTAAGCTTTTTATACTCTAAGGACCTTTGGCGCTCATTGTGAGCCTCTCCTCGCGTGTCCTTTGGCTCCTCTCTATACTTTTTTAAATCCTAGTTAATGAATTCATTGAATAATACATTTAATATAGTTGACCTTTTTCTAATCAATATATGTAACAATCAATAGCCTGAAGAGGTAACAATGTCTTTTTATTGTCCTGCAGCATATAATGTCCAGTGGGACTGTTGCTGGGTTGAGGAGATAGTTTTATGAATGTCCCAACTGTGCATTAGGAATAGGCTGCGTGTGCGAGGGCAAACCGTTGGTTTATTTGTGTAAAGCGCTACTTTAGTTGTGTAATGTTGTTAGTGTCAAGTTAGGATTGTAGAATAGCGCTGTTTGTCTGTGCAATGCGGTTTGCGAGCATTTGCTGTCCTTTGTAATAGTGTATTTTGACCCTCGTACGTTCCTGGGTGAAAGTGGTACGAGGTTGGTGGTGGTCTGCGCTGTCCAGGGCCGCGTAGTCTGGTTTTCATTTTTTTTTTTTTGCTTGCTATTTGTTTTTTGCGCTTAGCCGATTTTCATGTGCCGTAACTCTGCAAAATTGACTTAAATTTGCGCTCCACCTCACTCCTGTGCTGTGTGTGATGTTTTTGTTGTATTTTTTATTTTGTGTGTGTTTCGTGTTTTTTGCTTTGCGCGGTTCGGCCGTTAACTTCGTATTTTTCCTATGTCGTATTTTTTTTTCTATGTCCCGTGTTCGTCAACTGCTTGCAGCCTAAGGCGATCTTGCGTTTCCTAAGTGTTTGTAGGCTAAGTCCCGCGTGTTTCATTGCCGCCCAAGTGCTGCAAGTTTTAGTGCCTTAACGGCTTGCCTCTCTATGCAGTGACAATTTAGTAATAAAAGGGGATTAGTGCTCCGAGTTAAAGGCTCACCTTGAATTGCGAGGGTCGCAAGCGTATCTCTATCTCTATGTCATGTTGCTTATGCCCATGTTTTTTTCACCATTATGCCTTTTTATAATGTTACTAGGAACTTGCCCGTCAAAAATGGGATTAAAATTGTAAGGCTGGCAATGCTGTTTGCCACACAATGTGAGGCTTTTGGTCCTCTGAACACCTTTGGCGCTCATTGTATGGGCCTCTCATTGCAGGGTTCGTTAACCTGCAAGTTTAGTGCTTAGGAATGCCACGTGTCTCTTTCCAGCATCTCCCCCTATTCCTTCCCTGTGTGTGTGTGTGTGCTGTATTTTTTGCGTGGCGCACAGTGAGTGCCGTTGGTTTTATTTTGAAAGTCCTGTGTGCCTAGCGGCGTTGTTGTTGTGTTCGGTGTGGTCTATTTTCTAAGTCCCGCGTGCCAGGTGTTGTTCGTGTAAGTATTACTGTCTTTAGTGTCGTGTATTTTGTACGTTTTGCAAGCCTTGTGTTGCTGAGCCCCTTTTTGATGCCATTTCTGAAATTTTGCATTTTTAGTCCGCCATTTTTTTCCCTCGCTTAGGCGATTTTTGAGTGACCAAAAACGCCAAGTATGGGTGTAATTCGCTTGCAACCTCATTCCCAGGCTTCCTGTGTCTCCCCTGGTGCTGTGTGTGAGTGTGTTAGATTTTTTTGGTAATTTTTTTTGGGGGGGGGGGGGGGGGTTTAGAGTTACGCGCTTGAACAGTGCTGCACGGCTGCTTTGCGAGGCTTGCATGTGTGACGGCGCCCCTGGCTCTCCTTGTTTTTCGTGGCTTGCGGCGCTGTCACACTGCGTTACCAAAATCGTAAGCCTTACGCACGGCGTTCTTGGTCCACAACTATATTTGTGATAACTACAGTAAATGGACAGGCGATCAACTTGCAGTGACATAAGATGCTGGTTTTCTCTCTGCTAACAAGCTTCATCAGTCTTAGAATATGTTTACAGTATCTGCATCGCAAACCCTTCAGCATTAGAAGATTAATCTTCAAGCAGCCTCTGTCATTTACATGTTTTGGTACAAAGGACACAAGAAAATCAGATGTTACTGTCTATGAAGCATGATGTTATGACAGCGGTAGGAAGGGTATGTCAGTCGGATAGTTCAGGATCAGCAATCCACAGGGGTTTGCACATTGTCCTAACTGCATTATGAATCTCATTTGGCCTCCGTTTTATACTTAAATGTCACTGTCAGTGCAGCATTATTAACGTGTGACAGCTTGATATAGAGCTTCCATGTTAGGCTAGCATTTCATTTCATGCTAGATGAACCAAGGCAAGAGATGTTACCCACCTAGTGTGGATCTCCTTCCTTGATGTCTAATAACTCTGGGCAGCAGTCATGCAAATCTTTTTAATTTGTGCCATCATTACACTTTTGAATCTTCATTAAACAATACTTTGCAAAACATTTGGAGGTGTAACAAATGATTTCTTCTGTTGCCTGAGATTTAGCCACCACAAACCATTGTCAAATGAAGCAGAAAACACTTAAATTAAAACCTGTCTCTATTTGTACTTTAATGAACAATATAGCAAATATGATTATTGATCTTATAAAGATAAATTGTGCACAATACAGTAAATATGATCAACAAAACTAAGCAAATTATACTTTTCTGTTAACTTTTTCTCTTACTTGCCCCCAATATCAATACATTTATTTTTAGTTCTGTATGTTACTTTGGGGACTGTAATGGTTCCCCTTAAACCACTGTGTTGCTTTAGCAGTGTGTTTGGGGTCATTGTCCTGCTGGAAGGTGAACCTCCATCCCAGCCTCAAATCACGCACAGAGTGGTACAGGTTTTGCTCAAGAATATCCCTGTATTTAGCACCATCCATCTTTCCTTCAACTCTGACCAGTTTCCCAGTCCCTGCTGCTGAAAAATGGGATGGTGTTCTTTGGGTGATGTGATGTGTTGGATTTGCACCAGACATAGCATTTTTCTTTGGTGGCTGAAATGTAAAATTTTAGTCTCATCAGACCAGAGCACCTTCCTCCATACATTTTGTGAGTCTCCCACATGCCTTTTCCAAACTCAAAATGTGCCATTTTGTTTTATGCTGAAAGTAATGGCTTTCTTCTGGCCACTCTGCCATAAAACCAACTCTATGGAGCGTACAGCCTATTGTCGTCCTATGTACAGATACTCCAGTCTCTGCTGTGGGACTCTGCAGTTCCTCCACGGTTACCTTAGGTCTCTGTTCTGCCTCTCTGATTAATGCCCTCCTTGCCCGGTCCGTGAGTTTTGGTGGGTCGCCATCTCTTGGCAGGTTTGCTGTTGTGCCATGTTTTTTCCATTTGGTTATGATAGATTTGATGGTGCCCCTGGGGATCATCAAAGATTTGGATATTTTTTTTATAACCTAACCCTGACTTGTACTTCTCAACAACATTGTCCCTTACTTGTTTGGAGAGTTCCTTGGTCTTCATGTCAGTGTTTGGTTAGTGGTGCAGCTTGTTTAGGTGTTGCAGCCTCTGGGGCCTTTCAAAAAAGGTGTGTATATGTAATAACAGATCATATGACACTTAGATAGGTGGACATCATTTCACTAATTATGCTACTTCTGAAGGTAATTGGTTGCACCAGAGCTTTTTATGGGCTTCATAAAAAAGGGGGTGAATACATACGCACATGCCAATTTTCTGTTTTCTATTTCCAAAAAATAGTTTTATGTATATAGTTTTCTCATTTCACTTCACGAATGTAGACTATTGTGTTCTGATCCATCAAATAGCATTCAGATTAACAAAACATTGAATTTAAGGCTGTAATGTAACAAAATAGGTAAAACGTGAATACTTTTGCAATGCACTGTATGCATGATATACAGTGGATATAAAAAGTCTACACACCCCTATTAAAATGTCAGGTCTCTGTGCTGTAAAAAAATGAGACAAAGATAAATAATTTCAGAACTTTTTCCACCTTTAATGTGACCTATAAACTGTACAACTCAATTAAAAAACAAACTGAAATATTTTAGGTAGAGGGAAGAAAAAATATAAAAATAAAATAATATGGTTGCATCAGTATGCACACCACAACTAATACTTTGTTGAAGCACCTTTTGATTTTATTACAGCACTCAGTCTTTTTGGGTATGAGTCTATCAGCATGGCACATTTTGACTTGGCAAGATTTGCCTACTCTTCTTTGCAAAAACACTCCAAATCTGTCAGATTGCGAGGGCATCTCCTGTGCACAGCCCTCTTCAGATCACCCCACAGATTTTCAATCGGATTCAGGTCTGGGCTCTGGCTGGGCAATTCCAAAACCTTAATCTTCTTCTGGTAAAGCCATTCCTTTGTTGATTTGGATGTATGCTTTGGGTCGTTATCATGGTGAAAGATGAAGTTCCTCTTCATGTTCAGCTTTCTAGCAGAAGCCTGAAGGTTTTGTGCCAATATTGACTGGTATTTGGAACTGTTCATAATTCCCTCTATAGTAACTAAGTCCCCAGTTCCAGCTGAAGGAAAAACAGCCCCAAAGCATGATGCTGCCACCACCAAGCTTCACTGTGGGTATGGTGTTCTTTTGGTGATGTGCAGTATTGTTTTTGCGCCAAACATATATTTTGGAATTATGGCCCAAAAGTTCAACCTTGGTTTAATCAGACCATAACTCCTTTTCCCTCATGCTTTTGGGAGACTTCAGATGTGTTTTTGCAAAATGTAGCCTTGCTTGGATGTTTTTCTTCCTAAGAAAAGGCTTTAGTCTTGCCACTCTACCCCATAGCCCAGACATATGAAGAATACGGGAGATTGTTGTCACATGTACCACACAGCCAGTACTTGCCAGATATTCCTGCAGCTCCTTTAATGTTGCTGTAGGCCTCTTGGTAGCCTCCCAGACCAGTTTTCTTCTCGGCTTTTCGTCAATTTTGGAGGGAGCTCCAATTCTTGGTAATGTCACTGTTGTGCCATATTTTCTCCACTTGATGATGACTGTCTTCACTGTGTTCCATGGTATATCTAATGCCTTGGAAATTCTTTTGTACCCTTCTCCTGACTGATACCTTTTAACAATGAGATCCCTCTGATGCTTTGGAAGCTCTCTGTGGACAATGGCTTTTGCTGTGGGATGCGACTAAGAAAATTTCAGGAAAGACCAACTAGAGCAGCTGAACTTTATTTGGGGTTAATCAGAGGCACTTTAAATGATGGCAGGTGTATGCTGACTCCTATTTAACACAATTTGGATTGCGGTTGCTTAATTCTGAACACAGCTACATCCCCAGTTATAAGAGGGTGTGCAGACTTATGCAACCACATTATTTTTCTTTTTTTTTTTCTTCCCTTCACCTAAAAGATTTCAGTTTGTTTTTCAATTGAGTTGTACAGTTTATAGGTCACATTAAAGGTGAAAAAAGTTCTGAAATTATTTATTTTTGTCATTTTTTTACAGCACCGAAAACTGACATCTTAACAGGGGTGTGTAGACTTGTTATATCCACTGTATATCATACATACAGTGCATTGCAAAAGTATTCACCCCTCTTCACTTTTTACCTATTTTGTGACAAAATAACTTCTATTGAATTTGTAGAATAGGCAGGGGTGTGCTTCTGCCTAGGCCCACATCTAGGGGAACACATTTTCAGGGGACAGCAGGCTGCCTGAAGATGCAGTGGGTTACATTGAAATATGCTTTGTATATGCACAGAAATGTTTTTTTGTTTTTTTTTTATGCAGGGATATTTCTGTCTGTATCTGTACTTGGCTCTTTATGACATACTATATCTATATATATATATATATATATATATATATATATCTATATATATATATATATATATATATATATATATATATATATATATATAGTAACACACATAAATGTATGGTTTCAGATATAGAAAGGTGAAAGGAGGAGCTGCAGATAAAGTGTGGGAATGGCCTAGGGAAGAATAAAATCTAAATACATCCATGACAAAATAAAGTAAAGCATGCTTAAAAACAGGCAATGTTCTATCCCTGGGTACTTAAACACCGTTTCCTATATTTTGTGGCCTATATCATCATTGTTCCATTAAATTGAATACTATATATTAAGTCCATGTTAGTAATAATTTGTTAAACAGAAATTCATAAAAAAAAATGATTGTCGAATGGTCCTATCTCAAAGCGGTATTACTCAAATTTGGTTTCGGTGGGAAATTTATGGACCTAATTGAGACATACTATAGATCTCCCAAGGCAAGATTAAAACCAGGCGACACTATGGCGCAAATTGAGGTGCAACGTGGAACCAGACAGGGATGCCCTCTCTCACCCTTACTTTTTGCATTGGCAATAGAGCCGCTAGCGCAATCTATAAGAGCTAACACAAAAATTTAAGGGATCCAGATAGGCCACCATCATTTTAAATGTAGTCTTTTTGCAGATGATTTTTTAGGCTCGCTCACAAGTCCGACCATCTCTATTCCAGAGCTACTACATACTCTCAACCACTTTGGAAACCTCTCGGGACTTACCATTAATGTAACAAAGTCGGAAGCGTTAGGTATAGCTCTCACGCAAACTGAGATTCAATATCTTAAGCAAAACTTTGATTTCTCATGGCCTAGTTCACATATCAAATATTTAGGAGTATCCATCACTAAAAGAATAACGGATCTATATAAGACTACTTATGCACCCCTATACCGAGAATTGATATTAGACCTCCAGAGATGGTTGAGAAGTAAAATCTCCTGGCTAGGCAGAATTCACGCAGTTAAAACGAATATCTTTCCACGACTTCTATACTTATTCCGCACACTTCCGATCCCAATAATCTATAAAGACCTCGAGAGGTTTCAAAATCAATTTTTTTAATTTATTTGGAACCACAAATCCGCAAGGATCTCTAGATCTACCATGTATATAACAAAAACTAAAGGGGGTCTTTCTTGCCCCAACTTTAAACCGTACTATAAAGCAGCACAGCTTTCATTCATCCCCCTGGCACACTCCTCTCAACACCAACCCTTGTGGGTTTTTATAGAAAAACTACAAATGTCCCCATACACATGGGATGCCATCATATGGTTTCCCAAGCAAAATAATATGCTGGGGAAAATAAGGAACCCAATAACTAAACACTCACTGGGGATATGGATATGGGCGATCCGACATCATAATATAGCATCTAAGTTAGCTAGCATCTCCCCGATAATCCCTAACCCCCTTCTGACAATACAACTATCCCCCACATCTAAACACTGGTGGAATTCCAGGGGTTTTTTGAGGTTTGGGGCATGGTACCAGGAAAGGACAATAATCACATATGAATATATTAAGAAGAAATATAACTTACCTTTAATAGAACATTATACTTATTGTAGAATTCAACATTTTGTCAGCTCCAATATAACTTCTCTAGGAGCCCAAAAAACTAAATACATACGAAAATGGGAAAAAGACCTAGGATACACTATGGACCAAGCAATCTGGCAACAAAGCTGGCGCAACTTAACTAGAGGGTCATTAAACTATAGCGTACTAGAGACGTCCATAAAGGTTCTACATAGAATCTACCACACACCAGCTAAACTCTTTTTAAATGGGGGCTAACCCAAGACACAAAATTCTTTAGAGTATGCAGAGACCCAGGTACATTCCTACATATATGGTGGGTATGTCCCAAAGTGAAGGGACTTTGGTCAAAAATATTTGCGCTAGCTTCAAAAAGATTTTAAATTAAAGTACATGAATCTATTGAAGTCAGTCTACTAAGCCTTTCAAATACACTTTTAACATCCCACCAAAACAGGCTATTACAATTCATGTTACTGGCTACAAAAAGCCATATTGCTCGACAGTGGAAATCTTCAGATTTGAGTCTTTGGGCAGTAAAGAACAAAATCAATTTTATTTTAATTAACGAACGAATAACACACCCACCTCCTAGAAAACTCAATTCCAAAATGTATGAATGTATGGGCTCCCTGGCTAATGGAGCCCGATAGCATCTCATTAGAACCCTAACTAAACTGCAAATTCATATATGGGAAAAGGGGGAAAAAGGTGGCACTGGAGGAGGCGGATGATGGTAAGAACTACTCTCAGGCTGATTAAAAGATGAAGGAACTGTTTATAATTTTAGGTTTTATGTTTTATTATTGTTAAATAAAAAAAAAACAAAAAAAAAACAGGCAGTGGTAGATGGCTTTCCGGGGAGGGAACTAATAAAAATAAGAATATAACACTTGGAGAATATTAAGATACAAAGCCAGGACAACAGATATTAAATGCAAGAGGAAACTGTATCTATGTACTTTGTATTTACCGTATATGAATGTTTAATGTTCATAATGTGATGTACCATTGCCTAACAAAAACTGATGGTTAAAAAAAAAAATATTCCAGAAAGTTAGGTATAACAGGCTTTGTCATTAAATAACCTTTGTCACCCACCACACACGGATTCCGATTAGGAAGTGGATTTAGGGATATAAGCCTCTTATTTGTTAAGCAACAAAAGTGGAATAAATATAAAGGTATATAAATAATTGGCTGCTTAGTAGATACAAGATCTTGCAGATACAAGAGCAGAGATGTTCAGTCTTAGTAGGTTTGTCCTCTTGACATTATGACCTACTTAGAGAGCAGCACTCTCGTAGGTCACTCATGTTATTCACAGGGGAGAAAAGTCCTGTAGCAGAGAAGTCCAGCCTTAATCAGAAGAGAAATCAAGCCCCTAAAGGCCAGACATTTTTCCCAATATGGGAGAAACTGCAAACCCTAGACGTTCCTCTTGGGCCTCATAAGTGAGATCTAGCTGAGACTTATTTCTTTCATGTTAAAAGCTTCAATTAACTATATGACTGTTGCTCTATGAATAGGTCATCATGCCTATACAACAAACATATTAAGGGTTTAGTTTTCAGATTGAGCACCTCTGAGCCTTTTTGTATTTCTCTGCAAACCACCTTTGAGATTTGGTCTCTTTAAGGGTAATAGAGGACCCAAATGAGGGCATGCACCTGGCAGATCTGCACCCACCATCTGTACAACTAATAGATGTTTGTAATAGGGGTTGCATGAAGCAGAATATCTGGAGGCTGCAGTGCTACAGATCAAATGTGAGGTAATAGAAGACACTTCATGACTAGCTGTATTTATAAAGCTATATGTACATAAACCGGAAGTAAAACTTTGAGCGTCATTGCTCCAGTGGTTTTTCAGGCTCTAGATTGGTAAATAAACTAAACATACCCTGCTATACGACTACGTCCATGTCTCTTTGAATTATTAATAGGAGTTGTGTATGCGGTGTTGTCTATACAATCAACTGGAATGCTTTGTGCATATCTTGCCACTAGATGGAGCTAGCATTCCACCACAAAATATAAGAAAATGGAGTAAAGGAACAAATGATAGCTAATCTTCAGAAGTTGTTTTTTGCATAAATGTTTTTCATGTAACATGCATCAAGCATTTATATATGGCTCTACTTACGTTTGAGAGCAAAGGGATGGTGCAAACCTAATAGGTTAAATTGTAAATGCCATATTATAGTGTTGGTGGCATTTTATTATAATGTCATTTATAAATTAATTCACTAATAAAATACATCCTAGGTTACCTTTCATTCTTTTAAATTATGTTTTAATTGTCTTTGATCTCCACTTACATTCATGCCCATATAATAAGAGTGCACATGGATAACTGTGAATAACCCTGTTAGTTTGGTAACTAGTAAGTCATATGTTGCGCTATCTACAATTTCTTTGCCTCTCCATAGCACAATAATTTTAAAGTAATGATATAATGGGGAATGTTGGCTACCTAGTCTACAGTGAGATACATGATTCCCGGCCCTAGTTCTCAAAATAAACATGGAGGCCAAGATTTAAGGATACCCCTGGTACAGTGTAGCTATGTGACATAAATAGACAAGGGTCAAGTGGTGTCAAATGCTTTGCATTTGTCTCACCGTTAACCACTAATTTGTATATACTTGACCTTGGCCTTTGTTCCTGACCCCCATACAATCCACAAGGCAGCCCAGTTAAAAAAAAAACAATATATTATAGAAGTCTTGGTTGGCCCCCCGAAAGAGAATTCATCCGGAAGCCACATCCACTTCCCTAGCCGACTCCTCTCTGACTCAATAAAGGTATATCTACCAAGAGGAGGTTGGCTATGGCACAGGTGTGCACAATCTCCATCCTCCCTACGATCATAGGGATATCCCCTCCACACTTGCAGGGTACCACAGGCCCGCTAACAAGCACACTACCCTCTGGTAGGTCCCCCAAATAGTGGGAGACCCTCTCCTTGGCACCTATGCCTGTCTACCGAGGATCCATGGTTTACCACTCAGGTTAGACCCATTGCCCAGATACTGTCTCCAGTGTTCACAATACTCTAGCAAACCCCTGCTGTGCCCAGGCACTGACTGGATGTATCTGACACTGGGTAATTATGCCAAATTTGTTGGCCTTCTACTGATAATCACTGTGCTAAATATATAGTTCTGTACTACAATACAATTCTAGTGGTCTATAGATGAAACCGTAGTACAAAATGGTTCCACTCCTGTCCTGCAAATTTCTTTGGTATTAAGTTGGGAATCCATTTTAAAATACATTTTAATCTTATTTTTTTTTTTTTTTTAAGAGAATAATTTACTTTCCTTTTTAGAAATGGGCAAGATATTGTTTTCTGGTTTGTCCATTATGTGTACTAAATCATAACGTATTTAAGTCCACTTTAGTTCATTTTCTAGATGAGTCTGTAGTACTTGAAGAAAGCTTGAATCATTCTACTAAAACTCATAAACCAGGTAGAAATAGTTCTTGGTGATACGGATTCTTTAAGCACTGTAGAAATAATGTAAGTATGGACATAACCTCTGAAATAATTACTCATTAGCTTTGACTTGTAAAAATATAATGTAACATTGCCTGATCTTCTGCTACTACTTGTGAGGTTTTGTTGTGTGTAGTGCACGTTCCTTAATAGCATTTTTCTTTCATTATTTAGGTGTCCACTGTACTCATGGCTTCAATCGAACTGGTTTCCTTATCTGTGCCTTTTTAGTCGAGAAGATGGATTGGAGGTAACTTTCCAGTTATTTGAAAAAAACAAACTGTAATTGCTAGCATTTTTACTGCATGCTTCTGCTGTCTTGAGCTGCTGATTCTATCGTCAGAAATGGTTTGTGTGTTTTTATCCTATTGTGTGTTTTTTATTTTTTAAATTTTTTTTTTACAATGAACAATCCCCAAAGAAAAATGCTAAATATTACATAATGCTTAATTTGTGTTTAATCCATTTCACATTGAACAGTTTAACTATTAAACCCCAGTGAGTTATTGCTCTCTTAATGTTATAATCAAGTAAATGTCAGCCTGTGTATGTATTTCCACTCTCGCTGAAGTTTACTCTGCTGTCTCTCCAAATGCTCAAGATTTTGAAAAGATCTACGAGTACCTTTAACCCCAAAAACTGTCTTGGGTCATTAATGAAATGCTTTACTTTCTGCAATCTGTAACATGCAAAGGTGCTTTTTGGGAGTAGATCTTATTTCCTAACCTCACTTCAGAGATGGGAACTTGAATGCAGAGAAGATATGACTGGCAGTTCTATTGATAAAGCTGCTACAAAAGAATGCATCCTTCAATGACATGAAATCAATCCACAAAGGAGTACAAGTTATACTAGGATTATTTTAAGGAGACAAACCAGATAAACTTAAATATTAAATTAAGATACTATATTTCTATGTTTTTACTTTCTAAAAACTTGAATCCCATTATCAAGACCAACTCTTCAAAGTAGCATACTACAGATGTAGAATTTGAGTAGTTTTAAGCTCAATTTTGTTACATTATCGCTTAGCAGGCTACCGCGATTACCATAAGTAAGCTACAAAACATGTTTACCACACCTGGAGGAATAAATGTGAAGGTTCATAAGATGTGGAAAAAAGAACATATTATGTGTATTCGTTATGACGTATAAAATGCTTTATGTATGCTGCTTATAAAGCTTGAACAAATATAGCACAAATTATTCATGCACTGATAATTTGGTTGGTGTTGATTGCAAAAGAAATAAACTGGAAGAATATCAGTTTCCAACATAGGGACAAGTACTGGATTCAACCCCAACCTTCATGTAGTCCCTAAGCTATTTGACAAATTGTCTATAAAATCACATGGTCCATCATTTGCATATCATTGTCAGATTGTTCTGGTTAAGTGCTTATCACATATAATAGTTGTCAAACTACGAAACGTCGTCACGCTTTGCGAGCTCGCAAGAACTGCGTCCCTCGCAGGCTCCAATGTGGACTGCATTGAGGCGGAGGCTCTACGGCGCCTCACAATCGGTGACAAACACCCACAGAAGCGGGACTTTGAAAAAATAGATCTAACACACAATGACAAAATACGGACTTACACAAAAAAATACGCGCCGCAGGACTTAGGAAAAAAAAACATTACAAACTCGCAAAAATACGACCTTACATCCGAACCGCACGCAGCGGAAAACATAAAAGAAACAATAAATCCACACAAAAATGACATAAAACCCTTACCAACAGCGAGGGGGGGGGGGGGGGGGGTCAGCAGGGACCTCTGCAAGTGAAGTTACACCTCAATTTAAGTCCAAATTACTGAGTTTAGACACACGAAAATCCCCTAAGAGAGAGAAAAAAGGGCCGCCAAAAAAAAAAAAAAAAAACGAAAACGAGGCTACAGGACCCTAAACACGCAAAACACCACCAAGCACATAAGGCTTTTCCAAAAAGCCGTACGAGGTACAAGATACACTTTTAGCAAGGACGCTAAATTATCCACACCCGCCTACCACCTACACATTCGCCGCCATTTTACAACATTAACTTACAGAATGCGGAAGTACCCAGTTACACTAACGTCTTCCCCTCGCGCACACAGCCTATTTACACTGCACACATTACTGACACTTACACCTCCGCTCCACAACACTTCAAACCTACATTATATGCTGCAGGAACATCAAAACAGATTGTTAGCTCTTCATCACAATGCTTCCTGCATATATTACTTACAAATAGGTAAAGTATATTCATTTATTAATTATTTAATTAGCATACAAAAATACATATAATACACACAAAACCCCAAAAAAACAAACACTATTGCAATAAACACAAAAGCCTGTCACCGCGCGCCTCACAACAAGCGCCGACGCTGCTCACAGCACACAAACTACACCAGCGGACAGCCTTGCAATAAGCACAAAAAGCAGATCAGTGCCGACCTTACAATGACAGCAAAAGTGCAAATACAACAACCAAGAGCCTCTCCTTTAATAAATGAAAAATGTTAGTTTCTCTAGCAAGAGGAGGTGATGAAATGGATCCTTCACCCCTTTAGCAGATCTGTGCCAGAATAGTTTTGGCTTCTGTGCCTGAGGGTTTTAGAGCTGTGCTTTTATTATTCATATCCTGCGTCATTATGCACATTTATTACTCCTATGTAATGCCACATTAGTTCATTAGCCTTAATGCAGGGAAATGTTGACTCACAAACACCTGATCGTAGCAAGGCTGTGCATGTACATTTTGTGCACAATCAAATTACCCCTAAATGCGAGTCACGGCTATGAATGGGGAATCTTAATTTGCACTTGTGCTTTCTCTCCTCTGTTTATTTATGCTGGTTTGTTTAGCCCTTTAGTGTTGCAGATTATTCAAGATTTTTGATGCTCTATTTCAATATTCTTCCTCTAGCATTTTAATTTGATTACACATAATCTAGCAATTAAACTGAAGCCACAAATCAAAATGAGACATTAGCTCCTTTTCCTTAAGGCAGTTAAGCTGCAGCAGAAATGTATTTATATATTAGATGGAAAGAAACCTTCCACTTCTGCATAATGTACTGTGAATGATAATTTCTTCTTTTAGTCTGATTTTTGTCTCTGGCATTTTTCTTGTATCTGCGTATTACTTTAAGTGATGTTATTGTTTTATTATATAATGCAAGTGCAAATAAAGTTTAGGTGCTAAATTGTTTTGAATAATGTACAATAAAATATAGTGGGTACAATTGGCAGATTACAAAGATATAAGCAAATTCCAAGCTAATTAGAAGTACAAATAGAATACAATAGGTCATTTTGGTCCCGAAGTCTTGAAGGTAAGGTTGGGGTGTGAGACAGGAGGGTGACAGACGCTAGATGGCAGTGATCAAAGGCAATAGGACTATGTTATGGTGCATTTTGAGCAGTGATTACCAAGCAGTTAGTTTGTAGTAACCACAGCCTATAGAAAACACAACTATTTAGTTCTTAGAGGATTATTTTGCTAATGGTACTGTGTATCCTGTTCTTTAATGTATTTGTTGCAAAACGTAATAGACAAGTGTCATTTTTAGCTTTTAGAAATGCTATCTGACAAATCATACACTCTACAGTATTTATTTAATGACCAGGTTAATGTTCTCTTAAATTTGTATTTGGGTAGTTATCAAGGGCCATATTCAATTCTGAGCCCGCAACTCGATTGCAGACAGCCGAATGTCTGCACGTGTGTTGTGGGCTCTTGTTCGTCTCCGATTGCGGTGCTATTCAATTCCTCACGGCCACAAGTTACGGGCCCCAAGCCAAATTCGTAAACCATGCCCTAGTTCGGAGCACTTCAGGGCGGGAACATGTTCAATTAAGTAAGCCTTTAACCTCCCATTTTGAATCGGCCAATAGAAAATGAGATTGTCCTTATTACAGCAGTAAAACATGGAGGTTACATGTCAATCAATTAGGTTCGGGGGTCCGATATGCCATCAGAATTGCCAAACCAAAATATAAAGAGTTATGAAAATATGGGTGGCCTGATCTGTATTAACTCATTGATACCCGAGATCAATATAAACCCTGAAATTAAACATAAAGAAAATCTAAGATCTTGCCGATTTTGTGGGCTTGAGACTGTTGTGCAATTAATTCTAATGTCGGTCATCGCTTTCCCCGTTATTTACAGTGCAGTAGTGATTTTTTTAATTTGTATTTACAGTGCTATGAATAGGTTTTAAACCCCTTGCGGGTCCTCTCTAGCACTCATAGGATTTTCTCCTTCATTTGCGGGCTTGGGGAAATTGAGCAATTGAATAGCAATTTGTGATATTTTCCTTTGCGAAAGTGAAAGACCATAGGCTTCTGGAGGCTGTAAGTTGCAAGGTTAACCATCGCCATTTTTTCAAGCCCCTAACTTGGAAGCCGTTCCGAGCCCGCAAAAATACGCCAATTGAATAGCAAAGTAGCTTGCGACGTCACTTACGGACATCCGGATCTCCCGAAACCTCAATTTTAATAGGGCTCCAAGTGACTGGTTTTCTCAAATGCTGTGAGGAAATGTCATTCTTGCAGCAAGTCCTACTCTCGAAGCTGCGTAGTGATTGTAACCCAATCTCCACAGGAAAAGCACAGTATTTGCAAATATGAACCTCATTAAAACTTATTTTTCATGGATTAGTTTGGGCTGATACATCGTAGATGTTACTAGAGAGCAACCTGCATTGCTCTACTGACATTTCACATTATGAGACAAAGCCTTTTTTAGGTACAAAGGTAGTAAGATGAGGGTCAGTTAACCTTCCTAGGGGTAATCTGGAGGAGGAGGATAAGGGGGGAAGGCGGGAGGAGGAGGATAAGGGGGGAAGGCGGGAGGAGGAGGATAAGGGGGGGGGGAGGAGGAGGATAAGGGGGGGGGGAAGGAGGAGGATAAGGGGGGGGGGGAAGGAGGAGGATAAGGGGGGGGGGGAAGGAGGAGGATAAGGGGGGGGGGAAGGAGGAGGATAAAAGGGGCGAAGGAGGAGGATAAAAGGGGCGAAGGAGGAGGATAAATGGGGCAGAAGGAGGAGGATAATGGGGCAGAAGGAGGTGGATAATGGGGGGGAGAGGAGGATAATGCAGGGGAAGGGAGGATGGAAAGGAGGGAGGAGGAGGGGAAGGGGGGAAAGGGAGGAGGAGAGGGGGGGGAGGGGTAAAGTGAGGAGGAGAGGGGGGAGGGGTAATGGTGCTCTGCTGGGGTGGTGCAAGGTATAATAATTATATCAGTATTTTTGAATGTACCACTTTAACATTCTAAATACTGACATAATCATACCTCCAGGAACATTAAAGGAAAAGTAATAATTTTAAAATAATGCATTGAATAATATATCTGTAAAATGTCCAAGTTACCAACTACTGGCCCAGCACACATAAGTATCTGTCATAGATGCAAACTTTGCATGTCTAAATATCTCAACCTCATTATACATGTACAAATTGCCTTTGCAAACTTTATTCACTGTCCCAGATATTGTTCTCTGCTGTAAGCAAACACTTAGCTACTGTAGAGCTGTAAATAATGTTCTCAGTTTATATATAATAACTAGCGACTTGCCTGTCAAAAATGACAGCAATAAAATTTGAAGCCATGGCAATGCTGTTTGAGCAACAAAAGCCTTACATTGTGTGGCAGAGGATCTTCACCGCTCATTGCTCAATGTGAAGATAGATGTATAAGTACAGTGTAAAATATACCATTTTTTTTTAGTACAGTGAATTAATAAATTATTAGGAATTAATATACTTTACCCATTTTTATTTACAGCCTTTTTAAATTGCAATTCGGCAAATTCAATAGGGCTCTATTTAAGCACATAGCATATTTTGTTTACAGAAGTTTTTAGTTCGTGAAGACCTTGCTTTTGGATAACTAACTAAAAACTTCTGTAAAACAATATGCTATGTTCTTATATAGTCCCTTTTTTCAATTTGCCGAATTGCAATTTAATAAGGCTGTTAATATGCAGCAATCAATATCCTGAAGAGCTAACAATCTCTTTGGATTTTCCTGCATCAGAAAATGTACAGTTGGACTGTTGATCACCTGAGGAGAAAGTGTCAGCAATGTGCCATGTGTGCACTGTAAATAGGCTGCGTGTGGGAGGCCAAACCGTTTGTGTAGGCGGGTAAAGCGCCATTTAGTGTTAGTGTTGTATAATAGCGGCTTTTGTGTTACTTGGCTCGCGAGCCTTTTCCGGCTAACTCGTACATGGCCTGGCGGTGATTGGGGTGCTTCGGTCTCCTATAGCCTTGTTTTCATTTTTCAATTTGGTTTAAATTCCCGTTCAACCTCACTCCCAGGCTTCCTGGTTTCCCCCCTATGCTGTGTGTGTGTTTTTTTAAAATATTTTTTTTTCTTCTTGTTTTTCGATTTCTGCGGTTTGGCCGTTCAAGTCGTATTTTTGTGAGGTCATTTTTTTTTCTTTTTTTCTTTTGCCCACGAGAATTCGAAGTCGGATTTTTTTTTTTTTTTTTTAAGTCTGGCGTTCCTTAACTGCTTGAAGCCTAAGTAAGTCCTGCGTTTCTTAACTGCTTGCAGGATAAGTCCTGTGTGTTTCAATGCCCTAACTGCTCGCCTCGCTTTGCGAGGCACGCAGGGCGATGAGTGCCTTTGGTGGTCCTCGCCTAAGTGCTCCGAGCTCGGAAGGCTTCTATGCATCAACAGTTTGCCTCGGAAGCATGACGACAAATCGCAGCTTGACAACTATTATATGTGATCCATCAAGCCTGTCTCTGCAATATGTGTAAATAATAGCCACATATATCGGAGATAATTAATTTCTTTAACTTATTTAAGAGGGGTATCATTTTATTGTCATCCTTCTGACAGTAATCGTTTTTAACAGTTTTTAGCTCAAAATTGCGTATCGACTTAATGCACTTAAATAATGTAAGCATAGAATGTAAATGTGTGAGTACACACTAGATCAAGTGCAAGAACGCTTAGCTGTTCCACCTTATGACCTTTCAGTTTCCAACAGGACAGTCCTTTTAAAAATGATATTTTTTTTATTTTTATTTTAATTTTGTTTTTTTTCAGCATTGAGGCAGCAGTAGCAACATATTCTCAAGCCAGGCCTCCAGGTATTTATAAAGGAGATTACCTCAAGGAGCTCTTTCGTCGATATGGGGACATTGAGGATGCTCCTCCACCTCCAGAGCTTCCTGATTGGTGCTTTGAAGAGGATGATGATGTTGATGATGATGGGAACAAACTTCAGGAAGCCGAGGCGGGATCCTCGGGAGCCGCATTTAACAGAAGGAAGAAGGAACGTTTAAAACTGGTAATGTTTACCTATTCTAATTGATCATCTCCATTCATAATTAGAACTGCTCATTCACCTCCTTGAATGTGGAGTTTGTCAGCAATACCCTCTACAATACTTTTTATATATTTAAATAATTAGCAAAATAAACCTTTTGCAAAAAATAAATACCATTTTTATATAAAACAAACATTTATAGATGTTACTATTGTAGGTTGGTCAGTACTACAAAATAAACTTATTGACATTTTCATTAGCTCAGCTATCCATAATAATTAACAATCTGAATTGTTTTACAATGGTTTCCTTGCTTGTGTGATTTATATACCTTTTTTAAATGTGGTTCAAAATCTTTACTTGATCTAAACCTTTGTTTGGTTTGGGAGGCCTATAATATATTGAGAAATATGTATAACCTGGTAACTGCCTTTTTTTATTTAGAGGTTTAAGATAATTATAAGGTCTAGTTTTCAAAATGTTCCATTGATTTTCCTATTGAATATTCTTTAGCTATTTGAATGACTAAGTGCTTCACTTGGTATTCCTGGTTTCCTTGTCCTTAAACATAAGCTTTAAAGCTAGAAACCAAGGCAAGCTGAAATGAGAAAATGTCTAAATACCAAAATAAGGTTTCTCAAACGGATAGCTGCCTTAAGAGATAAATCATAACCAGTGTTTCTCAGCAGTCTGACTTTACTGGAACATAGGTTTTGTTCTCCTGCTTGATTTGTTCTTGCTCCCTGACTGAACCTCCTGTTGGGATTTGATGAGTGAAAGAAAATCTGACCAGAGTTATTTTCATGTATCGGAGACTGTAGATTTATCAAAAGCAGCTTAAAAACATGAATATAGATATCCTGGTGCATATGCTCACAAGATAATGTGCTACATGATCAGCCAAGTCTTTCATATGATTGTTGTAGTATTAACATATGGCAGGCTTGTCCTCTATATTTATAAATGTGAAGTTTCATAACCTCAGCACATCTTATTTTGCTTTGGATATCTTCACTGAAACTAGAGTATATTGTATTCTATATACAACTATTGGAGGAATGCAGTCCAACCTTCATATTGTTTTCTGGGAAGTGTGCCCCTTTTTTATAGCACACAGAACTTTTTACTCACCATAAAGCTGGCATATGATGAAGCCTTGCTGTATAGACTCACTGTTAAATGCTTACTCACCCCAGTACATCCTTATCTTTCAATGATATTAGTTTTAGGAATCTCTCAAAAAGTTTAAACATATGATGAGGCCCATATAATGGCTATGGGTGCACACATGGTGCCCTACAAATGAGTTGCCCATTATTGTTGTTGTAAGAATTGTTTTTTTTATATAAAGCAAGTGGCCTTTGCAACAAAAGATACTCCAAATACTTATTCTAGTCAACTGTAGTGTCAAATGTGTATAATGTTTGGGAGGGATTTATACATCTGTATGTCGATACAACACATTCCTGGCGGATATGCAGGAGAGAAGCTGTGCAATAGCAAGGTATTAATGAGCTTTGATATATAGGTAGAAAGACTGAATGTCTTTTACAATATCATCTTCTAATTTACAAATTAACCAAAGGCAGTTGTGGGGGTAAGAGATGAGAATGGGGGGGGGGTGTAGGAGATGAGAATGGGGGGCCTGGGGGGGGTGTCGGAGATGAGAATGGGGGGTTGGAGCCCCCCCCCCAACCCCACCAGCTCCCCCATTCTCATCTCCTACCCCCCACCCCCAGATCTGTGTAACACTCTTTCTGCTTGTAAATCATTGTTGATATATATGGTGGTAACTGTAGTAATCCACCTTAAGAGGACAGAGTCTGTGACATACCAGTGGGAGTGGTGTACAGCATCTCTGACTCTGGCGCTGATGAAACACGCTAGATCTGACCGTTCTAACATGTGGAACTAGTTTATTTTAATTCTACATTGATCATTAAGAAATTTCAAACTCACAAGAATAAATACCATTTACCCAATAGTACTACTTTATGAGGCCATTTCTCTACACCTTTTTATATATTTATATTAATTTTGAATATTATACTTTTTTTATTCCTTAATATTAATGTTCTTGAACTGTAATTTTTTTTTATGAATATAGTACAGAAGGATCCTTAGGAAATGACTTGAATATTACTGGTGAATGTAATGTATATTTATAAATAGATTTTCTCATATGTAAAAATCATATGGCTAAATCTAAAACTTATTTCTGAAACAAGTAGCAGCACTCCTAAACCACATTTGTAAGTATTATACTGTTACAGGGGAGGGGGGTCTGCTTTACCCCCAAAATCTCTTGCCTCTAGCTGCAGGAATTCTCCTTCAGGATCACGAGTGGGGAAGGATCAGCAGGAGCATCAACATAACCAGTACAATTTGCTCTTCAGTGGGTGTGAAAAAGCCAGGGAGACTAATCCTAACTGTAGATTTCATTTAGTTCATCTATACCCTTTTTCTAGGATAGCAGCATCAGTTCTGGATTGGATCTGCATAGTGTTCAATCCCCTTCTCATAGAATAGCAGCAGGATACAAAGCAATTGTAGACCAGTAAAAATAAGTCTTCCCTCTATATGAAACACACTGTGCATATGTGTCCCAAACAGAGCATAATCTTTGTTCATTGAGTCTCCTTGTTACACATTTCTCAAGTTTGACACCTCTTTGAACTACTCCAAATGGGCCAGGACTGTCTCCCCGGACCTGCTGCCAGCCTACACACACACACACACACACACACACAGCAAAGGTTGATTAGGTAGTGCGGCTGCTTTTATTAGCTTAATGCAATAGTTGGACACAAAATCACACTCTATCAAGTTTTATGGCCATTAATTTGTATGTAAAGACCCAGAGCCATCTAGGCTCAAGTCATTGGGCTTTAGGGGCTTAGGGCATACAACCAGAGATTGGGGAAAAACATCACACACCATAACAAATCAACAAGTGGTAAAATATTTCACAAGGTTCTTATGGCTATTATAATATTACATTTGACTCAACTGGCTATGTGGATAATGCCCATCAGGGTATAATGGCCAGACCCAAAAGTCCAAGTGTCCTGGGATTGGTGACAAGGTCAGCGGAGTCCCACCCTGGCCCCAAAAAAGTGGGTTGTGACATATACATACAATAACCGATACATTCCCAAATGTTGCCAACGTTTATTTCATCAGCATATACAAATTCCATATTTTTATGTTCCTTAAACTTAACCCCCCAAAACAGAATGTGGAAAGAACTAAAGACAATGTTTTTAAATCTTCATCTCTAACACTTGTATAATTCCAGGCTGACCTATATCAGTTATGTAATGCTGCTTAATATAATAATTGACTTTTTTTTATAATTCTATTTAATGCGGTACTACTAATATTTATATAAATTCTTATTAAGTATGTTTTTGTAATATTAATAATATCAATAATTTTGAGAAACAGTTATAATATTCATAAGTGCAAATTTTTTAAAGAAAATTAAAGCAGATTTGGTGGATAAATATCTAGAGGGTAAAAAAAAAAAAAAAAACTTATCAAATGCAAGCATTTAAAAGTGTCTGTATTTGCTATGCATGTATGTCCGTACCCATGATATGTTCTGTTCTAATAAGTACCTTATATTCCTCTCAAGACATCTGACATGTCCTTTGCCAAGCAATTCATCTCACACCTGTCTAACATACCAAATGCTCCCCAGGCGGAAATATTACAGATACCATTGTCTGAATAAGACCTTCCGTACTTATTAGAAGTTTTTCTACTGTAGACCCTCATTTTATATTATACAGGGAATTTATCATGAACAGAACACACAGTAATAATGGCACACTTTTAATCCATTTTCGAGAGGTATAAGCTTACGGTATCTCTACTGGCCACTTATTGTACAGTGTAGTGAATAAAAGTTGACGGATAGAGCCCTCCTCATGAAGTACTTGTTAGCATGCTGCCCTATACAGTATTTCTCATATGTGCAGTGCGGCACTGACTGTGATGGAGAGGTGACTGACTAACGCACCCGTTAAACTGGTCAGTATATAGCAAGGCTGAATTTCTAATGCAAGTCTGAATTAATGTTATGGGTAGTGAATGTTTATGCATTTGAACCCACTTCTCAGTTTGTGCCATCTTTTTAATATCTGTTTCTGCATTTTATATGCAGTACCATTGACTCTTGCTATATATTCCAATTTAAATTAATACAAAAATTACTCCAGCAAATGTGTAATAGTTGTCAGCTTGACTTCAATTTTGTTGATGCCAATATTTCCAGCAGAGACTTATGGCAATATCAAGCAATTCCTCCCCGCGCCTTAATCTTTAAAATGTCACTTTAGGTTATCCTATAAGCCATAGTCCCTTTCTCCATCACTGTAAAAGAATGTTAAACGGTAATTTTTTTTTGTTGTGTATAATGAAGTAAACCCTCTAGCTAATGTATGTTTTGCTTCTCTTCAAGTTTCTCCCCCTGTGGGTTTGTGTCCTTAAGGTGTCACTCGAACAGATGGTTACTCGACATGGCATAGTCTATCCGTTGGGATTCCTCTAACGCTTGAAATGAGTCTGAATTAAATCAGGAGTTTTTACTTTTGTAGCTACTGTGGACCATCTGTACATTGCACAATATCTTAACTGTTGCTGTATTAGAGGTTTTCAAACAATAGGTCCGATCTCTACTTCATATTGCCAGCGTTATGTAACTATCTTATACCAGATAATGATGTACTTTCCCTCCAAAGGCATATACATAAATTGGCGAATAAATGTCAGATGAGATTTAATATGGATAAATGTAAATATAAATATAGGGGTATCAGATATTTAAAAGGATTTGGGAGTACTTGTGGACAACCACCAAGTTAACAGTGCTCAATGCCAAGGATCATCTGCAAAAGCAAGTAAACTATTAGCATGTATTAAGAAGGGTATAGAAGCAAGGGAAGTAAATACAATTCTGCCACTATACAAATCCCTAGTACGCCATCATTTGCAATATGGAGTACAATTTTGGGCATCACTTAATAATAAAAATGTTTTGTTTTGTTTTTTAGCTGGAAAAAGTACAGAGAAGGGAAACAAAACTAATAAGGGGAATGGACGGGCTAAGCTATAAAAAAGACTAACCAAATTTAGCATCTTTTCTCTAAAAAAAGGGGGTCTTGAGGGGATATGATTTGCTTATATAAATATATCCACTGTCAATACAAGGAAAAAAAAGTCCACCTTAAAGAAAATGGTTCTTCCCAGTAAGGGTGGTTAATCTGTGGAATTCTCTACCAAAGGAGGTGGTGACAGTGGATTTGATAGATAACTTTAAAAAGGGATTGGATATATTTTTAAATTAAATGGGCATTCAGGGTTATCCTAGACAATTAG
Organism: Discoglossus pictus; assembly: GCA_027410445.1. Lineage (NCBI taxonomy): Eukaryota > Metazoa > Chordata > Amphibia > Anura > Alytidae > Discoglossus > Discoglossus pictus. Next base: position 257,973,095 of record CM050165.1, read on the forward strand.
AGAGTATGGATCCGAGGAGGAGTCCACTCTCCAGTATATTTGGTCAGGAAGGAATTTTCCCCCCTTTTGAGACAATTGGCAAAGTTTTTTTTTTTTTTTGCCTTCCTCTGGATCAATTACTAATTAATGATTAATCTGCATATTGCAGATCAGAGGAGATCTAAAAAGGTTGAACTTGATGGACTATGTCATTCCCAGAGCCTGACTGGACTGTTTTACACTATGGTCTAGTCTGGCTGGAAGTGACCCTGTTTATTGTTATAGTTATGTATTTTGTATTGCTTTTGGTTAAAAATGACATATACATGTAATGTATTTTCATTATGTTACAGTGTGGTTATCTGGTGATGATTCACTCAGTCCCACCTAAATAAACAAACACTGGGGGTCTTCAGCAGATAAACAGTCTGAGTGTTTACAGCAAATGGTTATAGGTAATACAATCACCAGGATAAGCTCATCAGATGTACAGGGTTTCCAAGAATGCAGTGGCAGCCTATGATGTTAATTGGTCCCTCTTCTATGTACCTAAGGATGGGGTTTACTGTGATTGGCCAGCCTGTATGCCAGAAAAATCTATAAAAAGTGACCATTAATAAAGCTATGACGATTGTGTCTGTGCTTACATAAACAAGGTGTAAGTCTCAGTCTGCTAATTATACCTAACTAGCGAATTGCCCGTCAAAAAATGACGGCAATGAAATTATAAGTGAGCTAATGCTGTTTGGTTTATAATAATACATTAATAAATTAATATACTTTACCTATTTTGAAGTAATATATTTAATAAGCATTCTGTTGAAGGGCTGACAATCTGTTTTGATGTTGCTGGAGCATTAGTGGTGTGGAGCTGCTGTGTAAGCGTGATGAATGTGTGCAGTGTAATAGTGTGCGTGCGCGAGACCAAACCGTTAGCGTAGTTTTGTACGTCCGCATGGTTCTAAAATGGCGGCTAATGTGTGGTATGCATCTGTAGTGGAATATCAGTAGGTGTTTTGTGGTGTTTTGCGTGTTTCTTGTGGTGTTTTGCATGTTTAGAGTGCTGTAGCCTCGTTTTCCTTTTGTTCTGCGGCCATTTTTTCTCTCGCTTCGAGAATTTTTTAGTGTCCAAACCCTTTTATTTTGAGTTAAAATAAGGTGTAACTTCATTTTTTGAGGTCCTGGATGCTCCCTCTTGCTGTAGGTAAGCTTTTTATGTATGTGTTGTGTGTATTTATTGTGTTTCATTTTTTCATGCCCGCGGGTTGCGGACGATTTTTGCGAGGTTGCGGCGTTAGCAACAACTCGTATGCTCACAACTATATATGTGATTCTAAGGGATTATATGGTTTTCCTGATATCCTGGTGTTTCTGATATCCTTGAAGCAAGCTCCTGGGTGTGGTACTGGTGTTTTTGGTCCATCTTCTGCTTTGAGGAGTAAAAAGGACTGCACGATTCTGCTGGATAGGTTTGAACCAGGTTCTTACCAAGTCCAAATGAAGTAGCAGATCGTGACAATTGGCTGGCAGCAGAGGACTGTCCTGGCGCAGTGGTAGAGGAGAGTGGTATACAATGGTCCTCATGTTTAGGGGGAATGCGTTTCTCCAGTGGAGACCAAACATTTTTTTGCCCTTGGAATGGACTGTCAAGAAACGGAGCCTCTAAACCAATGGACGGCTTTCTGGGACTATGGACGGGTCATGAGCGGATAGATGGCTGGAGTACCTGGTGGTGCAGGAGAGTGACTTAGAGGACCAGTATGCAGCCTGGACGGGAGGGGTTAGAATCCCTAGTTTGGAGCTCTATTTGTCAGTAGAGCTGAAGAAGGCACTCTGTGTTTTGGCATACGGCCCTCTTAATTGTGGAGTGGGCACCGCACAGAGTACAATGGATATGATCAAGAGACGTTGTAACTCTCTGGGGGTGGCCCAATGGTTGGATAAGGCATTTTCACAGATGCTATTGATCTGGCAGGAATTACAACTGAAAGCAGGCAATCTGGCCCTACTGGATAAAGAATCCATAGAGGGGTTTTGGCCACCCATTTGGGACGGGTCCTGCCAGTCAGGCATGAAGGAGAGTCACCTTTCCAGAGACCAAGGGGACCCAGCTAATTTTTTCCATGTCTTGGTCAGAGGAAAACTGTTTAGACTTTGGAACAACAGTGGATTTGTCCTCAGGGGACCATAACAATTGTCAAGAGGTCCTGGGAGAGGGTGGCATGGACTGTGAGGAGAATTCTGGCCTCATGGATGTTAAAATTGGCAAAACTGCCTTGATGTCGTGGCTTGACATGGAGGAGAAAGAACTAGTCACTAGCTATTAGGGGGCTGAGCCTTGCCCAGTTAGAGGCATGGGGACAGGGCCTAACCACAGCAATGCCAGGCCCAGGGGAAGACCTGGGGGAAATCTACCCTGCTCTTATAGTCCGGGAAGAACCAAATGAGCACTTGACCCTAACAATGGACTGTAAGCTTAGTGGGGAGGTTGCTTGGATATCCATTGTCCAGAAGCCAGCCACAGACCCTAGAGCAGTCTTGCTCTTCAGACTGTGCAGAAGGCCGTAACAGCCGTTTCCCAAGGACTGCCTGTATCCACATGCTAGGCAGTATCAGATGGAGCAAGGAACTAAAGATCCAGAGGGAGGTGAGAGCTGTACCCAGACATTAGTTCCAGAGAAAGGAGGCTGGGAGACAGTGAGTTCAGTGCAGCCCCAAACAGTGGAGTCCCCAGACAAGGCCATCAGGAGGAGTACAGACTGGCAGATGTTGCAGGTACAGTCCTCAGTGGAACTATTGTTTTATTGGGTGCACCAGAAGAATATTTTCCCTAAAGGAGTGGGAAAAGAGGACCGTGGCCCTGGCTTTTGGGTGGCGGGGTGATGATAACCCCTGATGAACAGTCACTTGAACTGGCTTTCCTTCTTAAACTACTTAAATTGGGTAAGCCAGAAGGCTTACCAGATCACACTTGACTCAAAAAAGGGAAGTAGAAGACATGGGGAGGCTAAGAATGTTGGCCATTTGTGGTCCCTTAGGCCCATGGACTTTTGTAAATATTACCAGTCAGCTGTTTGTACTGGCTTGGCTGGGGAGGGTAAGGTCCCAGGATTACCCCAGATTTGTTCACCACTGGGTGGGCCAGTTTTCCTGAATTTTCACAGAGGACACCCCAGGGTGTGGTTTGCCACCTGGCCTCCCTGCATTCACTCCCCTGCAGAGGTCCAAATACACTGTTTGTGTGCCTCTATCACTGGAGAGGAGGGGCTGGTATCCTTGGCAAGGGGGAAGTTCGGGTCTTCTATTTTTACCAAGGATACGTGGTACCATCCCAGAATCAGCAGGTCAGGAAGGCTCCCTTGTCTGGAATGAGAGGGTTTTGCATAGGAAGGACCCTCCCAAGTTTTTGCTGGACCTACTAGACTGGATGTACCATTTCCCCTGGACTGCCTTGAAAGGGTCCCCCATGCTAGTGGTCTTATTTGTTTCCCCAGGGGCTTGGGAAGGTCACTACACCATTGGGAAGGAGGAAGAATTCACCCTGGACAGGAGGAGGCAGGGTGCCCAGAGAGCCACCAAGTTTATCACTTGGATTGATTTTTACTAGGGGGTTGGAAAGGTGGAGTAACATGGCAGGACCCCAGTGCCACCCAAAGATTAAGCCACAGAACATGGGGGGGGGGGGGGGGGGTGATAGGACTAGTGATACTTCCTGTACTCCCTTGACTTATCACTGCCAGCTGGGACCAGGTTCTTGGACCCTGGAGTTTGTTGGGACTGTGCCATGGCTTAGACCTAGGAGGACATGTAGCAGCCGTGTAGTTGGAAAGCTATCCGGCAGGATATTGTCCCAGTCTCTACTAGAAAGAAGGGGGGAGGAGTTGTCATACCCAGGGCCTTACTGGACTGTTTTACACCGTGGCCTGGGCCTGACTAGCCAGAGTTACTGTTTTATTGTTGTAGTTATGTATTTTTGTATTACTTATGGTTAAAATGACATGTAAATTGTATGTATTTTGATTGTGTTACAATAGGTGCACAGTAAGCGGGGGGGGGGGGGGGGGGGTAAGCGGTGGCAGCCTATTGTTAATCACTTCACTCCCTCTTCTATGTACCTAAGGATGGAGCTTACTGTTATTGTCCAGCCTGTGTGCCAGAAAATTGTATAAAATATGACCATTTATAAAGGTGTGTCAGTTGTGTGTGGATTTAAGTAAAACAGGGTGTAAGTGTCATTCTGGTCATTAATCCTAATTCTAAGGGATTATATGGTGTTCCTGATATCCTGGTGTTTCTGATATCCTTGAAGCAAGCTCCTGTGCGTGGCACTGATGTTTGGCCCATCTTCTGCTATATGAGGTGTAAAATGACTGCACGATTCTGCTGGATAGGTTTGAAGCCGGTTCATACCAAGTCCAAATGAAGTAGCAGATCATGACAGACTAAAAGTTTTTTTTCAACCTCAATTACGGTGTAACTATCTTTTTATAGGATATATAGTTCATATTTAACATAATTATTAAAAGTGTTCTTTATATTCTGTTATATATAAATTCTAATAAACTTTTTTTTTGTTGAGTTAATGAGTCGAAGTGCTCAGCATTTCAATACTCCCATCATCTTATACTCTAATTACAAATGTGCATGCCAATTCAATGTATTTATGGCTGGTTGAGACAGTGCTCTTAAAATTTTGTGTAAAAAATGCAGTTAATTGGGGGTGGAAAGGAGTCTATACCCCGTTTCAAGCAAGAGCTAAACTTGTCCTCAGAAAAAACACTTCATTATCTTATGTCCAACTCTCTGCGACCTCATAGACCATGTCTGAATGACCAAACAGGGGAAAGGCTGTGAGGGCTGGGGAAGGGATCACAGAGCAGATCAGCATTCTGTGATTATATGTTACTCATTAGACACTATGAAGAGAGAAGGACTAGACACCAGGGATAGGGTTATATGTTAAAAATATATATACTAAAGAGTAGTGTTTGTAGCAGGAGTGAGCTTGGTATGTTTATATGTACATGGATGCATACTGTACCAACTGGAGGTAATATAGCTCCTTATCTGGTAATCCTACACGAGGCCAGTTGTAGTAGCCTGTTTGCGACAGTGTACATTCATGAACTAAAGTGGGCATGTTTTCTGGTGGTTTCAGTTTCTTTATCCTGGCTGTGTTTTTCAGATTAAACCGAACACAATCTAGATCTACCCCAACACTGAGCACTTCTTTTAGTTTTTAATAGATCTGAGTCCCCAAGCTGAATTCCGGGAAAATTGAATTTTGTTATATTTTTTAGATTGGTAGTATTCTATTCATCAATTAGCTAATCAGAAAAATAGAATTACAAAAGATGTACAAGCTCCTATTAGACTATATAAGTCTAAAGTAAACAAAGCAGCTCTCCATGTCGGTGATGGAAATTGGTTATATCCAGTGTAATAATTGCTGCAACATTACATTCTCTGCTTCCTAACCTGATGTAGTTGCATGCTGCTGAAAGATGAGACTGTAGTCTCTGGTATAAAGAAAGGAGGTGTTAGAAATTGCGGTTTGAATTATAGGTGATAATTACACACTTTCATTGCCCATGGATCAAAATGACTGTGAAAAAAACTACGGTACATAAGAAGATAAATGACAATAATGTTCAATACAGCTCACGACCTCCATTGTTCTTACTGTGTGATATTTTTCTTTTTATCTTTTATCTGTCTGCAGCAAGCCTGAACATATTTTAAATCACATTGCCACATTTTATTCATTTGTTTTTATCGTTAAAGGGCTGATGTGGTGTTCATAAAATATGGTTTCACATATTTTAGTTATTGATTAGTAATAAAATCAGTATTGGAAGAAAAATAATCAGTGAAGTTAGCACTGTGGCTTTCAGTAGATCCGCTGCTCCATCTCCTGTTAGGAAAAAAATAGTAGAGACTTCTGTGAAGATCCTCTTTTATGTCTTGTACACCTGACTGCTGTTGGTTTGCTTGCAATAGGAAGGAATAGAGATATGCAATGTTATCAGGATAAAGGGTTAAACCACCCTTCAGGACAGTCTCTCTGGGCAGATGCACTCCCTCCCCATGAACACATGATTGAGGTGGAGAGCAGCATATGTGCTGAAGTCTAAACATCAGACACACAGAAGCAGATTAGAACCAAAAGATCTGCTTGGTGTGCCTATTCTATCTATTTATATATTTGGTTTAATTAAATGTTTGCATATCTCAGAATTTTAGATCCCACATTTTCTACCATTGCTCTAGTTTTATTAAATCATTATGCACTTGACTTACACATTTGACTTAAAGGGCCATTTACCTCACTGTAAGTGTTCCTTAGGGTATGAAAGGGCACAGCATTGTAGGTTTAAACTTATGTTTTTTTTTTTTTTTATTACACTAATAACAGATGATAAAATCTAAAGTATTAAATCACTGTTTTCATAAAGGTATATCCTGCCCACTGGCTGCATGTTTGTGCCGTGGTGATTCTCAGTGTTCACAACAAACAGGTCACTAGGAGGATACAATATGCTCCTAGTGACCCATGCCAGTCCCACATGGCACACTGTCAGCCCCTTACCTTAGCCTTGGCAGCCTCCAGCAAGCAGGTCCACTAAATCGGAGACGGGGCAGATGGGATGCAGGCTGGAGCGCAGTGCGTCATCAGAGTGCAGTTTTCCAGAGCGCCAAAGACGTGCCACCATGCCACCATCTGGAATATAGTGAATGTAGCAGTGACCTTGTGTGAGTTCTCCGAATATCGCTCCATGCGGCTCGATTTAGCTCTTGTTTCTCACAATATAATTCAATTTTAGGGGAAGAAATTAATAAAAGTGAACACAAGGACACTGCACATGATAAAAGGTAGAATGTAGTCTTCAATAAGTTAAAATTTGGAACCTCTGTAAAGAACAATAGGAGAAAGTGACTGTGCACAGTATTATCTGCAAAAGTCAGCTCAATAGGCAAACTCTGTAGTTTTACCTAAGCATACGAAAATCATGGTAGAGGAGATCAGTATATGACAGAGCTTCATTCAAAATTCAAATATAGGAGCGTTTATAAATTACACAGCCACATCACTATAATGTAATAGTATTTTATTTAGCAGAAGCCTTTATATCACTACTGCCCTTTTACTGTCACTTTAGCATATATCTATACTCGGTCACATTATAGCACTTTGCACTTTAACACTTGTTGACTATTCCTGGCCAATATATGAACTCTGCTACTATACCTCCCATACCAATATGTATTCCAGATATATCTTTGATTGCAATATTCCAATAAAATCCGTACACAAGAGTTGATGAACTACGGTGCATACATTTTTGATTATCCATTTTAATGTTACTGACTAAACAAAAGTTATGTTTTAAAATTATTATTCTCTTTGAGATTCGGTAAATAGAGGTGTGACCTATAAAGGGATCTATATCCTGTTTGTTGATTGTGAATATTACTTTATCCTTAGGAGCATATTCTTTAATATTGATTCCACAATGTGATATACTTTGAGCCACCATTCCCCTATTTGAAAGTGATTCTCTATGTGACTGAACTCAGTTTACATTGCACTGACCAGTTAACTCATAGCTTTCATGTTTAGGTAAGTCCAGCATTCCATGCATGCACAGGTGGATGTGGTAAGGGGTACATTTTGCAAGGAGCTGCACAGAGAATCCACAGATCATGGATCACCATTGTTTGTAGTAATGAAACAGAATGGGATCAGTCAGTGGGCAGCCAGTTATACATGTACACACAGATTTTATTTGATTTGATATCTCTGTGAAAAATGCATGCATTTCAAAAATATAAACTGTATTTCAACATGTTTTTTGTGAGATCTTCACAGTGATGTGGTCCAAATTGTGCTGAATGAAGTGGCCCTTTAATTGCCTCTTTCAAATGTAAAAGCTACATTGAACTTTTGTTTGTATAAATACATTTATTTTTATTGCAAATCCATAGCTAAATAAACAAAACGCTATTTCATGAGCTCCGTGTCTTCATGAGTTGCCGATGGGCAGACCCAGGCAGGTTTTAAGATAATTTCATTAGAAAGAGCTTAAGTGGTTTTTTTTCTGCCTAAAATTAAGTACATAAAAGTAAAACGATACACAGGTATATTATATTCCTATAGAAATCTCTAAAAATATACATTTATAGGGAGACTTGTCACCTAATTTGTGCGCGTGTGTGAGATTTAGATAGCGAGCATAAGCGCCATTGTTTCAATGGGATATAGCCACTTTCCTGGTCCCTTTATGATCGTGACTGTCTGACACTGAAACATTTGAGTGTTTACGTCCTAATAAATGTCCTAAACATGTGCTCCTTCACCACGACAAGAAGGGGATAGTGGCTTAGTAGAGGCTACAAATATGGTATAACTGAAAATCCTAGGTAATATGAAGTACCGTATATACTCGAGTATTAGCCGAGTTTTTCAGCCCTTTTTTTAAGGCTAAAAGGGCCCCCTCGGCTTATACTCGAGTCACTCTTCCACCCGTGTCTCTCTAATCCCCCTGTGTCTCTCTACTCCCCCCCCCCCCCCCCCCCGTGTCTCTTTCCCTCCCCCCTCCTCATCCTCAACCCCCCTCCTCATTCTAACCCCCCCTCTAAATACCCCCCCCCCCCCCCCCCCTTTCCCCTCACTTACCTGCATCTGAAGCTCCTGCTCCGGCCTCCGCTCCTTCCGGCGTCTTGACGTGGCGAGCATGTGACGTCACGGCATTAGCATATACCGGTTGAGGATGAGGAATGGGAGGTTGAGGATGAGGAATGGGAGGTTGAGGATGAGGAATGGGAGGTTGAGGATGAGGAATGGGAGGTTGAGGATGAGGAATGGGAGGTTGAGGATGAGGAATGGGAGGTTGAGGATGAGGAATGGGAGGTTGAGGATGAGGAATGGGAGGTTGAGGATGAGGAATGGGAGGTTGAGGATGAGGAATGGGAGGTTGAGGATGAGGAATGGGAGGATGAGGAATGGGAGGTTGAGGATGGAGAGGGGGGTTGAGGAGGGGGGTTGAGGATGAGGAGGGGGGTTGAGGATGCGGAGGGGGGGTAAGAGACACGGGAGAGAGAGGGGGACACAAGAAAAGGGCACACAAGATGTGGACACAGGGGGCAGCACATTTCCCACCCTCGGCTTATACTCGAGTCAGTCATTTTACCCAGTATTTTGTGGTAAAATAGGTGCCTCGGCTTATACTCGGGTAGGCTTATACTCGAGTATATACAGTACTTTTTCAGCTTATAGTTTTACATCTGACCATATTTGATCCTCTGCAGTGTCACATGAAGTCACAGATGATGCAGTAGAGTCCTAGCGGAATCTAGCATGTTATTATGTACAAGTGCTTTGGCTGCATGGTTGCTGGCAGAATGTCATTTATCAGACCAATTTCACACTTATTTTATAGGGCTGAGGAATTCATTTGAACATGCATTTTAGTGAGTTTTTTTTCTTTGCAAGCTGTTATCTTGAGATTCACCTTTCTAAAATGCCAACAATTTAGGATTGTTTGCTTCTGTTTTGCAATAAAAAAAAAAGGAAATTGAGGAATAGAAGGATTTTTTTTATCATGCACTATCCTACACTCAATTTAGAAAATGAGTACAAATTACATTGTAAAACCTATAAAAATATATGCTTAATTTTAAATATACTTACAATACTATTATTTTGAGGGCTAGTTTGACTAGTTCTAACAATGTGAATTTCCCCTTTTCATTAATTTTATGTTCTAAAAATTAGTATTTTTCATCTATTATAATTTAATATAAAAAAGAAAATTGCTCTGAAAATATTTTTTTTCCCTATCATCTTTGGACTGCAATTCCTCACAATATATATATATATTTTCATTAACAAGAAATTGAAAAGTTGTGCTGATTTTTATTACTTAAATGGATATGGAAGGTTCCTGGATTTTACTAGGTTTATAATATACCTGTGTATGTAATTTATTTAGTTCAATAAGAAGTGCTTATAAGATTGTGTGTTTAAAAAAAAAAAAATCAAGCTAATAGTCGCTGTATGGATCTGCCCACTTCATATACAGACGCAGACTCTGTAGTGTTGGATGGGCAGTGTAGTGACCTAGCTTTTCGGTGACTAAATCTCTGCACATGTTTAAAGTTGCTAAGATATGGTAACTAGTTAGTTAGTATGAGATACTAATACAGAGTCTGTGTCTTTGTGAGCTGCAGAGGGCACACCAAACTACGTAATATGTTGGCACATTACAAAACAAAGTTGATGAGGATAATAATAATAATAATAATGTTACCTCATTTGCATTTATAAGTATTGTGTTTTCATTCTTTACATTTTTAACAAGCCGATCAGTCTGATAATTACTACCTTGTCCTTCCCAAAGGATTTAATTAAGAGTGTTTGTTTAGCATTTACTGGTCTGCAAACTGACATTTCACTCAATTTTACCTTCTTGAGTTCCTGATTTGCACTAAGTGATAGACTACATAAAACAGCAAGATAACTTAATAGGCATCATTTAATCTGACCTCCTCATGTATAATTAAATATAAGCAATACATGTTGTTTAAGCCCTACTTGCTTTTATTTCACTGCTGCTTTTCCCATTTATATGTAAAACCAACTCACATAATGTCTTTTTTTCTCATGCCCATGTTCCTCCCTGTCCTGAGCAGGTGAGGTGGGTGTAGAGCAGAGTAAATAATGACATGCAGTTTGAAGTGCAACTTTCTGCCTCTGAGGGGGAGGGAGTAGGTGTCAAGTGCTGCTCCTCTCCAATGAAATTACAAATCGGCTTTCTTCCATTACTGAAAATGAACGCACTTGGTAGAGCACCCTGCTTCAGGCTCCAAGCCAATATAAAGTGCTAAGGACAGACCACGTGGAATCCCACAGTCACAATGCTAACATTAAGATATCTGCTAATGTTGTGGATGTGTAAGACAGGTGTGAAGTCCTTTAGTAAATCCAGTTGTCTTTTCTTTCGTATTGTGATTAGATATTCAGCGGTCTAAGATGCTTTATGTGGATATTATTGGTGCACGGATTGCTTTTTCAAATTATCTGATTTTGGGAGTTATTAAAGGAACCCTAAAGTCACATATATGCATCATGTTGTTATTACAGAAGCTGATAAAGCTCCAATAAAAGTAGAGCAGCCTTGAATTAAGGAATATATGCTGGACCACTCCATTAATAAACTTGTTTGATTCCCTACTGCACAACAAGACAGTGTTAGGCTAAAGAGGTCCCTTAAGTCTCAATTGCACACTTACACTTGATTCCTGCACAGATCTGTTTGTGAATTGTTGATCTCTATTTATCGGTAATAGATAATATAATACTCTACTGATCCAGATCCATAATACAGTTTTTTCTTTTTTTTTCTTCACAGGGTGCAATATTTTTAGAAGGCTTGTCAGTGAAACATGTAACTCAAATAACGACTCAACCAAAGCTTGGAGAAGCACAGCGGAAATGCCAGCAGTTCTGTTCCTGGGAAGGGTAAGAAGAGAATGTCACACTAAATATGTAGCCATGACAAGGGTTTATTAGTCTGGGATATGCATCACCTCATTAACTTCTAGTTCAATTATATTGTGTTTAAATGGAAGTTGAACTTTGTCAGTATATAAATGAATATTTGCAAGTCACAAGTCCTGATAACCCACAAACAGAATGGTTATACTCAAGCCCCTCATACCTTAAAGGCCAAGTTTAAACTAAAGTTTCTTATATTATGAAGAATCTTAGAGAAAATTAGCTATCAATGTAAAAGTTATGGTTACTGCAGCATGTTTGAGTAGTGCGGAGCCACCACTGACCGCAAAGCAATTGTGTTCCATTTCTGTCACTGTACTTGGATTTTTGAGCTGTGTGAAATGAATGGGCCAAAAGGTTGAGGCAATCAAACTATAGCTGCAGTTCTAAATGGTGGCAGTTAAATTTTTTTGCAAGTGTCTTGTAGCAGTAAAAGGCAAGTGCTATAACATTTTACATATATATTTGACGTTTAAAGGTATATGCAAGTGAGCTGTATTATGAATGCATCTGATAGAGGAGAATTAGTAGTGTATGAAAAAAATAGTTTGCATGAGAAAATACCAAAATAGACATTTTAACAGTTACCCTAAAATGTGCTGAATTTCTTGCATCTGCAAACTGTTTTCTATCAATGTTGATACCCCCTGAAAATCCCAGAGACATTTAGCATATTTATTACAATGTATCTTTTTGCTCTGTGCATTGAGCTGCAGCTTTTCTTTAGATTTCTGTAATACCCAGAACAAGGTCTGTGTCCTTTCATTCACTGATTGTTTTATCTACATCCCAGGTGAAACTTCCACCAGCCCAGTAATTTGCCCCATCACCTCCCCCAGTCTCTCGCGGCCCCAGTGAATTGCCCATGTGGTCTCTCGCGGCCCCAGTGAATTGCCCATGTGGTCTCTCGCGGCCCCAGTGAATTGCCCATGTGGTCTCTCGCGGCCCCAGTGAATTGCCCATGTGGTCTCTCGCGGCCCCAGTGAATTGCCCATGTGGTCTCTCGCGGCCCCAGTGAATTGCCCATGTGGTCTCTCGCGGCCCCAGTGAATTGCCCATGTGGTCTCTCGCGGCCCCAGTGAATTGCCCATGTGGTCTCTCGCGGCCACAGTGAATTGCATGCGCTCACTTACACAGAGACACATGCATATAGACCATGAATGTTCTCTTCCTCAAACTTTGCAGGTTATTGCAGGACCATAATTCATGCATGAATTCTCATTCGCCTAAAAGACAGATTAGAATAGGAAGAAGAAGCTAAAATGTTTGGTTTCAGTACAATTATAATTTGCCAGAAATTATCAAGGAGAGGGTGTAAAAACGGACCCTCTCGGGAGCCTAGCTCGATCCCGGAAGTGAAAACATCACCTGCAACAGTTTTATTTTTTATTCTTAATGTACAGGCAATTTGTGTTTAGGTGGAACTTCTGCTTGGGGTGATGTTCACATGTTGAGTAATATCAGGTTAGGGCACTTTATTTTAAAGTGTCAACTTTTATATGTTAGCAGGAACCTTCTATACCCACTATACAGTGGATATAAAAAGTCTACACACCCCTGGTAAAATGTCAAGTTTCTGTGCTGTAAAAAAATGAGACAAGGATAAATAATTTCAGAGCTTTTTCTACCTTTAATGTGACCTATAAACTGTACAACTCAATTGAAAAACAAACTGAAATCTTTTAGGTAGAGGGAATAAAAAATATAAAGATAAAATAATATGGTTGCATAAGTATGCACACCCTTAAACTAATACTTTGTTGAAGCACCTTTTGATTTTATTACAGCACTCAGTCTTTTCGGGTATGAGTCTATCAGCTTGGCACATTTTGACTTGGCAAGATTTGCCCACTCTTCTTTGCAAAAACACTCCAAATCTGTCAGATTGCGAGGGCATCTCCTGTGCACAGCCCTCTTCAGATCACCCCACAGATTTTCAATCGGATTCAGGTCTGGGCTCTGGCTGGGCCATTCCAAAACGTTAGTCTTCTTCTGGTGAAGCCATTCCTTTGTTGATTTGGATGTATGCTTTGGGTTGTTGTCATGCTGAAAGATGAAGTTTCTCTTCATGTTCAGCTTTCTAGCATACTAGGGAATGGTGTTCTTTTGGTGATGTGCAGTGTTGTTTTTGCGCCAAACATACAACACATCTTTTGGAATTATGGCCAAAAAGTTCAACCTTGGTTTCATCAGACCATAACACATTTTCTCACATGCTTTTGGGAGACTTCAGATGTGTTTTTGCAAAATGTAGCCTGGCTTGGATGTGTTTCTTCGTAAAAAAGGCTTTCGTCTTGCCACTCTACCCCATATCCCAGACATATAAAGAATACGGGAGATTGTTGTCACATGTACCACACAGCCAGTACTTGATATTCCTGCAACTCCTTTAATGTTGCTGTAGGCCTCTTGGTAGCCTTCCAGACCAGTTTTCTTCTGGTCTTTTCATCAATTTTGGAGGAAGCTCCAGTTCTTGGTAATGTCACTGTTGTGTCATATTTTCTCCACTTGATTAACAGGGGTGTGTAGACTTTTTATATCCACTGTATATACTAGCAAAGTCATTGATTTACTTTATCTATTCCAGTTCTGAAGGAATTCACAATAAAACGTGCACTATTTAATGTATTTGTATTGTTTCAGGACCCATTATCAATACATCTAGTATTGAATATTATTTTTGACAAAATACTTTGGTAAATTTTTGGTCCGCAAGATCGATCAATCTGTATATATGTATATCTCTGTCTATTTATCTATATATGTAATATAAAATATCTATTTGTTACTATATACATTATCTGTCTTTGTCTAGCAAAAAAAACTGTTTGCATGTTTTTTTTCTTGCATGAACTGATCTGATTTATTTATTTTTGCCTGAAATCTTTCCAAAGTAATCAAGATCCTTAATATATTCAATAAGATGTCGCTTCAGTCAAAAGTATAGGCTGCATCATTAGACAATGGATGATGTATTAAATTCCCAATGAGTATTTTCAGTACAGATTAAAGTGTTCCAAGACATTTTCTTTTTAATATATAATTTGTCCTTACAACAAAAGCTAATGCAATCCCATATTATATGATGGAAATGTGACTCATACAAGCATGATTTTAAGAAATGATTTTGCTGCTACACACCGTAAGAAAAAAATGTAACAAATGTCTTTTAGATCTGGGTTCCCTGGAGCACAGCCTGTATCCATGGACAGAAAGAATATCAAATTTATGGAGCAGAAGTCATATAAAGTGAGCTGGAAAGCAGATGGTACCCGGTAAGTTATGCTTCTGAACAAAATGACATCAGTGTTCTAGGATACAAGACACAATAACAATGTCACAATAAATGCTGCATACCAGATATTCACAACGCCGGCATGAGGCTAACATAAGACTCTCTGTTTTTTTTAATACAAGAATTCAAAACTCAGGATATTTGTTAGTTGGAAAAAATGCTTCACAGTACTGCATTCAGACATAAAAACCAATAAGAAAAAGGTTCCAGGTATATGTTCTCTGGCTCTTCTGCTGTCGGCTGTCATGATTTGGTTACCTTGAAAATACAGGCATTTCTAATACTTGCTCTTATTTAAAGCAATTCAAATATCTTCATTGGGGGTTGGAAATATATTTTTATATGCATTTTGTTTAGTGGCGAATTGCAATCAAGTATATTAACTTAATCAGATATTTTGTTTGTGAAAAGTGAAGAAGGTGGATATCTACATGTAATAATTTATTACATACATTTATTACTACATCGTTATCATTAAGGAAAAAAGTAGAGATCTAGATATATATTATGCAATATATTTAATATTATTTAGAAAATATTATAATACGTAATGTATATAATCAGATTTTCATATGGACTTTTTCCAGCAATACTACAGACTATTTTCAGTAGTGAAAAATGGCCTGGGTATAGATTATATTTCTTTTTGTCCCAAAATGGGAAGGATAGCTATCAGTTTTCTTGCTGTGCCACAGGCAGCTTTGAATATGGTTTTGGAAAAGTAATTTATTTGTGTGTGCTTAGTTGCTCAGATGTACCTGACTCTCATTGACTCTTCAGATTTTGTTGGCAAAGATACCGGAGTGGGTTGCCAGTTCCTTGTTCAGTGGACCTTGATTTGTCCGACCTCTCTTCAGTGACCTGCCCATCTTGTGTGACCCTACATAGTTTCATTGAGGCACACAAGCCCCTTCACCCTGACAAGAGAGCTCCAGAAGGAGATTTTGTTTATTTAAACTTCTTAATTTATTCAATGTCACAATAATATTCACTTTCAAAAACAATACTCTACTTATTAGTACAGGTTTTCAGTTCTGTCTGGTCACCTGAACTGCTTTGGATCACTGATAAGTTAGGTTGGTTAATGGCCTCAGCAGAGCATTCCGTACATTGATTGGAGTCAGAAAGCTCTCCAGCTCCAAATTTTAAAGTGTATTTTTTTTTCTATCTCTTGTTTCTGGTTTAAATACAGTTATTTCCGTTCTCCTTTTCTGTAAAGCATTAACGTGCTCCTGCGTGGTATATTTAGTTGGCTCAGTGTAAATACTATGGATGAAATAATATTTGCATCCCATCGACCAAAGCCAATATCTATGATAAGATGTTTAGCAAATGATTTCTTGTTTTTGGCTCAGTGCATTGAGCTTCCTGCATTATGCACGTTGATGACTTGTAATGAATGAGTTGACTTCAGTGAATAACAGTTATTACAATATGTTTGGAAAAATGTAGTGTTTACAGCCATTTGCTCTTCTACTAATCAGTGGGTTAGTGTCTTGCCTTCATCTCGTCATTACGTATCTCATTAACGACATGTGTAGCAGATGTTTGTTCTAATGAGTGAAACTGAATGTTCAGACAGCATTAACAAGTATATTGTAACGAGGCAGCAATCTGGAAGAAATGAGCCTCTTACCAAGAGAAATATTAAGAGGTGCTAAACTGTTTGCTGAGAAATGCTCGAAAAAAAAGTGTTTTAAAGACATGTGAATCTATGAAAGTGATCACATTTATTTTTCATTCCACATGTTCAAAAATATATTGAAATATACTTTCATTGATGAGTTTTTTTAATGCTGCAGCTATAAATATTATAAAAGATGTCAAATAGTGGAATTAACTCTCGTAAATTGTGGGTTAAATTTGCCAGCCCCATATTTTTACAATAACAACCTAATAGCAATACCCTAAGCCCACTGCGCCATATTTCACATCTTTCTATGTTAAAGCAGTTAAAGAAATATGTTAACAGGACCAGTTTAACGGCAAGTCTACAATGGGCCTTATATATACTCTTTTAAAGAACTACACTTGAAAACAGACATGTAGATAAAATACAACACCTATTTTTTTTATATGCAGTTATGCTGCAGTGGAATCTACCATTTTTATTTTTGCTCATCAATTTCAGTAGGTAGAAGAATACTGGAATAAAAGAAAGCTTCTATCTGCACAGTTGGAAGTGGTATCTAAAAGTGCCAGTACTTCCAACAGGGTTAATGCATATTTTAGTATACTACATGTTTTCCTGTAAAAATAGCAGACAGAATATTCTCAGAAAAGAAAATGGTACTGCACAGTAAAGAATAATTGCATATATGTGTTTGGTATGTATTTATTTTGTAAACATGTTGGCTGTTATTGTGTTTACATATTAAAAAGACCATGTAGAAAGCATTTGCCCACAATATTCCGGTAGTCTTATTTCTGTCTTTTCTTCCAAGTCAGAGATGTTTTGAATCCTACTCTATAACCAAAAAAAAAAATCCCTGTTCACCTTAAAACGTCCTCTATTTGATTTACTGTAGTTATTGCATTTTTCATAACAAGATAAAGGGACACTATCACCCCAAAGATTTGATCTTTAATAGCATTACAATTGGCTTTATATTGTACAAAACTTTTTCTCCTCCGTAAATCATTCTTGAGAAATACAGCGTTGCTGTTGCTGCCACACATGCTAATTTGCAGCTGAGAGTGCTTGATAAGAGCGGGGAAGGGATCTGACCTTGGGGGTCATTGTTTGTCCACCTCAGAGACAGACAAAATGTAGCAGAGACATAATTTCAAGCACAACTTTTGGTTGGCAGGGTCCGTTAAAAAATTTCAAGAGAAGATTGTTCTCTTTAACATTAACTGTTAGAAATTGGAATCAAATGTATGTATTTTTTGATATGTTGGAGATTCTCATTTGGTTTCATTGGTAGCTCCAAATGATTTTTATCTTTATGTAACCCATTTTGTGCCCAAGTTAGTTGGCTTAAAAGCTTGGAACTGGAAAGAACAAAACACCAGTATAATTCTGCTTATATCAGCCAACAAGGTAGTTTATACCGGGGATCTGTAATTTTGAAACCTATACATAAAAATTGCCGGTGTAAAATGTGAGCAAAGCTTTGGATTATAAATAAAATTCCTTTAATGAGAGAACATTTCCAGATGCCTAACACCTATATGTATATTTGATTAAATAGTGAAATTTGAAAGCTTTTATTGACTAGAAAAACTATGGCACAATTAAAATAATGATCTATTGAGTCAAAAGAACAACATACCCATGATGACTAAAAACTTTAATACATTTTGGGTCTTTTGAAATGTAGACCAGAGTTATCTGTTTAAGTTGTACTTTCAATTGTTAGGCGGTATACAGCCCAGCTTTCCAGGGTATGAAGGACATTGTTTACACACTTCAAAAAGCCAAGAGAGAGACCCTATGATCCTCACTGGATCCTCCTATCTGGAAGGCTCAACTAGTTTGATGCCTTAAAGCTTGCTAAAGTTGCCTACTTTTAAACAACAAAGCCTGATCCAAATCACACAACTGTACATCAACTGTGGCACTCAGCTCAGATTATCAGGCTATTCAGGATCCTACCAAGCTTGCCAAAAGTACTATGATACTTAAGGGACCTTCCAACCTGGAAGGCTCAACTAGTTTGCCCCAAAGCTGGTTAGTATTTCCTACATTTAAACAACAAAGCCTGACTAGAAAACTCCCTGAAACTGAGCAGACAAGCTGGAAGACACCATATAAAATATTGGCTAACTGTTATGTTTAAATATACTATACTGATTCCATAGGCCTTAATTTAAAAAACAAACAAACAAACAAATAAATAAAAACAAATGTGACAATGCAATGGGGACTTGCCACTATAACAATTCTTAAGTTCTGTTTTATTTAATTCATAACTTGTCATTTGGAAAGTATCTTGACTCTAGATCACTTCTTTTAATTGTGGCTTAGTTTTTCTGTTCCATAAAGTTTTTCCAAATTCAAAGTGATGATAAAAACAAAAATGTTTTGCCCTATGATAGTGTCAATATGATATATGTATTCACATCCATCAATTATTAACTCGTCTAACTTCAATTATTACTCAACTTTTAGATAAAAATACCCCATAGCTTCATATTTGTGTCTGATCCTATAGCTTGCATATTACCCCCAGAGACAGGCATGGGAGTTGTAGACTGACAGTACATATTTATCTCTCACTCTTGTGTTGTATGCAGTATCTAACATTTAATGCTGCTAAATGCAAAATTATGCCATAAAAACACAGATGTAGAATATTTACTTAATAGTAATTTGATGATGGCAACTGCGTAGGAAAGGACTTGGGGTGATTATATCACCAAAGGAAAAGTGAGTAGGATACATGGGTGTATTGGCCGAGGAATTAGTTGCAAAAAAGACAGGTACTAATGCCACTCTATAAATACCTCCCCTAGAATATTGTGACCAGTTCTCTAGTCAATATCTTGAGAAAGATATTACGTTACAAACCTTTCAAACAAGGGCAACTAAAATAGCTCAAGGTCTAAATGCCTAAACTTGTAAGAATAAACTTTGACCTAATATGTATAACTTGGAGCCAAACACAGTTAAGGAATTTAAGCATGCCTGACATATGCATAAAAGTATCCTGAGTATGATTTAAACAAAACATTTGGTAAATAGAATGGGCAGGCCAGATTGGACTTTTTGGTTCTAATTTGTCATCAATTGTTTGTTTCTGTGCTGCACACTGTAATACCGTTACGTGGCCTTTGCCACCGAATGCCTGGCTATGCTATTGTTGGCACGAACGCACAATGAGCTGCCTTTAATGAAAATCCAGAGAGATTTATTTTCCAGTCAAAGTAATTTTATGTTTTAAGCTTTCAGTAAATAATCTAAGATTCTGAGCAGCACAGCTCCTTATTTGTTCTGGAAGTGTACACACTGTTAGAAAATCAAATGTTATACTTGTACCATAATGATTCAGATATGTTGACCTTTCCTTTTTTTATGTTAACTTTGTTTTTGTGTTTGAAGAAGTAAGCAGTAGTTAACTGTGATTGTTATCTTCGAAGTGCGTTGTACGATAGAATTGGCACATGCTGTTATTTATTTCAGATCGCATCATTATTGTCAGGTCTTCATGCAGTAATACTCCAGCACATAAAAATGATTACCTGGTTCATTTTGTGATGTACATATGCTGCATTAACCTTTGCCTTTGGGCCATTCAAAAATGATTAGGTAAACAAAATAGGAAATATCTGTATTCAGCTATGCTGGGGTACTTGAGAAGCACGGCTGCTATTAAATAGCTTTCTTTTATTTCATAACTTTTTTCAGATTTTTGAAGTCTTTAAAGGGTACCTGACACTGCAAATCCACTTAGCTGATACCTGTCCGGTAGGAGAGTGAACACTTAGGGCCTCATTCAATTGCTATTTGGCCAATTGAATAGGGCTCTAAATAAGCACAGAGCATGTTTTTTTTACAAAAAAATTTAGTTAGTGAAGACCTTGCTTTTGGATAGAAGTTCACTGACTAAAAACTTCTGTAAAAAATATATGCTATGTGCTTATATAGAGCCCTATTCAATTGGCCGAATCACAATTGAATGAGGCCCTTATTTAGCAAGTGATTCTTGTTCATAGTAACCTATCATCCGTATGTAAATATACCCGTAGCCATGTCCCATTCTGCCATTATACACTTTATCACCAACTTCATTACTTCATTTACTGAACAAACTTAAAATAGCTCTATAAAAAATGGTAATCTATATTGAAAGGAAATATATGCTGAATAAATCATTAAGTGTGAAAACAGATGGGTAAGTACAGGAGACGCTCCGTTAACCAGCACCCATTGGGATTAGTAGATGCCGGATAAATGTAGTTTCTGGTTGCGTGAAAGTTACTGTTAAGAGGCCTTACTAATACTATACTCCATAGTATTCCATAAACTCTGTACTGAATTGATATTAATTAGAAGCAAATTAAAGCAAATAAAGATAAACAAATTAAAAAAGCACGGTTTTATTACACTGTAAAAACAGATTATTTTTTTTAATGGAGTGTGCATATTAGTTGACAGTCAATAAACTTCTCGACTCAACGAACTTCACGAACGTAATTACTTTTACATCAAGAAACTTAGAAACCCCCCCACAAATAGTCACACCTTGGTTTGCGGCCCTACGCCTCTCATGCAAAGTCAGTTTTTGCATGACGTGCAGCTGCATAATATGTTGAGAAGTGCAGAAGGGTTTCTGCAGAAGGTGTTCGTTTCAAATGCTGCAGTGGCTCTCTGCCAGGATACGTTTTCCACCTTACACCCATTGTCATCACTCTTTTCACACGATGAAGAATTTGGAGGTGCTTGAGAGTTTACAGTTGCTGCCGTTTTTGCCGGTTGCTTGCGTTACGGTTAACTGGAATTCTACTACAATAGCTTAGTGAGATAACGGAGGGACCAGTATGACCTCAGCCATGCCATAACAGATGACCTATGTCACGCAGTGCAATTCAATGAATGATGACATCATAACATCCATTTGGAGGTATAAGGAAAGACAAATACAAACTTCAAACAAGGAAATACGGTCTTACTTTGCTTTAATCATCACTATAGAGAGAGAATGGGACACAAGTGAGGTCACATGCTGAATCTGGATACTATTTCTGATTAGAGTTTGTTGCATAGTGTGTTTACCAGTTGTGGGTGTATGAGTAGTGTAGGTACCGGGTAATGCAGATGGGCAATTTGTCATGTACTGCTTGGAGTGGGAGATTGGTTGCAACATGAAGAAGAAAACTTTGGCTAATCTACTGCTATCTGTTTCAGTTATGGTGGAATATAAGTCTGGGCATTGCAGTCATTTGATTTCAGACCGACAAATCTTTTGCTCTGATTAATAATATGCAAATTGATGTTGATATATATATATATATATATATATATATATATATATATATTGCATTGATTTTTCATTTCAGTTTTATCTATGTTAAATTTAAATGCTATACTAAAAATTTCCTATTAAATGGTTTCACTTTGTTGCTTGCTTTTTGCACATTGAATGACACAAGTAATTGTGGATATTCCTATCTTAAACTAGATGTCGGCAAAGAAATTTCCAATATTCAATATTCCTGTTTTACTATACATTTTGTTGTAGTACTTTATTACAAAAATAAATGCCTATGTTAGTGGGTATGAAGCGAAAAGGTGGTATGTTTTGAGCTTCATTTGCATTTTACTACCCAGAATCCTAAGTTACAGTGGAAATACTTTTCCCGAAAATCTTTCTTACACTAGAAATAGATAAAATAAGTTAAAGATAATGTTTATTGAGTTTGCTTATTCAGATCTTGTTTGCTAATCGCTGGTGGGCACACAATACATACTTTCTACTACAATTCTGTTTCTCTGGTTTTATTGTAAGAGGTAAAAAGAAAAAAAAAAAAACACGACATGAGCTGTACTTTTATAATAATTTATGTGATGATGTTGTGTATTTTTTTTTTTTTAAGGGGTTCTGTTACCTGATTTACTATGAGTGACCTTTCCTAATAATAAAGCCTTACAGCGTGTTACACAGTACTCTATCTACTATAAATAGCATGGCCGTTAGAGATATGACGTAAAACCTAAAAATGGTTTATGTCCTTTTAGTTTCTGTGAGTTAAATTTATACTGTGCTACTTAAATTGGATGATAAGCAGCAGATTCGGCTGAAACTTGTGTTTCTGCTTCAGAGGCTTCTGACAGTTTTTCTTAATATGCACGGAGAGGTGACTCATGAAATGCCCGCAGGAAGTCATCCGTTATTTATACTTTTTCAGGTGGATTTGAGGCTTAAATATGTTGTTATAGCTTTTCAACCCAAGAAGGGGTTGATTAAGAGCAGCCGTGCCTGTGTAATTTTATATCTAAGTATCAGAGTGTGTGTGATATGATTTTTTTATATATATGTAATACAATATACAGATGTATGTAAGAACCACCACTTGTGACCATAAGGAGATTTTGAAATGGGTATTATTATTATTGTTATTGTTATTATTATTATCTTTAGTTGTAGCGCGCCAACATATTCCATAGCTCTATAAAAAGGTTAACAACAAAAAAATACAATATTAAACATGGCAAAAGATGGCGTGCCCTGTCTTTCAGTATCAAATCTTAAATACAAAGTGCTTTTTACAAAGCACCTTACAAGACTGAAAATCTAAAGGGAGTGCGAGAGAAGAAATCTCTACAAGAAACACAGATAAGAATTTGGAGGGTCCAGGAAAAGAAAGTAATAGAGAATGAAAAAGAAGAGAAGATAAATAAGGCAGGCACTGAGATTACCTGGGTAGAGGATGCAGGAAGTTGGAAGATGTTTCCATATAGGAAAAAAACAGCAGAAATTTGAATTATTATCTTTACCTAGTGGAAGTTTTGTGTAGTAACGAAATGTGTACAAAATCTGTGTGTCGGTCATAATTTTAAACATCTCTTTGTAGGTTCAGAAACCTTCGACATGGCAGGAAAAGGGTTAAAAAAAGCTAGCTTAAAATTAGAAAAAAATCTAAAATGCCTCTGTTGGGCCCTGGGATATATATGATAGTCTGGTGATGGTTGTATGTGTGGGAGGGACACTTAAACTTCTGGAGAGCACGTCTTGCATTTATTGACACAAGCTCAATATTTTTCAGTATGTGAGAGAAAACGGGGATCGAAAGATATATTTATTGTGAAAAATCTGACACAAGTAGCTTTCAGTATGGCTCATATTTTATATTCTGAAACTGTAGTACGGATAAAACTCTGTGTATAATGGATTAAAGATGTCCTGTTTAGACTGTAATTGATAAAATAAACCTTTTTCTTTGTTTTGTCCTCCCATAGTGAGTATCACTCGCCTCACCTGCAGGTGACACTCACTATTAGGTGCCACAGTGGTGGTTATTATGACTATGTGACTGAAAGGCCGACATTGTGATCTCCGGCCTGACTGAAGAGGCTGACATTACCCACTGCTTTGTCATGGTTAGCTGACGGCTTGTCATCCACAACAACGGTTTAGTAGCTGGAGACATATTTGTGGAGATCCTCCATTAACTTAACCTTTCATTATAAGCTGGATGTTGACACGTGTGCTGTCATAGCAACAGGTCTTGTATGTGATGTGATTCTGGCTGCAGACAGCAGCAGCACAGCAGCCTCTTATGCTCATTGAGTGTCCCACTGGTAATCGCTAAGTATTAATCATTCACCAAGCCACCAAATGGTTGCATGTTCAACTATGGATCTGACACTTACATGTTAAAAGATGCAACCTTGTCATGTGCTCTTTTTATCATGTGACATGTGATGAGCTGGGGTTTGCTACTCATTGTATCTAAATACATGCCTTGTGTGGTCTGTATGGTGCAATTCTCTGATTTTACAAATTTGTCCAGGAAAAATCAACTTGGCAGCTGTAGGATAGACATATATTTATTATTATTATTATTAACTTTTATTTTCGTGCCAACATATTCCGGAGCTCTGTAGAGGGAATAAGAACAAGGAAAAATACATTATTAACAAACTGTAAAAGATAGAGGGCATTCACATTATATGTTGCTTGTGCTGATCCTGGCTATGCAAATGCTTTCAAATGAACAATTATTTATATTGATAATATTGAGAATTGGTTCATACTAAAGGCTACGTTCCACCTACTTAGTATTTATTTTTGCAACGGTCCAAATCAAGTAGATTCTAAAAGTAATTTTTAAACAGCATTTGAAATATACTATCCATTGTATGAGACCATTCTTCTAAAGGAAAATGTTTTTGAGATATTTAATATTGTTTATTTGTTATTTCTGGGTATCAGTTAGCTGCTTTCATGTGCTAATTAGTATCGCAGTCTGCTTTTTTTGTGTCATAATGCAGTTAGATCCACTCTACGCTTATCAAGCACTCTGTGCTACAAATAAGCGTTTGGAGCTGGACGAACTGCTGACTATCTTGGGGGGGAAAAAGGCCAGTGCAATGTAATGGAGCAAACCTGCTGTTGACATGACTTTCACTATAAATAGTTATACCTCCTGCACTTATTCTATATTTGCGTAATTGCGGTGTTGGTTTTGCAGTTTGCTAATGTACTCATACCATTGTTCAATAAGTGTTTGCTAAGGAAATAAATGTATGGATTAGCCTGTAGTGCTTCCTATGATTTGAGCGTATCAATTGATCTCTGGGGTATAGTAAACTAGAGATAGCTCAAGGTACATAATCTCAGTTCACGCTATGGTATTTTACGTAGCTGATTTATCAGTGTCTAAAATAACTCATTTGATGAATCTTCCCATAACGTGATATAACCTGAAGTGATATTCCCACATGAGTTACAGTCCCTTGGTTCAAGATTATAATTCACTGTCTCTTTGCTTTAATCCCTTAGCAATATTTAAGATCCTGCTTTCTTTAGTCCCTCCGGTTTGGATTTTTCCATGTAAATAAATTGCATGATTACTATGCTAATCCATTTTTCAAAGATACTAGAATTGTATGTGAACAGTTTATACGCTTACATTTTTTTATCCATGGTAAAATATTGGATTCTTTAATATATTTAGCCAAGAATTCTTTTTTAAATTTGAGATTCAATCATGATATAGAGGCATTCAGAAGTATCCGCAGAGAAATATCATTTTTTTTTTTTGCAACAAAGTGTTGAAATATAAAGTTTTGTTGGTTTGTTTTTTCCATTCGCCAATATTCTTTTTCTAAGATGCCTGACCTATTTTCCCAGGTGTTATCAGTTGCCTAATTTATTTTAGAAAATGCTGAGCTTACAAGGTTTAAAGACTTGCAGAGAAACATCTATTCTTCTTCTGTTCCCCTGTGCGTCAGCAGTTTACCCACATAGCTTTGTTTATTATAAGACACCACAAACAAGTTTAAAACGCACCGATCGTTTACGTCTTGGGATCTGATACAATTAGTTTAGATTCAAGGGATGAGTTCTGACATTGCTGACCTTGTCATCTGGAGTTGTCACTTCTGTTGTGGAAGATTTTTAGTTTTCTACATAAAATCCATATGACCCATGATATAATTAATTTACATGCACAAGGTTGATGTGATCTCCTCATCTCACTAGATGGCAGCAGAGTAGTTCTTTTTTTCCCAGAGACCCTTAGGAATATATAACAAAATAAAGCTTTCTGCAGTAAAAGCTAGACAGACATTTTGCTTCCCGTGGAGGTGACAAACAAATAAAAAAGCTGGAAGTTATCACTTTTTCCTGGTAAATTATCACTGAGTAATTCATTGCAAAGGAAAGTTATAATTATTTTTCATCAGTACTGTGTCAGTAAGCCACATCCTAGGTCTTTAGTTATGTGTTAATTAAATTTAGACTTTTCTGTGCTTTAGCTGCGAGAAACAAGACTAGGGGTCATATTTACTCACCAGTGCCAACACTGTGGGATAATTATGTGACCCACCTTGTGAAGTGGACCATAAGATGGCAAGTACCCAAGGCTTCAGTGCTGCTTAGTACAGAAGTAAACATTTTAGAAAGGGCTTTTTTTACCTTGATATAAATACATTGAAGTTTGTGTCTGTTCTCCATTGTTTATAAATGCATACACACAGTTAGTTTAATTTTCTTGCACAGAGGGGAACTTTTCAGAGTGAAAAAGTCTCTGGAAAAGAACAAAATCTAACCAATAATATTGTAATGAATGTGAGTTTTTTTCATATATGTCATATATGACCCTTTTTCTAACTTTAATTATTAACTGGCCTAATCATTTGTAGTATTTACTTCTGTTGATGAAGGCAACTGGTCTTAAAACAGGCAGCATTATATAACTGTGCTGCAGGGTTCTTTCAAGCTATTTGGGCTCAGGTTATGTTCTGGTTGTTATTATTATTATTTCCTTTATTTGAAATACAGGGCTAAGTTCAAGTCAAAACAATATTAACAAAATGAAGAAAAGAGTGGAGGTCCCTGTCTTTGAGCTTAAAATCAAGTGTGCACCATGCTTTTACTAAAGCATGTAAGATTGTAAGTCTGCAAGTTTTCAATCTAACGGGCATGGGAGAGGTATAGAAGGATTATAGATGTGATGTGTATATTCGGGCTGGAGGTAATAGGCTTCCTTAAACAGATGAGTTTTTAGTGAGTGAAGGATTTGAGGCAGGAGGATAGTCTAGTGGAGCGAGGGAAGGAGTTCCAAAGAATAGGGGCAGTCTAGCAGATGCATTCCTTATGGATTGGAGTGGTGAGAGACGAGTTATGCGGAAGCCAGCAAGAATATAGTTGCAGTATTCAAGGCAAAATATGATGCGAGAGTGAATTAGGATTTTAGTTGCGTCTTGTGTGAGATAGTGATGTATTTTAGCAATGTTTTTTTTTAGGTGAAAGTGACAGGATTTTGTTAAGGATTGTATGTGAGGAGTGAAAGAGAGGGCAGGGTCCAACAGGACCCCAAAACAATGGACCTGGGAGGTGGGAGTGATGATTGCATTATCAACAGTGAGAGATATATATGTGGAGTGGAAGTTGTGGTAGAGGGTGGGAAGATTAGGAGCTCAGACTTTTTAGTTTGAGGACATCAAGAGGATATACAAGAGAGGCAGTTGGCCACTTGTCCTAGGGTAGAAGGGAATAAATCTGGTGCCGAGAGGTAGATTTGCGTTTCATCTGCATATAGATGGTATTGAAAACCAAAAGATTTTATTAGGGTACCAAGGGAAGCAGTATAGATGGGGAAAAGGAGGTGGCCAAGGACGGAATCCTGGGGTACACCAACATTCAGAGAGCCGGGCAAAGAGGTGCTAGAGGAGACACAAAATGTATGGTCTTCGAGGTATGATGAGAACCATGAGAGAGCTGTGTCACGGATGCCAAGAGAGCAGAGAATTTGGATGAGAAGTGGGTGGTCAACAGTGTCAAAGGCAGCAGAGAGATCCAGAAGGATAGAGAAGTGTCCCTTTGACTTGGCCATGAGCAAATCATTAGTTACTTTAGTGAGAGCTGTTTATGTTCAGTGTTGAGGTTCGAAGCCAGATTGGAAGCAGCAAGGGAGGGAGTTAGAGGAAATAAAGTAGGTAAGGAAGTTGTAAACGAGTCACTCAAGCAGTTTTAAAGCCAGGGGAAGTAGAAAGATTCGTTGGATGCCGTAGCTGGGTCAGAGGAGGGTTTCTTAAGAATGGGTGTAATTATGGCATGTTTTAAAGCTGAAGGAAACTTGCTAGTTTCAAGGGAAAGGTTTAAATTATATGTATGGGGAGAGATAAGTTGTGATGGAATGGGGTCATTTGGAGAGGATGTAAAGCGAGAGGATGAAAGTAGACTAGAGACCTCGTCCTCAGTTACAGGGCCAAAGGAGTCCATGATGGATGTGAGAATTGGGAAGGGTAAAGGCTGGGAGTTGTCGATTTTTGTTGAGAGGAGGGTGTGTTGGGGCCACGCTGAGAGGAGAGTATGAATCTGATATTTTTTTTATTTTATTTTTGAAGTATGTGGCAAAGTCTTCAGCTGTGAGACAGGAAGGGGTAGTAGATGGGCGTTTCAGAGAAGAGTGTTGAATGTGGCAAACAAACGATTGGGGTTGGAGGATAGATTAGATATTGAAAATGAGAAGTAGTGTTTGGCAAGACTAAGGGCAGAGAAGTAGGATCGCAAAATAAACTTGTAATGGAGGAAGTCGGTAGAGGTGCCAGATTTCCTCCATTGCGGGAACACCTCGGGACGTAGCGTTGTTTTTACTACAAGTTGAGTGGAATCATCTGCAATGGTGACAGAAATATAACCTACAATAGTTTGCAAATTCGTATAAAATACTTTTTTAATACAGGAAAATAGTTTTGTTTCTAAAGATTAGATGGAGATAGTTGGTTGACTGTTACAATTAAAATGTTGTTGTTATCCTTAATTTGTAGCCAGAACTTTAAGAACATTGCTTTGTGTTCGACTAGTTCAGTACTGACTTCACATGTTCTGCTGAAATATTAGTTTTGCTTGACAGGTTTTCTTCAAAGTTTTCCTGTACTTTGCTCTATTCATTCTCCTTTTCATTCTTCAAAATATTCATGTCACTGCTGAAGATATGTTTCCCAAATTGGATGTCTTCACTAGCCCACTAGACTGTTTGCATGAGTTTGTGTAGGTTTAGGCTTTTTCTAGCACAAAAAAATAACTTTTTCTCCCACACTCTTGGGAGTTTCTATGGGCTATATGAAGCAGGCAGCAATCTGTGGATCTCTCTATTTCCCATAAGCAAGCACAAGGTGGCCATGTGGACCAACAGCTGCAGTATGCAGATTTATAGCTTGCTGTCTATCCATCACCTGAAGTAATGCACTGTAAGGAATGGAAAAGGGCAAGCAAGCCAATATGACAGCCCCCTCAAGGTGAGCAGATGGAACTGACAGGTCTATATAAATTTGAATAATAGTCCTTTCATTATGTTACATGTCTTGTCTTGTTTTGAGTGTCCCTTTAACACTGAATGCTATGTCATACACAACACTATGTAGATCTCTAACATTCTGTGTTGGCTTTAGAGTGTAATATGCAAATTTCATGCTTCCATTTATCACCCCCTCCTTTGTTGTTTTTTAGTCATTCAGTTGTTTTCAACTCTCCATGACCTTATGGGCTACAGCACACTGTGTACATCTGTTATCTACTCCCCCTCTGAGTACCCTCAAATCCTAATGTTCATTACTTTATTGACCTCATTTATCAGTCTCTGGGCCTTACGTTTTTTCTAAGCATCAGAGTCTTCTCTAGGGAATCCTGTCTTCTGATAATAGCGCCAAAATATTTGAGCTTTAGCCTCATGAATATACATTCCAGTCAGCAGGTTGTCTTGATTTCCTGTAGCATTAATTTATTAGATCTCCTTGCAGTCCAAATAAGCAGTTTTTCCACCATGACATTTGCAGGCATCAATTCTCTGCCACTCTGCTTTCTTTAGTGTCCAGCTCACTTCAGTATGTTGTTATTGGGAATACCATAGATTTAACTATGTGGACTTTTGTCGATAATGTAATATCTTTACTTTTTTACTAGCTTATCCAGATTTGCCATAATTTCCTCCCTAGAAGCAAACATTTTTTTATTTCATGTCTACATGATGATTCTCCCAACGATTTTAATTCCGGCTTTGGATATATCAAGTCTGGCCTTTCGCATGATATATTCTGCATATAAGTTGAATAAATAAGGTGACAATATACATATAACATTGTTGCACTCCTTTTCCAATCTTCTACCACTGGATTGTTCCATGTTAACTTCTGACCGTGGCTTTTTGGTCCATATACAGATTCCTCAGGAGACCTATGAGATGATCTGGTACTCCCATCTCTTTACGACCTTGCCATATTTTGTTGTGATCCACACAGTCAAAGGCTTTAGAATAGTCTGTGAAGCAGAAGTAAATGTGTTTCTGAAACTCTCTTGCTTTGCCAATGTCCACTGGATAATAGAGAATTTGATCTCTTGTGCCTCTTCCTCTGCAGTACCCGGCTTGCACATCTGGTAGTTCCAGGTCCATCCATTATCCTCCGCAGTACTCTCTCCCACCTACACTAATTTACCTGTGATGTATGTTGTTGGTTTGTTGAATCACTATATGGATATTTGCTTCAAAGTATTTATATACCTTTGGGAAATTATCTACAAGTTAATCTACATTAGCATACTGGAGCTGAAAAATCAATTCTAACTATTTCAGAAATTGCTTACTGTAGAGGGAACTGCTACTACAATGTATAGCCAGATTTAATTGCTCGTTAAAATTAAATAAACTTCCTGTTGGGGCAACAGTGTCCCTTTAGCACAGTGCTTGTCAGGGTAGGTTAGGATTACTACCAAACCCAGGTCAATAAAACATGTGCACATCAGTACTCACTATGCTAAAAGTCTACAGAAAGATAAACAATCTTGTAATTTATTTTGTGAAATCTTACTAGTAAAATAACCTTTTACTATGCAAGAAATGTATTAAAGTATTTTAAAGACTTGCAGAACTTCGTTTTACAAAGTAGTAGAAAATAAAAGTGAGGCTTTTATTTCATGAATTCATAGTCACAGATATGATTTTGATTTAAAAGCTTTAGTAACAGACAATGAAAATGTTCCGGAATAGTCTATGGAAATTCATGTTCAGATTTACACTAATGCTTTTTGTAGATTTTGTAGTGGAAAATGTGCTACGCAAGGATTTATAAAAATTAGATTATAGCTCTAAAAGAAAATTCAGTCACTTATAATGCTGGACATGAAGCTTGAAGGTAAATTAGCCGCCATGGGTCTGGAACAAAAAAAACTGTGTGGAAATAGTAATTCCTTATTTCTCCCAGATATGAGAAACTGAAAGACAAATGTATGTGTTACATTTCTACAGAGGTTAGCAGGAAATAGAAGCGAATCACTTGTGCTGAGGGATTAGAACAGAAAATACAATTGTTATTTAATGGAAAAAGATGGCATAACATCGGTAAGTGCCAGGGCAATTTAGCAATCTCAATAATAGGCTTGTATGTACAACAGTTTTTTTCAGAGTTACAAATAAAGAATGTTCTTTTCTAGAATTGTCCAGTAATAGGCTGCTGTAGTTCGTTAACCTCTTGCTTATTTTGTTCTTCAGATTCAAAAGAAGTTTTTATAGAATAAAGAAAAACTGGCATGTGATAAATTCTATTTTTTTTCCATTACTAATTTATCAGTCTCAAACATTCAGAACATGAATTTATTCTGATATATAATTTATTTTCTATTAAGCTTCTCAAAAAAGCAAATGCTATATAGCAGTTTGTGGTTTTATGCAGTGACATTATAGTTATGTGCCTTCAATTGGTAATTCATTTTGGGAAATTTTTCTGCCCGAGCAAAAATAGCAAAAGAATGACTCAAGGACTAATTGTAACTACAAAGAGGCCTTTTAATCAATTTTTTTCCCAGACAAGTTAGTTTTTTTTTTTATATTAGAAAAGATTGGTGTTGAATGTGAACCATTCATGACTTTTAAATTGAACAAAATGGACAAGGGAGAAAAACAAAATGGACAAAGTCATGAATGTAAAAGTCATTGTTTGTTCTTCATCATCAATAGAACGCATGCATTATAGTTTTCACAGCATCACTTAAAGGGATATGAAATTCATCATTACTGCTCTACATCATCAAACAGCGCACTGAAAACCAATTAGGGAAAAGCATTTAGAACTTTTTAAATTTGATGTGTACGTGCGTGTGTATGTACAGTGGATATAAAAAGTCTACACACCCCTGTTAAAATGTCAGGTTTCTGAGCTGTAAAGAAAGGAGACAAAGATAAATCATTTCAGAACTTTTTCCACCTTTAATGTGACCTATAAACTGTACAACTCAATTGAAAAACAAACTGAAATCTTTTAGGTAGAGGGAAGAAAAATAAAAAATAAAAATAATGTGGTTGCATAAGTCTGCACACCCTCTTATAACTGGGGATGTAGCTGTGTTCAGAATTAAGCAATTACATTCCAAATCGTGTTAAATACGAGTCAGCATACACCTGCCATCATTTAAAGTGCCTCTGATTAACCCCAAATAAAGTTCAGCTGCTCTAGTTGGTCTTTCCTGAAATGTTCTTAGTCGCATCCCACACCAAAAGCCATAGTCCACAGAGAGCTTCCAAAGCATCAGAGGGATCTTATTGCTAAAAGGTATCAGTCAGGAGAAGGGTACAAAAGTGTAAGTGAGAAATAGACCAGCATTGTGAAATTCTTTGTATTAAAAAAATGAATACTTTTTATTTCCAAGGTTTTCCACTGTTGGATATTTGGATATATATACTACCTTACTATATATATAGGATTTGCATCATTTAATTTACAAAACATGCCCACATCTTTGAAGAGGTTTTTTTTTTTTTATTGTGTACCAACAAATAGGACAAAACAGAAAAAGTCAATGTGCATAACTATTCACCCCCCTAAAGTCAATACTTTGTAGAGCCACCTTTTGCGGCAATCACAGCTCCAAGTCGCTTTGGATAAGTCTCTATGAGCTTGCCACATCTTAACACTGGAATTTTTGCCCATTCCTCTTTGCAAAACTGCTTCAGCTCCTTCAAGTTGGATGGTTTGTGCTTGTGAACAGCAATCTTTAAGTCTGACAACAGAGTTTCTATTGGATTGAGGTCTGGGCTTTGGCTAGGCCATTCAAACACATTTACATGTTTCCCCTTAAACCACTCAAGTGTTGCTTTAGCAGTGTGTTTGGGGTCATTGTCCTGCTGGAAGGTGAACCTTCGTCCTAGACTCAAATCACGCACAGAGTGGTACAGGTTTTGCTCAAGAATATCCCTGTATTTAGCACCATCCATCTTTCCCTCAACTCTGACCAGTTTCCCAGTCCCGGCTTCTGAAAAACATCCCCACAGCATGATGCTGCCACCACCATGTTTCTCTGTGGGGATGGTGTTCTTTGGGTGATGTGATGTGTTACATTTTAGTCTCATCAGACCAGAGCAACTTCCTCCATACATTTAAAGAGTCTCCGACATGCTTTTTCGCAAACTCAAAATGGGCCATTTTTTGTTTATCTATGTGTGTGTGTATATATATGTATATATATGTATATATATGTGTATGTATATATATATATATATATATATATATATATATATATATATATATACTTTTTTTTGCCTAGCCCAGTTACTTCTCACACAGTTCTAATTAATGACTGTGCAGCTTTTTAGATTTAAAAATAATCAATAATCACAAGCAAACTCAAATTGCAATGCAATCTATTTGTTGCAACCAAAAGATTTAAACTTATTAAATTGGGTTCTTTATACATGCTAACCCCAAAGGGGAAAATATCAAATCTATCATTGCAGTGAAGAGACTATATAAGCATTTAGAGGAGGTTCTTACTTTATTGGCTCTTCAGGACCTGAGAACTTGTCCATCCATATAAGCTCAATAAATCCTGCAGTGCAGCTTCATTCCCGATGACTCAAAGTAAACAAAATAAATAAATAAAAAGCCACTTAAATACTTTAAAAGCTAGAACTGTAAAAATGTTTAATTAAATAAAGGAAACGTGCTTAAAATTAATTCATTTTACACGTTTTACACTTGATTTTTGACTGTACTGTTTGTCCTTTGTTATTAAATGACCCATAAACCTTTTATTAAAGGTGCACTCAATAACTTCTGAGGGTCCTAGTGGAACACCAAAATATTGCTTCTAAATGGCTTAATTTTTATTTTATTTTTGCTTTTTGGGTATCCGTGATACTGTTCTAAGCTATGTAGCAGTGGATCCACACACATCTAAATAAGGAATTTATAATATCTACACACTACTGTACTACTACTTGCGCAATTTTACTAAGTTTGCTTTAATATTTTTTTTAACCCTCAGTCTTTCCATGGACCACCAGACAGAAGCTGAGGGACATCTTACTCCCTAGTTAGTTGTTTTAATTATGTTTTGATCGTACATACAATTCAAAATTCATGGTTTATAATATCAATATTAAAATTTAATTTAAAAAAATTGGATGTTTGGCTCTAGTTGAGCTTTTTGTCTCTATCCTGATAAAATTGTCAAGGGTTGAAGGAGGATTAACTGAGAGACAGGTCAAAAAGGTTTTAAGAACAATCAGGTAAGAGTCCAAACAAACCTTCATACTTTAACTAGAAATTATACTGTACATGGAGAGTGCTGTGTTGGTACAACTTTTTGTGTCTGAAATTAAATAGCATTTCCTCCTAGACAAAGCCTCCTTCCCCATTAACCTTGTAATTGGCAGAAACCAGCAGCAGCTAAGATTGTTCTTTACAAGTAAATTTAATATTGTTGCCGCGTTGTTGGGGCATTAAAGTGCTACTTTATATTAAATAAGATTTCGTTGTTGGTTTCATGGATGTAAAACGCAATGATATTTACATTTTCAGTGCTGCTGGTATAAAATGGATTTATTCTGTTCTTTACTGATTTACTGCAATCAAAGTTGCTAATAGTTGACACATTCCATATTTATGAATAACACCAAAGTGCTTAGACACTATATAAAATATGGTAGGAATATACAAAAAAAATGTAATTTTCTAGTTTTAATTAGCAATGTTTAAAACTGTGCTTAGCATTAAAAGTGCAACCCAGCAATATTAAAATTGGGAAATCAGGTTATTAAAATAATTACTCACCCTAAGTAATCCTATGTAAAGAAAGAACTACAATTCAGCTAACTATAATGTATTCTGATGGGACCCATAAATACCGCAAAAAAAAGACAGCAAGTTTGCCCTATGGTGCAAATTGGCCAGAGCTAATTAAGGAACTTAATAGATCTATTATTATCTACAATTCTAGCAATTAATTGTTAAACTAATTGCTTTGAGTAATATAGGACCAGTCAATAGCAATATAATTGTTTGATTTACAGACCTCCCTAAATGAAAGTGTGGCTGCCTTTAGTAATACTGGTTTGATCACACTAATAATCTAAAGCCATGTTTGGGTGAAGGTGAAAAAGCTTATTAGCCAGTAATCACATATAATAGTTGTCATACAAATCGCCGTCACACTTTGCGAGCTCGCAAGAACTGTGTCGGTCGCGAGGGTCTGCATACGCGGAGGTGGAGGCTCTATGGCGTCTCACAAGCGGCACTTTAACAAAATAGATCTAACACGCAATCACTAATTACGGGATGCGGGACCATTACGAACTCGTAAAAATACGATCTTAACGGCTGAACCGCATGCACCTGAAAACATTAAAAACACAATAAATACACACAAAAAACCCCATAAAAAGCTTACCCAAAGCAAAGGGAGGGGGGGGCACCCAGGACCTCTGCAAGTCAAGTTACACCTCAATTTAAGTCCAAGTTCCCGAGTTTAGACACACGAAAATCCCCTAAGCAAGAGAAAAAATGGCCGCCGAAGAAAACGAGGCTACAGGACCCTAATGCCGCAAAACACCACGAAGCACATAAGGCTTTTCCAAAAAGCTGTACGAGGTACAAGATACACTTTTAGTAAGGACGCTAAATCATCCACACCCGCGTACCACATACACATTCACCGCCATTTTACAACACTAACTTACACAATGCGGAAGTACACAGCTACCCTAACGGCTTCCCCTTGCGCATTCAGCCTATTTACACTACACACTGCACACATTGCTGACACTTACACCTCCGCTCCAGAACAGTGCAAACCTACATTATATGCTGCTACAACATCAAAACAGATTGTCAGCTCTTCAACACAATGCTTCCTGCATATATTGCTTCCAAATAGGTAAAGTATATTTAGTTATTAATTATTTAATTAGCATACAAAAATACATATACACAAAAAGAAAAACACTATCGCAATGAACACAAAAGCCATTCACTGCGCGCTTCACAGCGAGCACCAACGCTGCTCATAGCACACAAAGCCTTGCAATAAGCGCAAAAAGCAGATCAGCGCCGACCAAACAATAACCGCAAAAGCGCCTATCACAAAAAAAAGCTGCCTCGCAATAAGCGTCAAAGGCCACACAAAAAATAATGTCTGGGGCAAACAGCATTAGCTGCCTGACAATTTTATTGCCCCGTCATTTTTGATGGGCAAGTCGCTAGTCCGAATATAATGCCAAACTACATAAAACTGCACAGAGGCTCATGGCACAGAGCACCATCCTTCCATCTTATATACTGCTGCTCAGTGAGTATACAACACAAAGAAGATTCCCTGCTTTGGGATTCTGGTTCATGGTTTTCCTGAAGATCACATAAAGTGTCTCTGTTTTAAAATTACTACACATTGCTGAGGTTTGATAAAGTCAGACAAGATATCACTGAATAAATAGTGCTTTTATTATCTTATTGCATATAGACAATTTAGAATATTTCATTGAAAGGGACAGGATGGCTGAACAAAACCATCTGAATGAAAATTGTGTACACATGAGGTTTTATTCACTTTTTCAACTTCCTTTTTTCTGTCCTTCCCCAAACATGTAATTTATTGAAAGGAACAGACTGTTTAATATTTATTTTATGACCTGCATTAATATGTTAATGAGTGCATATGGGTGATTCATTGAAATAAATACTGTGTATATATTAAGGAGGGCATATAAGTTGGAGAAATTTAAACCATAAAGTAATAGAAAAATGTGTCTTGCCAGAGTATTTTGCACCTTTTGAATATAAAAAAAATCTTTAAAAATACAATTAATTTACAATTAAATAGTACATTTAGCAGTATATTTTTACCTAAAACAAAATACACAAGATATTTCTGTATTGATATTAAATTACTCAATAGTATAGTATTTCAGATACTTTACTCATCCTTGCAACACATACAAATGAGGAATTGCATTATGTGCTGTAATAGACATAAAACGTGAAGAAAAACAGTAACTCTCGTCTCTTGGAACAACCTAGCAATACGATGCCATTGACTATTATAATTGTAATTCCTAGTGTAATTTACTAATAATAATGTTAGAAGCAGACTGAAAATGTAATTAATTACTCATTGGTTTAGCGGCTTGTCCTGTGCCTGTGCAAAGAAAGCACAAGAGGTTCTTCTAGTGAGAAGTGGAAGAGAAGCTGATATACAAAGTCCATGGGAAGAGCGGGTACTCTTTTTAGGCACATTGCCCATTTGTGGACTCATAGTACACGAAATGTCATGTGTGGATGTGGGGCAAATCACTGCAATACTTTGGACTTCAAGACGGGCAAGAGTCATCTAAAAATACATAATTCATAACAAGATATTTCTGCTACATAAAGGAGTTGCCCCATCTCAGAGATGCACCTCTAGGCGGCTGACTCTGTATCTTATGGAGAAACCTGGCTCTGTCTAGATGCTTGATTGGGAGTTGAGAGAAGTGGCTCTCCTAGTGCTTGCACCATCATATTTAAAATGTAAACTTAAAAACACATTGAGTTTTTTTTTATTTATTTCTGAATTCATTACTAATTGGTTATTAATTATACCAGTGGCTCTGCACTGTAGTGACTGTTAAGAATTTGTGTAACATGTTCGTGAGCACCCTGCAACACTTAACCGCATGGTACCCAATTTTGCAGTTTCTTTGATCCTACCATTTCTTCTGAATGTTCTGCAGTGAGCTAACACAGTAAAGGAAGTCAAGCATGCCGGGAATAAACATAGGGCTATCCAGGCGGTTTATTTAACCAAGTGTTTATTTTGAAATAATGGGCAAATTAGATAAACCTTTTGGTTCTTATATGTAGTCAAATCTGTTTCTGTTTTCAAACAGGTTTTATAATTGTTAACTACAGCAGAAAAAAGATCTAGGGATTTTGTGCTTTGTTTGCTGGTTTTCAGTCCTTTTTTCCCATTGTTTCACAAAAGGTTGGTAGATAAATAAACTGTTCATTAAGATCACAGCTAAACAATATAAGATGCATCTCTTTAAAATGTAAAAATCTAATTATATTTAGTCTTCAGAGATCAAACTGAATATTTACACTGATCCTCTACACTAAATTGTAGACAAATAGTGCATGTTTGCTGGCATTTGCTTGTATCTATTTCTGAAGGCGGCAGAAACATAACAAAAAATTGGCTTAGAAAATTATAGGATGCAGTGGAAATGCTCAGTGTGTGGTTTAATTATAGATATTAAGTGGGGAGTCTGAACTTGTTAATCATTGTCAAAGGAAAAGGATTTAAACTAAGTCAATACAATGAGGAATACCATCAAATGTTTCCAGTTTGATTTGTCTTTGTGTAATGAGCATAAATATGTTTAAAAAATAAGGTTTGTATAGGGAATATATTCTAATGAACACAATATCTTTAATTATGTTTTGTTCTCTTAGGATATATGTTGGTCCATTTATAATAATCAACTTCACTCAACATTTTCTAGAATATAGTTGCATGCAAATGCTTTAGACACCCAAAGTCACACAGTTGTTTCGAAGTGCAGAAAATAAAACATTGACACAACCTCTGTGTGGTACAGACTTAAACAGTTAGTTAGTAGTTATTTTCTTTTGTTGCAAAAAATATGATCACTATGAATAGTATCCTTGGTGCTTAACACCACTTATTAAAAAAAACGAAACAAAAAAAACTTTAATTGGATACATTAAATCAGAAAACTACGCTGCATTAAGTATATAAAATATATGAGTGCTTTCAATAATTCATCAAGGCTGTCCACAAGGAGGGACGAAACGGCTCGTTGGCAACTCCATTTTTTTTAAATCTGAGCCAGAGACTACTGAAAGTTTAGATTCGTATATACACTGGCCAATTTTTTTATTTGATTTATTTTTTGTTAATGCACTTGGGGAGCTTGGTAGCTGAACTGCAAGTATATCTTTTTACTACTATATGTTAAGTCCAGCTCTGTGCATATATCTTTGTATATTTTTGTACATGGTGTATTATAGCCCTTTTCAATATTTTTTTTTCTTTCAGTTTATTTAAGTCTCTTTTGGCTTCAGGCTTTACTTGTTTTTAGTATACTTATATTTGAGCTTTTATCCTACCTGGTTACAATCCTGTGATTATCAGTAGATCCTGTTATAGCAGGAGAATCAGTATATTCTGATCTATGAGGATTGTTTATGTTAATGGGTTTAAGTATGGAGAGATATATGTGTGATTACACACTCTACTCCAATATTCAATACTTGATGAATTATTGAAAGCACCCATATATTTTATATACTTGTAGCGGCGTAGTTTTCGGATTTAATGTATCCAATTAAAGGATTTTTTATTTTCTGTTATTTATTTATTTATAGAGCTCAAACAGGTTCTGTAGCACTTGAAGTGAAGTAAAATAAACCCATGGAAAAATGTAACTAAGAACGGTAAAAATAAGACTATAGGTAGGACACATTGGTATGGGAGGAGGTAAGGGACGCGCCAACGTCAGAGTTTACAATCCAAGAGGTAATATAGGTGCTAGAGACTCAGGGTGATGAAACTGCTGGATGGATAGATATTTATAGTGAAAAAGAGGCGTAAGATAAAAATAACAAATAGCCTTGTTTGAAGTTAATAGTGGTGTTAATGGGTTTGTAGTATGCTTCACTGAACAGGTGGGGTTTCAGAGAATGGATGAATATCTGAAGACCTGGGAAACCTATAATGAAGTCAGTGAGGGAATTCCAGATAGTGAGGGCTGCTCTTGAGAAGTCCCGTAAGTGTCCAAGAGAGAAAGTAATTTTGAGAGATGAACGGCACACAACATGGTCACAGCAGATAGAACAAAGTGGAGTTTATTTGGGGATGAGTTGAGTCATATGAAGTTCATTACAGTTAAGCACTTTTTTGTAGATATTACAAATAATAATGGTAAATATAGCACTTGGAAAAGGTAAGGAGCAAAATACAAATGTTTTGCATTACTAGATTTTCTTGCTTTTGGAGTTTTCCCCACTCTCTTCTTTACAGAAATCTCCTACTTCAGAGGTCTTTTTTAATGTAGTGCATGTTTGAGATTTACTCACAATATTCAATCATTTTTGTTCCTGAAGTACTGTGTGGCTGATTCCGGGGTATGTTCAGATCGTTAGCCAACCTCTATTCAGCTTCCATGTATTCACTGAATCTGGAACATTTAGTTAACATTTCTTCCACCTCCACAGTTTCTCTTATGCCTCTTTTTATCAATGAACCCTTAAAATAATAATAGCTCCACCACATACTCAAAGCTACTGTGGTTAGAACATTTTGAAAATTTTCACTTTAAAATAGAGATTCTGTTTTTAGAATGTAAAAAAACATACAGCCTGTAATGTATTACTTTTGTATGCAATTTTGCTGTTGAGAAATCTACTATTTTAGTTTCCATACTTACTGAGGTGGGAAGTAACTTCAAATGCAGGGAGGAAGCTCTATCTACACAACGGGAATGTGGCAGCTACTACTATTACTAATATTAATGCAAAGCTTATTAGTTTAGAAGGACATACCCTGTTGAGTCAAGACTTGATGTAACCTGGCTCATTAAAAAATAATTGCATATAACCGTGAAACATTCAAAGAATTCGTTTTTTTTTATTCTTTAAAAAATAATGTATTAATTATTAAGTTTTAGTTCTTCACAGTACCATATAGAGAAACAATGACCACAGGGGTCTTGTGCTTGACCAGTTTTTCTCAAAAATCGTCTGTGGCCAATAAAATGCAATTTCCCTTTTCATCGCTTTATAGCATTTTGTCTAAAAATATTTAAGGTTTAAGCTTTTGTTGAACATCCCTAGATGGTAACATTGGGAAGTCATAGGAAAGGTTTTGTTCTAATCATTTGTGTGTACGCAATGCTCTACTGTGGAAACAGCTCCTTGCATTGATCTGTGTCTTCTACTCTTTCAGATTTGACCAATGTTTGCAGTTCTGTCAGAAATGTTTCTAGGATTTCTAGATATTGCCTTTACTTCAGCAGGCCCCTTTATTTATTTTTTTAAACTGTGAAACTCCTCTACATTTTTAAATTATGATTTTGCATTATTTTTTTTGTTTTTTGTGTACTTTCTAAAGAGCAACCATAGCAGAGCAGATCTTTTTATTCTAATTTGGTGACATATTTTCATGACCAGAAAGAGTCCTAATGCCAGTAATGTACATTTTATGTCTCGGAGCATTTAATGGCAAGTTCACCTAAAAATATGTAACCCATAAAGAGAATACAACCTATTTATGTAAAAGTTTTGAAGCTTGCCGCCATTTAAAGCTTTTTGACACTGATGCCAAGTACGTGAGAGAGTTCTGAGCTGTGATAGTTATATTTTTGTCTATGTGATCTATAGCAGCTCAAACTACATTTTGTACCCTGGGTTTTATGATTGCAAGAGCTGGAAAATGAAACATTCTAATTGCATTTACTTTGCTTAAAACTAGTAAATACATTGTTAGTATATTTAGTCTATTTAAGGGTTAGTCCATATGATGACCTGGGTTCGAATCAGGACTTCTGACTGCTTTCTTCCAGACCTCTACTGCATATTAAATTTATCATATTTCTCCACTAAAGCTCCCAAATAAGTAAAAAACTCTCAGTTGCGTGTTCTTAAACTTCTATACTTTGATTTAATTTCATAAAGATATTTAGAATTAATTGAATTTTATAAAAAAAAA
Source organism: Discoglossus pictus (assembly GCA_027410445.1). Classification (NCBI taxonomy): domain Eukaryota; kingdom Metazoa; phylum Chordata; class Amphibia; order Anura; family Alytidae; genus Discoglossus; species Discoglossus pictus. The sequence continues at coordinate 258,015,072 of CM050165.1, forward strand.
AAAAAAAAAAAAAGATTGTATGGATATTTTGTTTTCTGCCTCTCCGCTTGCGCAGACTTTGATGGCATAGTCATGAGAGGCCTTTTTCTAAAAAGTGTGTTTTAGAAATCAATATGTACCTTTCCATGATTAGATGGAAATCCGTTTGTTTTGCACATGAAGGACCCTTTAAATAGACTCAGCTCAATATTTCTGAGAAGAGCTGCAACATTTAATGGCAGGCTTGTTGTATTAAGGCAATACAGTTGTTTGAACTGTATATTGCACAGAACTGTATATGGAATACATGTTCAGTGTCCTACCAGTGAGGGCTCATATGCAATAAACTAGTAAATTTCCTGTCAATAATGACAGTATAATTTTAAATTTTTCTCCCCTCCCTTCCCTGTGTCTCTTCCCCCCTTCCCTGTGTCTCTCCCCCCTTCCCTGTGTCTCTCCCCCCCTTCCCTGTGTCTCTCCCCCCTTCCCTGTGTCTCCCCCCCCCCTTCCCTGTGTCTCTCCCCCCCTTCCCTGTGTCTCTCCCCCCCCTTCCCTGTGTCTCTCCCCCCTTCCCTGTGTCTCTCCCCCCTTCCCTGTGTCTCTCCCCCCTTCCCTGTGTCTCTCCCCCCTTCCCTGTGTCTCTCCCCCTTCCCTGTGTCTCTCCCCCTTCCCTGTGTCTCTCCCCCCTTCCCTGTGTCTCTCCCCCCTTCCCTGTGTCTCTCCCCCCTTCCCTGTGTCTCTCCCCCCTTCCCTGTGTCTCTCCCCCCTTCCCTGTGTCTCTCCCCCCTTCCCTGTGTCTCTCCCCCCTTCCCTGTGTCTCTCCCCCCCTTCCCTGTGTCTCTCCCCCCTTCCCTGTGTCTCTCCCCCCCTTCTCTGTGTCTCCCCCCCCTTCCCTGTGTCTCCCCCCCTTCCCTGTGTCTACCCCCCCCTTCCCTCCCTCTCTTTCCCCCCCCTTCCCTCCCTCTCTTTCCCCCCCTTCCCTCCCTCTCTTTCCCCCCCTTCCCTCCCTCTCTTTCCCCCCCTTCCCTCCCTCTCTTTCCCCCCCTTCCCTCCGTCCCTCCCCCCCTTCCCTCCGTCCCTCCCCCCCCTTCCCTCCGTCTCTTCCCCCCCTTCCCTCCGTCTCTTCCCCCACCTTCCCGCCGTCTCTTCCCCCACCTTCCCCCACCTTCCCGCCGTCTCTTCCCCCACCTTCCCTCCCCTCCCCTCCATCTCTTCCTCCTCTCCCCTGTGTGTCTTTCTTCCTCTCCCCTGTGTGTCTTTCCTCCTCTCCCCTCCTTTGTGTGTCTTTCTTCCTCTCCCCTCCTTTGTGTGTCTTTCTTCCTCTCCCCTCCTTTGTGTGTCTTTCTTCCTCTCCCCTCCTTTGTGTGTCTTTCTTCCTCTCCCCTCCTTTGTGTGTCTTTCTTCCTCTCCCCTCCCCTGTGTGTCTTTCTTCCTCTCCCCTCCCCTGTGTGTCTTTCTCCCTCTCCCCTCCTTTGTGTGTCTTTCTTCCTCTCCCCTCCTTTGTGTGTCTTTCTTCCTCTCCCCTCCCCTGTGTGTCTTTCTTCCTCTCCCCTCCCCTGTATGTCTTTCTTCCTCTCCCCTCCCCTGTGTCTCTTTCTCCAATGGAGCGTTACACACTTACCAGATTTATTATAGTTGATGACACAAGTCAGACTTTAAGGTCATCACACAATATACTTTTACTTTTACCTTTGGAAACTTTTTACATGTTGTATCGTCGGTGATTGTAACCTCTCTGTGAACTATAACATTTTCGTACATTCTCTTAGTGAGCACTGGTGGTGCTCTATAAGTAGGAAATAATTGCAATAAATATTATGTATTGCTTATTTGTGCAGCATTATTCAAACTTCCATCACTGATACACATATTTCTTCTTCCTCTTTTCTAGGTACATGATGCTGATTGATGGCAAAGATGAAGTATTTATGATTGACCGGGACAACTCCGTATTTCAAGTAACTAACCTTGAATTTCCATTTAGAAAAGATCTTCGGCTTCACTTGACAAACACTCTTTTAGATGGGGTAAGATCTTGCAGGCTTCATGTAAATTATTAACTAACAGTTGTTTTTTTCTTTATTTGTGACCGGTAAACGTTTATTTGATAGTGCAGTATAGTTTAATTGTCACTTTGATTATTTTCCCATTTAACGTAAATGTCTTTACAGTTATTTTAATCATAGGTAACAGTTAAGCAGCATCTGGCCTAAATATTTAGAATAGGTCACCGTGCTTGCAGAGAACACAAATCCAAAATGTTTAAACCTATATTCTCTATAAGCTTATCACTTTATTCTATATATAGCATAGTCTGTCCATTTTAAACACACAGATCATTGCATCATAGTTACTACTTTGTAAAAATGCAACCATTGTGGTACATATTGTTTTAAATGTATTGTTTTTTTGGGAGCAAAAAGCTTGAAATTACACAACATGTTTTCAGAATCTAAAAATAAATAAATGTAGCTTCTATTTTAACACATTTATGTGGAATCTGCCATTTTGGTTTCAGGAGATAAACTTCCTGAGGAGGGAAGAAACACTTCCTATGCATTCAATGTGCACAATTGGAATTTGGCTAGTGCTTTTAATTGCATGTAAAAGTTACCAAATATAAGTTTGTGGTTTATTTTTGTATTTTTGCTTTCTAAAACATATTATATTTAGTTTTTAAAATATGATTTGGGATAGTTGTTTTACCACAGTGGTTATTAAATACCATTTAAAATGCATTATTTAATAAGGAAATGTTGAGTTTAGTTCTATGGCTGATCTATCTATCTATCATTCATTCATTCATGCCTCTGTGTTTGTTAAAGTCAGTTCTATTCCTTATGATGTATGGAAAAAATATATATTGTTACATGTCTGCACTATTTTTTCACATTGTTTTGAATGTATACCTTTTTAATTTAGATCCCACAGCTCAGTTTTTATTTTTTTATTTTTCTGCTGGCTCCTGTTGTTAATTATTTGTTGTATATATTAAGGAAGTGCATTCCTTTTATATGAAATTAAATATTGCTTATGTTTCAGTGTTTCTGAAAGTATTCAGTAAAGATAAAATGTGTGGTTCCTAAATATTGTCCAGATCTAATGAGAAGGGCCGCAACTGATGTAAGCCCACTAGATACTAATACTACATTGACTGCAGACAGATAACACATAGTATTTAAGGTTGGGAAAAGACGTTTAGTCCATCAAGTTCAACCTTTTAACATCTGCTTTGTTCTGCAATATGCAGATTAATTGATCCAGAGGAAGGCAAAAAAAAAAAAAAAAAACTAAGTGAAACCTTGCCATGAATTCCTTCCTGACCCCAGATACTGGAGATAGGACTCCTCCCTGGATCAAGACTCCATCTCTAATTAATTAACCAAGATAAACCTGAAAGCTCTTTTTATGTAAAAATATATCCAATCCCTTTTTAAAATGATCTATTGAATCCGTTGTCACCACCTCCCTTGTGAGCAAATTCCACAGATTAACTACCCTTACTGTGAAGAACCATTTTCTTTCTTTAAGGTGGGATCTTTTTATTTCTAACCTCAAAGGATGTTTTGGCACACAAAGCTCCCTTGACCAATCTTTTTACTGACTATTTATATAGGGTAATCACATCCCCTCTTGGACGCCTTTCTTCTAGAGAAAATACGTTTTTAATTTGGTTAGTCTTTCTTTATAATTTAGCCCCTCCATTCCCCTTATTATTTTTGTTGCCCTTCTTTTTACTTTTTCCCGTTGTCAAATGTTTTTTTTATGAAGTAGTGCCCTAAACTGTACTGCATATTTCAAATGAGGGGGTACTAGGGATTTGTATAGTGGCAGCATTATATTTGCTTCCCTTGCTTCTATACCCTTCTTAATACAGGCTAGTATTTTATTTGCCTTTGCAGCTGCTGCTTGGCATTGAGAACTGTTACGTAGGTGGTTGTCCACAAGCATTCCCAAATCCCTTTCAATATCTGATACCCCTAGATTTGCTTCATTAAGTTTATAAATTGCATGGCTATTTTTCCTTCCCAGATGCATAACCTTACACTTATTCATATTAAATCTTATCTGCCATTTAATTGCCCATTTCTCTAATTTATGCAAATCCCTTTGGAGGGAAAGTACATCATTTTCTGATTTCATTACCTTGCACAAGGTGTCATCAGCAAAAATGGAGACAATACTTTCCAATCCTGCTTCTAAGTCATTAACAAATATGTTAAAAAGGAGAGGACCTAATACTGAACCCCGAGGTACCCCACTTACCACATTAGTCCAATCTGAGTATGTTCCATTTACAACAACCCTTTGCTTCCTGTCTTTTAGCCAGCTCTCAATCCATGACCTATCCCTCATAAAGCCATGTTGGCTCCTACTTATAATCCTGTTTGAATAGGCATATTCTTGTATATTATCCCTTATTAACCCTTCTAAAAGCTTTCCCTCTACAGAAGTTAGGCTTACAGGTCTAGAATTCCTCAGATTCGCTCTTGCTCCCTTCTTAAATATAGGTATCACCTCTGCCTTTCTCCAATAATCTGGTAGAGACCCTGTGGTGAGTGAATCTTGAAAAATTAGATATAATGGTTTGGCTATTACAGAACCCAGTTCTCCCAGTACCCTTGAATGTATTCCATCTGGACCTGGGGCTTTAACATTTATTTTATCCAACCTCTTTTGGATTTCTTCCTGCATTAACCAGTTATTTGGTGAAGGTAGTGTAGCCCCATTATGTTGCAGTGTTCCAACCCCTGGTACCTCCCTTGTGTGTAATGAAGAAAATAACCTATTTAGCTCATCTGCCTTTTCCTGGTCACTAATTTTCAGATGGGTTGTGTCACATTGTAATGTTCCTATAGCTTCCTTCCTGGCCTTCTTCCCATTTATATACTTAAAAAAATATTTTAGGGTCAGTCTTTCCCTCCTTTGCAACTAATTTTTCATTTTCTATTTTAGCCAGTCTAATAGCCCTTTTGCAAGCCTTAGTGATTTCCATGTACTCATGTAAAGCAGTCTCTGTCCCCTCTTTTTTGTTTAATTTAAATGCCTGTTTTTTTTCTCTGTATCTTGATATTTAAATCATTGTTAAGCCACGTTGGATGTAATTTACTCATTTTACTTTTATTCCCACATGGTATATGTTGATAAGTATGTATATTTAGTAAGGATTTAGATGTTGTCCATTTATGTTCAATATTCCCAGTCTATACGTTGTATTGCTGCCCTTAGACCGTTAAAATCTGCCCTTTTAAAATTAAGAGTTTTTGTTGGCCGTTTACAGTTTTGTTTTTTTAATTCAATCTCAAATGAGACTGTGTTGTGATCACTGCTTCCCAACGGTTGCCCTATTTCAACATTGGATACTATATCAATATTATTTGTTATGACTAAATCCAAGATAGCTTCATTTCTAGTAGGCTCTTGTATAACCTGGGCCAGATAATTATCCCTGAGTGTACTCCAGAACCTGCTTCCTTTACCCGTTCACTCATACAGTTTTTTTTAGGTTAGTTAAAATCTCTCATTATTAGAACTTGCCCATGCTTAGCTGCATTTCCAATCTGTAACAATAATTGCAGTTCCTCACTTTCAATTATATTTTGGGGTTTATAGCATACTCCTACCAATATTCTTTTAGAATTTGCTAATCCAATATTTAACTCGACCCACAAACATTCAATATTGCTGCTAGTTCCACCATAAATATCTTCTCTGATTATAGGCCTAAATTCAAGCTTAACATACAGACAAATCCCTTCTCCCCTTTTACCATTGACCCTAATTTTCCTAAATAGGTTATAACCATCCAGATTAACAGCCCAGTTAGGAGTCATCCCACCATGTTTCATTAATGCTTATTAAATCCCATTTCATATTAACTGCTAATAATTTGAACACTCCCATTTTTCTGACAAGCTTCCGTCATTAGCAATCATACACCTTATGCTATGAGTTTGTAGTTCTGGAGTGCCTACCACTATACTTGAGTTACTTAGCAATACCTCCCTATTGACTATAATAACCCTCCCCCCATCTCCTCCCACATGACTAGTTAATTAATTCCTTACCCCCTCTACACTTACTACCCCCTTTCTTCTATCTAGTCCCACCCCCATCTACTAGTTTAAAAACTCCCCCTGCCGTTCTACCATCCTTTCTCTTAGCACAGCAGCTCCCTCATCATTAAGGTGCAATCCATGCCTGCTATAGAGATTGTACCCAAGTGAGAAGTCAGCCCAGTGCTCTAAAAACCCCAAACCCTCATCAGTGCACCACTTTTTTTTAGCCACATATTAACCTCCCTAAGCTCCATCTGTCTCGCTGGGCTAGTACATGGCACTGGAAGTACCTCAGAAAATACTGCCTTGGAGGTCCTTGCCTTAAGCTCATTCCCTAATTCTCTAAAATCATTCTTAAGGTACTTCATCTTTCAATAACTTTGCCACTGGTACCAATATGTACTGTAATGGTCTGCCCCCCAGAGGCTGGTGTGTATACTCAGCACTAGGACAAGAGCTAATCCCTGAAGCAGTACTCACACTAGGAAGTGTTGAGTTAAATTTGAGGAGTAATCCGGCCCAGCTGGGAGCTGCTTTAAAAGGTCTACTGAGCAAACAGCAGTTAGTTCAGGCTGGGTGTGGAACCAGAGAGAGAGAGAGAGAGAGAGAGAAAGATGCAGGGTTTGCAGAGTGTCCAGGGCTGCTGCCAGCAGCCGCACTGAAAGTTGGAGGAACAAAGCCAGAAGCTTTGAGTAAAGAGCCTGCATCTAGAAAGCGTGTTGGACCCAGAGAGAGTGCGAGGACTGCTGAGCACCAAGCAGGGAGCTCTGCCTTTGCTGCCTTCCCACTCGTCCAGTAGAACTGTTCTCCTGGCTGTTAGAGGGTACGGCTCTATCTAGCATTGCCATTCCTGATTGGATGTCTCCAACAGTTTCACTCAATTTGGCAAATCTGTTGGTGTTTGCCAACTCAGAATTGGCCTGCCTCCTCCTGTTCCCCCTTATTTACCTTCTAACTGTAACCCAGCTACCTCCCTGGACATCCGCACTAGCCCTAGCTCCACCCTCCATGCTAGGCCCAGCTAAACTGTGCTCAGTGAGCACAAACCCTCTTTCCAGTGGAGCAATATCACAAAGTGCTACAATTCTCCTCTCCAGTTCCCCAATTTGAGCTTCCAGAGAGGCAACACACCTCTCACAGAGGAATAGACTCTGGAACAGTTGTTCCAGTAGTTCATACATGTGACAGGATGTACAGTGATTGAGGTTGTCACTGGACAAAAAAATATATTACAATTTGACCCTTTTCTTTGAACTCCTTCCTGCAAACAGTAACACACAGGACCCAAACTTATATACAAGTTTTACCCAGGCACAAACACTCCGCTCTCACCTGTACCAAATCACTGCACACTGAAACTAAACACACTTTACTTGTAAAATCAGATGCCAATGATAATAATAATCTGCAATAAAATATAATCTATACATAAATAAATATTTTTTGACCGTAACATTATAATGTTTTGAAAAAGTAAAATGTAAGAATGTATTCAATAAACTAACAACACTAGTGATTGAAAAAGGGCCAAATGTGCTCTGTATACTCGGCTGTCAGGTTGATGGAAACAATTCTGAAATGAATTGCTGCTGTAAGTACATAGAGCATGTGGATGTGAGAAGTCTGTACCGTCAAATCTTTTTGTAGATTAATGGGTTTAGGTGAAGCTCATTTGACTACATGGCAACTGGGTTTAAACTTAATGTTGTGAGAGATCGTAAGGGCAATGAGATGCAGAAAAAATGTCACCACTCTGGGTCAGCTCAATTATGTTATCAAATCCCAGACGTTGGGAAGACTTTAACTGATTCCTACCACATGTGGACTGTATTTGGATGCATATAAGCATGCTGTGTAATTGTGTAGGGAGTGTGAGGATAGCATCTTCCTGAGCAATAAATAAAATGGCTTAAGTGAAAACCCTTGAGTGGAATAATCAATATCTAGTTAGAAAGCTCTCCTAAATATAATATGCAGGAACAGATTGCCAATATAGCATCTGTAAAGTGAAATTTCCAGAAATCGACAGCAAACAACTTGGAGTGAAGATAATGTCCTAAGAAGTTAATAAACATGGTGTCTAGTATTTTTTTAATTCAGGTACGCCTTTCTTCAATCCAGCATGCTTTTGTGTAGTGTGTATTATTGATTTTTACAGTAAAGCCTCTATTTGTGTGGTTTTGGCAGTAATGGATAGATGGAATTGAAATATCCTCTTCTGTTGCATTAAGAAATGTCTTGAATGAAGAACAAAGACTCTAATTGGTTGATGTAATATTGGATTGATTTAATTGATAATTGCCCCATTGCTTTCACCTCATTTTAACTTTCACTTGAAAAATGTCATAGATTCTAGATTTGTAATCATCCTGATTTCCTTTGGATTCTTAAAGGAACAAAAAATGTCAGTCTTAGGTTTGCTTACAGACTCGCTGCTGACTGCTCCTGATCATTCCAAGCTTTATGGTTTTACTTGCTTTCAGGAATGTAATCAGCCATTTAGTGTTACCTGGAAGCAGACCGGCATGAGTGACTGAGCCAGTGCAGTGTTGGAGTTACATTCCCCGGGTTCAGCACCGCACCTACCAGCCAATCATACCTGTGTGTAAGTGAGGAGTGAAAGCTGCTGCTGCTAGAACAGCCCTATGACAAATATATACTTATCAGAGGATCCTGTGCAGCTAATATAGGTCTTTCAAGCAACCAGAAACTACATTTATTTGGCATCTACCAATCCCCGTGGGTGCTGGTTAACGGAGTAGTTTTTCTTATTCTTTAAAAAATAATTTACCAATTATCAAGTTTAAGTTATTCAAAGTACTATATAGAGAAACAATGAACACATTGGTCTTGTGCTTGACCAGTTTTATCTCCAAATCTTCTGTGGACAGTAAAATGCAATTTCACTTTTCATCAGCTTACAGGATTTAAGGTTTCTCAAGCTTTTGTTTTACATCCGTAGATGGTAACATTTGAAGTCGTAGGAAAGGTTTTATTTTGACAATAATTCCATTAAGTTCATTTTGTGTACGCAGTGCTCTACTGTGGAAACAACTTCTGTATTGGATAAACGCAGTTCCTTGTGTTGATATCTGTCGCCTGCTCTTTCAGGTTTGACCAATTTTTGCAGTTCTGTCAGAAATGTTTGAGTTTTCCAGATTTTGCCTTTACTTCAGCTTTACTTGATTTTTTTAAACTGTGAAAATCATCTACATTTAAATTGTGATTTTTGCATTATTGTTTTGGATAATAATGTTGGATATTTTCTAAAAAGCAATTATAGCAGAGCAAATCTTTTTGTTATCTGGTGACATATTTTCATGACCAGAAAGAATCCTAATGCCTGTGATGTACATTTTGTAGCCTCGTTTTTGTTTTTTTTCGGCTGCCATTTTTTTGTCTCTTAAATTTGTGTGCAACCTCACTTCCAGACGTCCTGGCTGTCCCCCTGTGATGTTTTGTGTTTGTTTTTATTTTTTGTGTTCTTCGTGTTTTTGGGTGTGCGCAGTTCGGCCGTTAACTTAGTATTTTTTGTACCTCATTTTTTTTTTTTCTTCAAAGTGCCGCGGGTCGTATTTTTTTATTGTTCTAAGTGCGGCTTTCCTTTGCAAAGTGTTACGGGCCGTAGTTTTTGTAGCCGATTTTTACAAAGTGCTACTGGTCTCGTGCTGTGAATTGTGTAATTGATCGTTGTGTTGATCTGTAGTCCCGTGGTTCGTAGGTATGATGCTTAAGTCGTGTGTGGGGTCATAGGGATGAGCGCCTATAGCGCTCATCTCCACCAGCGCAGTGAGTGCCTTTGGAGCTCCCTGCTTAAGTCCTACGGGGTTTGCGAGCCTGCAGTTTTAACATTATGTTACCAATGGATTTTGGCAGGCCCGCGCTGCTGAGAACTATATATGTGCACCAACAGTGGTTAAAGGAAGGTGGTCCTTTCCAAAGTATTTACTGTTATTTTGAAGACAAAATTGCTCGAAATTTGCCTGACACAGTTGAACCATTTGATGCATTGCTCATTGATAACAGCAGCATATTAATAAAGGCTTCACATTGAAACAAATTGTTTCAAATTGGTCCTATTTTCTGTAGAATATATTGTGATATTTTTGTGAACATGTTATGACTTTACACACAGAAGTAATAGTAAATTTCCTCTGAGATTCTTTAATTGCCATTTATAGGCATATTATACGGAGGCTCTTTTTTTGAGATCCTGTGTTCTGATATTTAAATAGTTACATAAGCTAGGCCTGTCTCTCTTGCGACTCGTTTATATTTAAGGACATTCACCTTTTCACAGTATTCTTGATTAAAACTAAAAGGACGCCTTCCTAGTACAGGGCTGAGTAGGTTCCATTATCAGATAGTGAATACTCTATCCTAACGCATTGTACGCTTTCTGATGTGCATCATGTTTCTAAAACATCCTCTTCAAAGCTGTTCTTTTTTGTCAGATGCCTAAATGTGCTCCTGCTAAAGTTGGCAGAAATTGTGGACATTCACACAAGTAAAAACAAGAAAGCAGCTGAAGGGAGACTTAGACAAATTATCTCTCTGGGGATTGGATCTTAATGAGGCGTTGCACGTAGGGGAGATTATCCGTCACCTTGATGATGACGTCTGACACTTACGCTTTATTTTCTTGTCCCAGCAGTAAATGTTCTTCTCTGGTAATATTGGTCTTGAAGTCGTGAGAGTGGCCTTTTTTGAGGATAATAGTTAAAAAATAATAATTTATGATTTTTTGAATGGTGTTTTATCACTTTATTCTATATCATATGGCCTATGGTCTAATCTAACTTACTGTAAAAAAAAAACAAAAAACAAACAAACAGATCAATGCATTTCATACCCAAGTAATCCAACATAGGATTTGCTGAGCCAGTTTCCTATATTTAAGTTGCACCTGTAAAAATGTAGAAGCGGTAAGATCTTTAGTGATCTTTTACAAATCTGAAACAGATGGAACACATATTAATATTATGGCATTCGTACTGAATGTTAATTTAAGATTATGTATACTTGAATGGAATGGTGGATCCAGAAAGCAGTAGGTGCTGGCATGTTTCATTCTTTTGCTAAATTAGTTAATTGATGTGGTATATGATGTCATCTCTAAGTTATGACTCCTTATGTTTGTTTTGTGTGGCCCATGAAACCTATTACAAGTGCTTGATAACACAGTGGTAGGTCCTGTTTCTTTAAACATAAATACATTTGTTCAGATATTGGCCCCAGTCATGTAATGCCTCTTTGTAGTACTGTACTATAACTTACTGAGGCAACTTAACCGTCCTTGCCTTCTTTTGCAGATTCCTTAATTTGTAACGTAATCTTCCTAAGTGTACAATGGCAGATGAAATTAAAATAAATAGTAACATGCTTTATCTTTATCTTTTTTCTTTTTAAAGGAAATGATTATTGACAAGGTTAAAGGTCAAGTGGTGCCACGTTATTTGATATATGACATCATCAAATTCAATGTAAGTATATTCCATATTTTTTATTCTATTAATTACACTGCAAAAAAAAAGAATTCACTTTTATGTTGAGTGTTCATATGATTCACACACATAATGTGCTATATCGGTGTAGCCAATATGCTGACCTGGATCTGAATTGGGACCTCCAGCCACTTTCTTACGGACCTCCATTGCAGAAATAAATGTATTACATAACCCAACTGAAGCTTGCAATGCCTTTAAATAAGCTATTATATGCTGTTCTTTCCACGTCGTCATTGTTAATCCATTATATTACAAAAATGTGTTTGTGTATCCATTTTTAAGACATTCAGATCATTATGAAATATGTAAAAAAATAAGTGACTACCCTGTGCTAGAACCTACACTTCTGTAAATTATGTATTTTATTGACAATGCAGTTTTGAGGTTAAAATGTTGTAATCCAAATAACTACATTCTGCAAACAACTGGCAGATGGTGAAAGGATGTTTTTTCCTTATCTTCCCTTCTCTACTTATTTACGTACTATTGATTTAGGAGGAAGAATAATGCTTCTTGGCAGCATTCTGATACTGATTTCTTAAAGGGGGAAAATACTGCAAAAGGATAAATAAACAAGTTCAAATGTTATAGTTTTTGTACTGCCGTTCTGCTTTCCCTAATGGTATAGTTTTGCTGTGTGAGTTTTGGGAAAATATAGTTACATAAGAAGCATATCATTTTATCCAGTAACTTGTATTGCTTATATATCCATTCATATGAGCTCTTACATATGCATTTTACTTAGCTAATTTATTTATTTAATCCATTAATCAGTGGGAGCTGAGGCCTAGGAATAAATTAGTTATTGTGCTTTAAACTAACTTAATTGTACAGTTACCCTATTTAACAGACTCAGATGCTTGAAAACAAGAGAGTGGCGGATTAAAAAAAAAAAAATTTTTTTTTATTAAATCCGATTTAAATGGTCATTTCAAGAATGTATAGTACCATATAAAAAAACATAGTCCAGTATGGATTATGGCTTAATAACTCCTTTTTATGGCTTATCAAGTGCCGTAATGGAGATGAGTGGGCTGCCTCATCGATGCCTGTAAGCGGCAGTCTTTGAAAGCTCAGGTGAATAAAAGAAGGCAATTTGTATAATTTCTTATGGAAAATGGAGCTAGATGTTGTAGAAATAGGAGTTATTGAACTCTAATTATCTGACTCTCCATACCATAATTGAGACGGACAATTTAGAACCTTTCTGCTTTCTCATTACAACACAAATCCAATAATCGTGGATGAAGTCATGGAAATGAGAAATACAAATACTGAATGGGGAGACATTATATTTCATAGGAGCAAATCCTTTCATTTCAAGTCAACCCCTTCACTTCCAGAGAGGTTTTCAGTAGGATATGAACTCAATTATTGTCAGCGCCTCACAATAGAGTCTTTAAAAGGCTTAATTCAAACAGTCCTTCCACTTCTTTATACTTTGCATTGATACAGTAACTCAGGGGTAGTCAATTATTTTAAAAACATATTTTTATTTTTACACAGTTCATCTAGGTGTGAATGTCTTATTGAAAATGAAGTGACAAATACATGTGATGCAGAATAGCTACTTCTTTGTTTATAAAAAAGATACCCAGTGGTCCCTGTTCACATCAGCCAGGTATCTTGAATAATGGCCTTGCAGTTAGCATTGAGCAGCAAAGTTCTTCTTCGTAACCAGCCGTACAAAATGCTTTTGTGGGTTTTTATAAAAAAAACAAAAAAAAAATGCACATTTTATATACACCATTTGGCCCTTCACATCAGGTCACCCCTTGAAGTTAGAAAAAAAAAAAAAAAGATTTCACCTAAAAGCAAAAAGGGGTCTTCACATTAAGGGTGGTCATATTGGGGAACTGACTATGAAAGGAGGATGTGGCAGACGATTCAATAGGTAACTTTAGAAAGGAGTTGGATGAATTTTTGAATAAAAGGACCTACAAAGATATGGTGGAACGCTATAATAGGCCCAGTGAGAATCAGGAAATACTTTTTTCCCTTGTGAGACAATTGACAATGTTTCAATGCAGTTTCTTGTTTGTTATCTTTAAAATTTAGCAGGGGGCTTTACATATGTGTTGATGGTTAGGTAATGCTGTAGACTACAAGTTTGCAAGTTTTCAATCTTGTGTCAGTGCACTTTGTACATTTAATTTTAAGCTCAAAGACAGGGCCCTCTTTTGCAATGTGTGTTAAAGTTGTTTTTGCCTTAGAAAAGTTAATAAAGAATATGTTGGCGCATTACAAATGAGGCGTAATAATAAAAATGTAGATGTAATATTATCACCTTCATCAGATCTGTACATTTATTGTGCGTCTGTGGAAGTAAAGTTGTTTTAAAGTATTCCACAACTTCTTACCAATTCAGATGAGGTTGTTGTGTCATGTGAAGAGGGTCATTCAGTTGTCAGCCCAAATACATATAATTTTAATAAGGGCCCCAGTTACTAATAAAAATGCTTTGATGTTTAATGTTGAAGAACAAGTTTTATTTACAGGTTTATTTTTTTTTTGTGGTAAGTGCTTGGTTTGCTAGGAGCAGAAGAGAGATTGGAATTGTTCTAGCTGTATTTAAAAGTTAAGCATCAGAACGTTATTTCATTTCTTCTTTATTACGTAAGTGAATCCCTGGGTAATGAGATGTTTGGATCCCTGAAGTAACATCAGGCTAATATATTTAAGTTTCCCTGCATATAAAAACATTGTGAAGCCTATAAATGGGGACAACATGCCTTACATATAACTATATGCAAATTGAGTTTATTTTTCTGTTCTTTAATAACTTTTATCTCCTATAAACAGATATTGTCATCCATCAATTTAGCCTATGGCCATCATCCTTGCCTTTGAATGCAATATGCATAAAACATTGCCTTAAATCCTTATAATTTAGTTTTTTTTATCACATTTTGCTTCCCATTACAAACCTCATTTAGAAATGTTGAAGACTTCTTGTCGTGTGTGAGCTTTCATTTCCTGATGTATTTCTATCCTTATCTGCAAAATGCAACATGAAAATATTCCTGCACGAACAGTTCCCAAATCAAAGCACTTAGCTGAGAACTTAATTTACCTGATGTTTGAGCCACAAGCAGCACCCAGCAGTAGTCAGGTTTTATACCGGTGACTTAGCAAATGAATTGGTCAAATAGTGAGTCAATTTATACATTGGTTTTATAAATAGGTTATTTTGTTCTCTTGCTCTTTTAGTATATTTCTAAAGCGTGACATTTTAGGTACTTCTTCACCTTTCTTTCATTTTTATTTACAGTTTTAGTTTGTTTTTATAGTTTATAATGAAAAGTTCTAGCAAGCATTTAAAATTCCATATTTTAAGCATTGCAGTTTTATGTTGTGTTTAGAAATAGGCGATTCACAATTTAGAAAATTAGAGCTAAAGTGAAATCCTTTAATTATCATTTTTGCTAAGCAAATAGTCAATTTAAAAAAATGGGAGGAAAGCTTTAATCGGTTAAGGCCTTTCTTTATCATTTCAGGTATGTTTAAATTAAAACAATCTTTTGACAATGCTTGTGTAAGTGCAGAATGGAAAATATGAAGAGAATGGAAGGCCCTAGTGCAAAAACAATGTTTTTGGCCACCTCTGGGGCTTACAAAAAATGTTTAGCGCTGGGAAAACCAAATCACTTAGTGCTCCTCCCCCAGATCCATTTTCATAACAGCAAACGTTGGCAGCACCCTTAATGATTGCTGCTCTACCCCCAAGACCATATATATATATATATATATATATATATATATATATATATATATATATATATATATATATATATATATATATATATATATATATATATATATATATATATATATATATATATATAGTTCACCACAGCAATAATTTATAATATGGTGGGCAAAAGAGCGATAGAAGCCCTCCACTGTACAGTAAATAAATAGTACGTCTGCGTTCACATTTGAATGTCTAGAACAAGTTACAAAAAACCTGCTTCCAGCTCAGAATTCCAAGAAAAACAGTTAGTACACTGCATTCTGGGAAGTTGAGCTGGGACGTGCAAATGTACCCACAGATGCCTCGCTCTGCAATTCATAGCCATTATCAAACATGGCTTCCTTTAAGCTTATGCATGAGTATCCTATCCATGTACAGCTGTTTGAAGCTTACTGGCTTTCATCAGGATGGAGCGGGATCTCACTTTGTGTTGTGGACCTTTATGAGTAGGTAGTTCACCACAGCAACCATTTTTGATAATGGCTATGGTTTGAAGAGTGAGGCATTTGTGAGCACATTTGCATGTCCCAGCTCAACTTCCCAGAATGCAGTGTAATAACTGTTTTTCTCGGGAACTCTGAGCTGGAAGCAGGTTTTTTAACTTGCTTTAGACATTCAAATGTGAACACAGATGTACTTTTTGTTTACTGTACTACTGTACGGTGGAGGGCTTCTATCGCTCTTTTGCCCAACATATTAAAAATGATTGTTGTGGTGAACTACCTACTCATAATTTCCACAACACAAGCTGAGATCCTGCTCCATGCTGATGATAGCCAGTAAGCTTGAAACAGCTGTACATGGATTGGATACTCAGCCTGTGTTTATTCCAACCTTGGCTTTGCATTAAAGCTGTGCAATACCGCATGCATAAGCTTAAAGGAAGCCATCTTTGATGATGGCTACGGAATGAAGAGCGAGGCATTTGTGGGCATATTTGTGTGTCCCAGCTCAACTTCCCAGAATGCAGTGTAATAACTGTTTTTCTCGGAACTCTGAGCTGGAAGCAGGTTTTAACTTGCTTTAGACATTCAAATGTGAACACAGATGTACTATGTATTTACTATATATATATATATATATATATATATATATATATATAAATGGTTTACACTCTCGCACACAGCCTATTTTCACTAAACACTTCACACATTGCTGACAATTACACATTAGTTCAGCAACAGTGCAAATGTACATTGTATGCTGCAGGAAAATCAAAACCGATTGTTATCTCTTCACGATATTGATTGCTGGATATATTAATTACAAATAGGTTAAGTGTATTCATTCATGTATGTGTATATATATATATGAAGAGTGAGGTAGCCGTGAATGTCCAGTAATCCAGATGAATAATCAGAGTATTGCAGTATATAGTGATACCTTTTTTATTGGACAAACATATTCATAGGTTTCATGACGAGCTTTCGAGAGCGTTCCTCTCTTTGTCGAGTCAGAGTCAATACTGATTATAGAATCACAAATACAGCAAAAAAAATCCAGGATTAACAAATAATGTTCTGATCAGCCAGCCGTGCAAGTGTGTGGGGGTGCAGACCAGAGTAAGTAAATTGGGGTCGTAAATAGTTTTACATCTAAGGAACCATAGGGCTGTAACCAAACTCAGGATGAAGGCAGAGAACAAAAAGTCAAAAAAAAAAAAAAAAAAAATCAATAAACACACATATATATTTCCAAGCATGAATGTTGGAGGTTATAAGAAATTTTGATAATGAGATAAGAATTCAATGTCGATATTAAGTCCTGACTTATTACTGTTGAAGAACATAATCATTTTAATTTCAAATGTCTTTCTTTCCTTAGTGTTTTTAAAAAAACCTTTGAGTATTTTGATTTTGAGATTTTTCATGGAGTGGTTATTCTGGGTGAAATGGTGTCCAACTGGAGTACAGTAAGTCTCCTCATTGTGCTTATTGATGGAATGTCTGTGTAGATTCATCCTCATATGTAATTTCTGGCTGGTTTCTCCAATGTAGCAGCCTCTCTCACATGCAGTACATTGTATCATGTAGACTACATTGGATGACGTACAAGAATATGATCCTCTGATGTTATAGGTTTTCTTGTTGTGCGTGGCTGTGTCCTCTTTGCAGATGTGTTGACACAATTTACACCGATTTTTATTGCAAGGTTTTGTGCCGTTTTCTATGTTAAGCTCTTCATTGGCCAATCTACTGTTCACCAATGTTTGTCTGAGATTTGGTGGCTGCCTAAATGCAAGAATGGGGGGTTTGGGGAATATATGTTTTAATTCAGGGTCCTCTGTTAGCAGTGGTTGTAGATCCTTAAATATTTTGCGGATTCCTTCTAGATCCGGATGGTATGTGGTTACCAGAGGTGTACGTGAGGTTATTTCTTTAGTTTTGTATTGCAGCAGGTGTTCCCGGGGTGTTTTAATGGCAGAGTTTACTTTCTGTGTTATGACATTAGGTTTGTAGCCCTTTCTCCTGAAGGAGTCAGACAGGGTTTTTAAATGTTTATCGCGGTCCTCATTGTTAGAACATATGCGGTGGTATCGGATGGCTTGACTATAGATAATCGCTTTTTTAGTGTGTGTGGGATGGAAGCTTGAGCTGTGGAGATAACTGCATCTGTCTGTAGGTTTCCTGTATACCGATGAGTTAAGTTTACCATTGGTGATGGATATGGTGGTGTCCAGAAAGTTAACCTGTTCTGCAGAGTAATCTATTTTAAATTTAATAGATGGGTGGAAGGTATTAAAGGCAGTGTGGAAGTCTCTCAGCTTTTTTTCTCCCTCTGTCCATATGATGAACAGGTCATCTATATAACGGTGGTATCTGTACGGTTTGTGGATATATGTGGACAGGAATCGCTGTTCAAGGTCAGCCATAAATAGATTGGCATATTGTGGTGCCATTTTAGTCCCCATTGCGGTCCCCATTATTTGCAGGTAAACCTGTTCATTGAAGGTGAAGTAATTGTGGGTCAGGATATATTCTAGTATTTTGGCGATGGTATCAGGGTTATATTTGCAGTTCGGAGTGTGTGTTGAGAGGAATTTGAGGCATGCCTCAGTGCCATCTTTGTGGGGGATGTTGCTGTAAAGCGATTCAACATCCATGGTTACGAGTAGTGTGTTAGCAGGTAGTTCTTTAATCTGACTGAGTCAGATTAAAGAACTACCTGCTAACACACTACTCGTAACCATGGATGTTGAATCGCTTTACAGCAACATCCCCCACAAAGATGGCACTGAGGCATGCCTCAAATTCCTCTCAACACACACTCCGAACTGCAAATATAACCCTGATACCATCGCCAAAATACTAGAATATATCCTGACCCACAATTACTTCACCTTCAATGAACAGGTTTACCTGCAAATAATGGGGACCGCAATGGGGACTAAAATGGCACCACAATATGCCAATCTATTTATGGCTGACCTTGAACAGCGATTCCTGTCCACATATATCCACAAACCGTACAGATACCACCGTTATATAGATGACCTGTTCATCATATGGACAGAGGGAGAAAAAAAGCTGAGAGACTTCCACACTGCCTTTAATACCTTCCACCCATCTATTAAATTTAAAATAGATTACTCTGCAGAACAGGTTAACTTTCTGGACACCACCATATCCATCACCAATGGTAAACTTAACTCATCGGTATACAGGAAACCTACAGACAGATGCAGTTATCTCCACAGCTCAAGCTTCCATCCCACACACACTAAAAAAGCGATTATCTATAGTCAAGCCATCCGATACCACCGCATATGTTCTAACAATGAGGACCGCGATAAACATTTAAAAACCCTGTCTGACTCCTTCAGGAGAAAGGGCTACAAACCTAATGTCATAACACAGAAAGTAAACTCTGCCATTAAAACACCCCGGGAACACCTGCTGCAATACAAAACTAAAGAAACAACCTCACGTACACCTCTGGTAACCACATACCATCCGGATCTAGAAGGAATCCGCAAAATATTTAAGGATCTACAACCACTGCTAACAGAGGACCCTGAATTAAAACATATATTCCCCAAAACCCCCCATTCTTGCATTTAGGCAGCCACCAAATCTCAGACAAACATTGGTGAACAGTAGATTGGCCAATGAAGAGCTTAACATAGAAAACGGCACAAAACCTTGCAATAAAAATCGGTGTAAATTGTGTCAACACATCTGCAAAGAGGACACAGCCACGCACAACAAGAAAACCTATAACATCAGAGGATCATATTCTTGTACGTCATCCAATGTAGTCTACATGATACAATGTACTGCATGTGAGAGAGGCTGCTACATTGGAGAAACCAGCCAGAAATTACATATGAGGATGAATCTACACAGACATTCCATCAATAAGCACAATGAGGAGACTTACTGTACTCCAGTTGGACACCATTTCACCCAGAATAACCACTCCATGAAAAATCTCAAAATCAAAATACTCAAAGGTTTTTTTAAAAACACTAAGGAAAGAAAGACATTTGAAATTAAAATGATTATGTTCTTCAACAGTAATAAGTCAGGACTTAATATCGACATTGAATTCTTATCTCATTATCAAAATTTCTTATAACCTCCAACATTCATGCTTGAAAATATATATGTGTGTTTATTGATTTTTTTTTTTTTTTTTTGACTTTTTGTTCTCTGCCTTCATCCTGAGTTTGGTTACAGCCCTATGGTTCCTTAGATGTAAAACTATTTACGACCCCAATTTACTTACTCTGGTCTGCACCCCCACACACTTGCACGGCTGGCTGATCAGAACATTATTTGTTAATCCTGGATTTTTTTTGCTGTATTTGTGATTCTATAATCAGTATTGACTCTGACTCGACAAAGAGAGGAACGCTCTCGAAAGCTCGTCATGAAACCTATGAATATGTTTGTCCAATAAAAAAGGTATCACTATATACTGCAATACTCTGATTATTCATCTATATATATATATATATATATATATATATATATATATATATATATATATATATATATATATATATATATATATATATATATATATATATATATATATATATACATACACACACACAAAAAAATTACCAGGGGAGAGGATCGTAATGAGCCACAAAGGCGTTCAGCTTGGTTCTCACAATGAGCGCTGAGGGTGCTCAGAGGACCAAAAGTACACAAGTGGAGAGGCTCGCAATGAGTGCCAAAGCCAATCAGCGCACCCCTTGCAATGACTGACAAAGGTGCTCAGCGCGGGCCTCACAATCAGTGCACAGGGTGCTCAGACAACCAAAAGTAGAGCAGAGGAAAGGATCACAATGAGTGCCAAAGGCGTTCAGCGCAGCCCCTGCAATGAGCGCCTAAGGTCTCACAGCACCAAAATTACATAAGCGGAGAGGCTCATAATGAGTGCCGAAGACCATCAGCGCGGTGCTTACAATAAGCGCAGAGGGTGCTCAGAGGAGCAAAAGTACACCAGGGGAGAGGTTCGCAAAGAGCTCCGAAGGCGCTCATTGCGAGCCTCGCAATGACCGCCAAAGGCGGTCAGCGCATGGCTTGCAATGAGTGCCGAAGGTGCTCAGATGACCAAAATCCTTACATTGTGTGCCAAACAGCATTCCCAGCCTTACAATTTTATTGCCATAATTTTTTGATGGGCTTGTCGCTAGTTCATAATATTTTTGACAGAAACTTGATACTTTTTAAGGTTGAGGGTTAGACTTTATTTACAATTTACAGCTATGAGTCTAATAGAATATCGATCTTGTGTAATTTTAATTATTTAAAGCTCGTAATATTTGAGCTGTGCTAAAACCAATGGAGTTCTGGGGCGGGTTTTGCGGGCTTGGCTGGCACGTAATATTTGACAAACTCTGTACAGTGGATATAAAAGTCTACACACATTTTTTTAAATTGCAGTTTTTTGTGATGTAAAGCCAGAAGTCAAGATAAATCATTTCAGACAATGTTGTCCTCTTTAATGTGACTTTACAAACAACAAAATTCAAGAAAAACAAAACAAATTCATGATTATTAGGTAGCAAACTGATATTTAAAACACCCTTGTTTACATCATAAAAACCTACAATTTCTATCCACGGTACAGTTACAAATTTGAACTCTGTTTCCATAAAACTACGCAGAAGATATTAGTTCACTACAAGGCAAGTAAACATATACGCATCTACATATGCTTTGAAAGCATTTATCCAGCATAGGGGTTATGTGGCCCATTTGTGGATTCAAAGTACACTTTTGGGGCTAGGACATATAGGCTGACATATATAAGAAGACATATTTTTTTATACTGTACCTTATATGGTGTATCTACATTTATACCATTCTAAACAAGTCAGAAGTTAAAACTGCTACACAGTGTAAAAATCATTAACAAATGCCTATTCATTTTGTCGTCCTAGAATATAATTATCTCTGCTGCACCCATCTCTGGACATGCAACACTTTTTTACATTTTCAATGTCATGAGCAAATTATTTAGACAATTAACTGTGCTCTTTCCTGTATAATAATGCCATCATTCAAACTATTCTTTTGTCACAGCTTGCTGCCTCGATACTTACAGGGTAATTATGAATGCCTTTGCTTGGTGGTATAGTGACATGAGCCAGAAGGATGAGTTATAGAAGAGGATGACATGGCTGCTTTCTGTGTTTACTTGACTTAGACAAACCTGAGTCTTAGACTAACAAACTGTGGTATGTGTGTAGATATATGTAATAAGATAGAAGTGAATAGGTTTAGAAATACTTTTATTATAAAGCACCTTTTTAAGTTCAGTTTTGAAAGCTTGCAATTTAAATCTATGTGAGAACTGCCTGAATATGAGCATTCTCCTGTGAGAATATAACTGTATCACTGATAATTTTCATTGTAACATTAATCATCCTCTGCCTTTTTAAATTTTGCAATTATCAGTAAATATTATTTCTGCCAATCACCTGTAAACAGACTGAAGCTTCAGTGCTCAGCTTGAGTGTAGGTAAAAAACATACATATACTGCATTATTATGCCATTGTTGTGTTGTAAATAATGTTGCACACAGCCCAACCCGATAATGATCTTAATACTCTTAGGGCCTCATTCTAATCGTGGCTGTAAAACGGTCGCAATTCTGCAATTCCTTGCGACCGGGTTACGGCCCACGCGTATCTCTATGCTGCTGTTTAATTGGGCCTCGCCGCAACAATGTCCCCTTTACGTCCAATTGCAAACCATGCTATCGGCAGTAAGAACTTCTGTGCTTGAACAGGATCGCAGCCGCAAGGCCGTAACGCATGTTCTAAGCCCGCAATCTCGGAGCACTGTAAATGCAAATATAAGTTCAAGACAGCGCTGTAAATGATGGGGTACACAATGGGTGACATGAGGATTAAAGGCACAACATTCCCAAGCTGGCACATCGCCACAAATTAAAAGTGAAATAAAGTATTATGTCCAAAGTCCGACAGGCTTGAATAATGAGTTACGGGCTTGGAGGTTAATCAAGCCCGTTGGACTTTGGACATAAATTAAACATGAAATAAAGTATTGTATTGTGGCGATGTGCCAGCTTGAGAATGTTGTGCCTTTAATACTCATGTCACCCATTGTGTACCCCATCATTTATCTAGCAAACTATCAATTTTTGATATGATGGCAGTATAATACATACGTTATTTCAACTCTGCTTTGTTATTGTGTGCTTTTGCCTTGTATTTAACCCCTTGATATCGCTACAGAATATTTTGGCGTGTTAAAAAAAAAAGGATAATTATTATAATAACTTCGATTACATGTTGCCATCCTTTACATGCCTCCTAAAGTGATCCAGAATTCTGTAAGCCGCTGCGAATTGAAGTTCCATGGAGAAATATCTGGGGGTTTGGGTTGGGGGAAGCAAATCTTCAGCAGTGTTGTCGCAGGCACGCTGAATTGTTTGGTTACAATCTGTGTTTTTGCTCTAAATCAATAAACAAAAATATAATCTTTCCCACAACACAGAAAATCTTAGTTTTAGCAGACTCTGCTAGTGCAATGAAGCTACCATGACGATAACATATCCTTTACATGGCATGATAGGTAAATACAGAGCAGAGCTTGCAAGTTTACTTGTAAGCTGCATTCTACTGAGAATGTGGAGAGGAAGATGGCAAATGCCAAAAGCATATCTGAATCCATTAACAAACCCATCTCATCCCCCCTCCTTCCACAATGTATAATAAACCTTCACAAACCACACCCTGTTAGGCTTCAAGCTGGTAGTAAGTGTGGAAACATAGAATCCTCCATTTGGGTACAATACAGATTTTATCTAAAAATACTGTAAAGCTGATGACTTAATCAGTTGTTTGTTATACATCTCAAACAAGTTTTTCCCAACCCTACAGTGGCCCTTTAATTACTTATCAATTTACACACTTTCATTTAAGAGCTTTAATATAATTATATTCTAACCATTTCTTTAGCAGTCTCTTCGTTGTCCATTTACATCAGTATTTGTGTGCCATTTACGAAGAGTGTGCCTGATTTGATAAAATTAGAGAAACGCCTCTTTAATTTGTGTCCTGCATGATCTTCTAAAGCATCTTCATTCCATAAAAGCTGGTGATCTTGCACGCTGAGGAGGAAAGCTACTTGCATATACCAGTTTCACAGCTATGCAATTAACTCATTCCTTTAAATGAGAATTGCAGATTACACCCAGATGTACAAGCAAAAAACAAATGTAGTTTCAAACTTTAATACCGTTTGCATTGTGAACATAAGTGTGAGCTTGAGGCTGTTCAGGGAATATCGGTACAGCAGTAGTTTTAAAATAATATTACAACTCCGCATGATGTGTGGAATACAAAGTTGCTAAATGAGAAAGTTTATTTTAATGATCGTTTGTTTTACCCATCATACTTGCTATTCAATAGCTATGCGGAATACTTTATCTTTCCCCTGATTTTTGTAATCAAGTATTAACATGTTTCTCATTAGCTGTTGAGATTTAGTCTCTGAGTGAATGCAGTCTGATAGACTTGTATAATGATCTCATCCGTTAAAAACCCCATTCATATAAAATATAGAAATTTCAGTCAAATTATAGCAAGGATATCAGTGTCATTATACTATACTAGCGACTCGGCCTCTCCTGTTGTGTACTTTTTGTCCTGTGAGAGAGATATCTATTTCTATGTATATGTAGTTAAGTACTAATTAATGATTTATTCACTAAATGTATATATTTTAATTATTTATAATTGATATATGCAGCGAGCAATAAGATGAAGAGCTAACAATCTGTTGTATTTGGAGTCTGCATAGAATATACATTTTGAGTGTTAGTGCCCTGCTTATAAAGTGTAATGAATGTTTGAAGTGTGCATTGTAAATAGGCTGCGTGCACAAGGTAAAAAGCCGTTGGTTTATTGTGTAAAGCGGCATTGTATAGTCGTAATGTTATTAATGTGGTACGCGTCTCGTGAGCATTTTGCGGCTTTTGTAATAGTGCATCTTGTAGGTCGTAGTGTGATGTGTAAAGTGGTACGCAGTTTGCATTGGTTTTCGCGGTCCCTGAGCATTTTCTGGCATTTGTAAGAGTGTATCTTGTAGTTCGTAGTGTGATGTGTAAAGTGCTACGCGTTTTGCAGTGTTTTGCACGGTCCGGGGTTGTGTAGCCTCGATTTTTTTTTTTTTCTCGCTTAGACGATTTTTTAGTGGCGAAAATCATCTAAATCTAGTTAAATGTGCGTTCCACCTCACTCACAGACTACTGTCTGTGATGTTTTTGTAATTTTTGGAGGTGTATTTAGTGTGTTTTTGTGTTTTTTTTGTTCGGCCACTAATCTTGAAAAATGTCTCGTATTTTTGACCACTTGCGTCGGCTAAGTGCTACGGTTTAACAATTTGCTTTGCGAGGCTCGCAAGCGATGAGCGCCTGCCGCACTCATCGCCTAAGTCGAACTCACCTCGCAAAGCGTGACGACGTCTCGCAGTTTGACAACTATTATATGTGAATGCAGAAAATAAAATGTTTACTATTTATTTATGCACGCACACTTACTTGCAAAAGTATTCACCCCCTTGGCATTTTTCATGTTAAGTTGCCTCACAACCTGGAATTAACATGGATTGTTTTAGGATTTGCATAATTTAATTTACAGAACATGCCCACAACTTTGAAGATGTTTTTGTTTTGTTTTTTATTGTAAAGCAAACAACAAATAGGACAAAATAACAGAAAAAGTAAATGTGCATAACTATTCACCCCCCTAAAGTCAATACTTTGTAGAGCCACCTTTTGCGGCAATCACGGTTCCAAGTCACTTTGGATAAGTCTATATGAGCTTGCCACATCTTACCACTGGGATTTTTGCCCATTCCTCCTTGCAAAACTGCTCCAGCTCCTTCAATTTGGATGGTTTGCGCTTGTGAACAGCAATCTTGAAGTCTGACCACAGATTTTCTATTGGATTGAGGTCTGGGCTTTGGCTAGGCCATTCCAACACATTTACATGTTTCCCCTAAAACCACTCAAGTGTTGCTTTTGCAGTGTGTTTGGGGTCATTGTCCTGCTGGAAGGTGAACCTCTGTCCTAGCCTCAAACCAAGCACAGAGTGGTACAGGTTTTGCTCAAGAATATCCCTGTATTTAACACCATCCATCTTTCCCTCAGCTCTGACCAGTTTCCCAGTCCCGGCTGATGAAAAACATCCCCACAGCATGAGGCTTCCACCACCATGTTTCACTGAGGGTATGGTGTTGTTTGGGTGATGTGATGTGTTGGGTTTGCGCCAGACATAGCGTTCTCTTTGATGGCCGAAAAGTTAAATTTTAGTCTCATTAGACCATAAATTTTGTGAGTCTCCCACATGCCTTTTCGCAAACTCAAAACGTGCCATTTTGTTTTTTTGCTGAAAGTAATGGCTTTCTTCTGGCCACCCTGCCATAAAGCCCAACTCTATGGAGCGTATGGCTTATTGTCATCCTATGTACAGATACTCCAGTCTCTGCTGTGGATCTCTGCAGCTCCTCCAGGGTTACCTTAGGTCTCTGTGCTGCCTCTCTGACTAATGCCCTCCTTGCCCGGTCCGTGAGTTTTGATGGGCGGCCATCTCTTGGCAGGTTTGCTGTTGTGCCATGTTCTTTCCATTTGGTTATGATAGATTTGATGGTGCTTCTGGGGAACATCCATGATTTGGATATTTTTTTATAACCTAACCCTGACTTGTACTTCTCAACAACATTGTCCCTTACTTGTTTGGAAAGTTCCTTGGTCTTCATGGCAGTGTTTGGTTAGTGGCGCCTCTTGTTTAGTTGTTGTAGCCCCTGGGCCTTTCAAAAAAGTTGTGTATATGTAATGACAGATCATGTGACACTTAGATTGCACACAGGTGGACATCATTTCACTAATTATGTTACTTCTGAAGGTAATTGGTTGCACCAGAGCTTTTTATGGGCTTCATAACAAAGGGGGTGAATACATACGCACATGCACATTTTCTGTTTTCTATTTCTAAAAAATAGTTTTATGTATATATTTTTCTCATCTCACACCAACTTAGACTATTGTGTTCTGATCTATCACATAAAATTCAGATTAACAAAACATTGAACTTAAGGCTGTAATGTAACAAAATAGGTAAAAAGTCAAGGGGGTGAATACTTTTGCAAGGCACTGTATATGTGTTTGTGTGTATATATATATGTGTGTATATGTGTGTGTGTGTGTATATGTATATATATATATATATATATATATATATATATATATATATATATATATATATATATATATATATATATATATATGTGTGTATATTCAATATCTCTGATGGACTTCCAAGTTATTCTCTAGGAGCACCACAGTTTTACACTTTTGTGAATTAGGATTTGCTCAAATGGTTATGCAATTCTTTCATGGAAACAGAATGGTTTAATTAGCCATTGATCATTAATAAAATCCAATGATGCAATGATTTAAATAATACAATATTTAATATCAAATTTACTTAATGCTTTAGATTACCATAATTCTGCCAATCTCTGTTTCTCTTCCTCCTATAAACAATTTAGGGCATTGGTGTGGCTCTGGGTGAGTGGCAGGTCAGAATGGCTTTTGGAACCATCTGAATGGATAGACTTGTAATATTACAGATTATTTTTTCACTAAATTTTATTGTATGAAGCATTTTTTATTTTTAATGTTATTTAAACTCCAGGTGCAGTGTAAGTTGGGACAACAATATTTTTAAATCTATCATGCAATAACATTCATGCTTTATTTCAAAGGTGCCTTTGAACTAGGTATCTTTAAATTAAAGCATGTGTTTTAATGTTGGCAGCAACAGTTTCCATATAACTGTATAGATTGTGTACAGTAAATACCAGAGACCTATAGAAATAGCCAAATGAATAAAAGATAGGGAGGACCCTACTCATTAGTTTAAAATCTAGAGAAGTTTTTCAACTCTTTATTGGCTGAAATTGTGTGTCTAAGTGTCTACTCATAGCAACAAATAGCTGATTAACAATGGCTGATAGGCAGTTAATGACGAGCACTGTCTAGGCACAAATTGGTCTCTATTGAGAGGTTTCAGAAGACGGAACTACATTTCTGGCCTAATGAGGGGTGGGGATAAGCAGCTTGACTGATAGCTGATAAGCTAATTAATAAAAAAATAAGTTTAATATATGTATATTAAATAATTGAAAGGAAATGTTATTAGTGATCATTGGCTAAATACAATATTGTGCACATGCCGTAAATTACAGTAACCCTTTAATATGCGAGAGAAAGTATCAAAGCAAATGCTGATATAGGAGCTTTGCAGCATTTTCTTACTAGTAATTGTCAGAATAGTTTGAAATGGAAAAAAACGCAAAATATTATTTTACATTGAAAAAAAGGTCAAGCATACATATATAATTCTCACACAGATAAAAGCAGCAATCCTTTGTAGCGCATAGTAATATCGGTGTTTCTTTTCTGTGGAGGGATATAAATGCTCTGAAGATACTGTATCTGCAGTATTTTTTCTTCATGAAATTGTGCCTGCTATTTGTGGGTAGTGCATATGTGCAACAGAAATGGTTAGTCCCTTGACTATTAAGAAAAACTTATGATGACATTACCATTTGGAATTGCAGATGTCAGCTGTGTGCTCTGAATCGTCAGTAATAATGTTAGCACTGCTAATAATAATTCAGCCTTTACTTGTTCAGTATCATTAAAGCTGCTAAAAGACAGTAGTGGCATATGTTCTGTTGTGGGTCAGTAACTCAAGCATTCCAGCTTTGCAGTGTCGAAGTATGCAGGAAGACTATCATATTGAAAATGAATAGAGATGTTTTGAAGTTAGGTTTTCTTTGGTTATAAGAAATATAGGGTAGAAAAATGTCACTAGCACATGATGCTAACATTTTGCTGATGGCTGATTTGCTGTAAATCTTAATCCGTGATCTCAAGCAGTGACCGACAGATCGTCTTGGTTTCAGGCTAAATAACCTATTCTACCTACACTGTGCTGAGAGAAAACAGCATCTCCATTCACTGTGGAGCGCTGAGTGTAGGTGTGGGAGACCATAGGGAGACCATAGGGAGACCATAGGGAGACCATAGGGAGACCATAGGGAGACCATAGGGAGACCATAGGGAGACCATAGGGAGACCATTGGGCCGACCATTGGGCCGACCATTGGGCCGACCATTGGGCCAACCATAGGTTATTATGCAATGTATTGCATATTGACAGGCACTGTGCTGGTTGATGGAAGACCTGGTATTTCTCATGTCTCTAAAGTATGAACAGTTATATGGGAAAGATGCCGTAATCTTGAACAATATATTAATCTTTGCTAATGCAAATAAAGTTCAAAATACCAATATTTTTTTGAACTTACTGCTATTAACAAGCCTCCACTGACAGAAATGCTTGATAGAGTTTATGATTTTCACATTCTTTTTAAATTTAATAATAATTTCCTGAGCGTCTTACAATTTAGAGAACATATTGATAGCCTTAATCATTCAGTTAAAACTTTTAGGTTGAATTCATTGGCTAAGCATCCATTACCTGTTGCAGCTGAGACATTTAAGTTAAGTATGTAAAAAAATGTTGTTTTACTGCGCACATTATCAAACTGTTAGACTTGTAATATTAAAAATGATTAGTACATTGTATTGATATATCTATATATCATTATGATGAAATAAGCCTTTCCATATCTCTGTATAGATAGGGTGCAGTAATTACCAGAGACATATAGAAATCGCCATATGAATCCTACTGATTGAAAATATAAGGAGGTCCCCTACTCCTTAGCTTATAATTTAGAGAAGTGTTTCAGCATACTTCCTTGCTTTCTGCTACACTTTGTACGACCTTCCTGTCTGACCAAAGTAGGGTTAACATTTAATTGCATACAGTAGCTCTGGCATTGGTTTGGGGTGGAGGGATGATCTGCATCCCAGGGTGGTGGTGATAAGGGGATAGATTTGCTCTTTTGGTGCACATGCCCGTGGATCAAAATATCTCAAGTGTAGTTGTTTCAGGTGGACGTAAGCACAGAATAAGCATACAAGGTAGTAAGGATGAATGGTAAATAAAAATGAAACATGGAAATCTTATACATTTTTAAAGAAACATAGGGATATAAAACATCAAACTATTATTCCCATTCTAAACCGCCTATGGCCCCCGAAGGGATACTTCCTATCTGAAAAGCTTAACAATGTTATGTAGAACTATTTTGATCTGAGTATATTTGAGAGTTGCTACTCATTTGTTTATTACATTTGATTAAGTGCTACATTGTTTGTTCCTTGATGTTTGGGAGTATTTCAGAGCACAGTTACTTTGTATGTCTGTCTGAGTTGCAATATAGACTAAAGGAGATTTAATATTGGATGGAAATCTTTAAGACCGGTCATCATATTCTCCAGACCTACTATCAAAGGGATAACAGTCAGATTTGGGGCTTTAAAAAATGTTAAGCCTTCCAGACAGGAGGTATCGCTTCGGAGGTCAAAGGCTGTTTTTGAATTCATAGTTGTTTCATGTTATATCCCCTTCTTATTATATGCCATGTTATCATTCCAAAAATTAATACAATTCCCTTTTTTTATTTTTATTTACTATATATAAATTGTTGATATTCCCATTTATTAAATGTCTTAAATAGTGGGAAGGACGCTCATCTATAATGCAGGCACCCTGTTTATTCATGTTTTAGAAAATATTGGACCTTTTTTAATATTTTTTTCCAAGAAATAAATTAAACGGAATGAATAGACAAAGTTGATTGTTGTTTGTTTGTTTAATGATATACACATTCTGCTGCTTCATAAATATCCTTTCCTAATATCTCTACTGCATGTAAATTCTTTCATGTGTTTGCTTTTTAGAAAAGCACTTGGCTGGAGTCCGTCATGAATCTTGTTTAGGTTCTGCAGTGTAATTTAATGTTACTCAGCTATGCCTGTGGGGGGCTTACAGTACTCCTTCTAAAGAATTTTCAGCTAGCATTTGAAATGCAAATATTGACCCTTTTTAAATTGAATTCCATTTTCAGCATGGTCCTGGCTGTATAACTTTTAAATATATTCTGTTTTTAACACCTTCAGCATAAGTGTTTTTGACATATGCTTAGCTGGAAGTTTGTGCAGTGCCATTTATTAATACATCATATGCATTTGTATGCATATATAGCAAACACACAACTCTTATTTATCCATCTATGTGCTTTAGAGTTAAAATATTTTATTTTCAAGCCCTTTTCAACCTTTGTTAAATTCCACGAGGTGATGATCATTGCGGTTTGCAGCAGTTCAATTAGTACAGTATGTACTGCAGTAATTATTACTGTGAATTTACGCCAAATTATTGGAGGTTTTTTTACTGCCCTCCCTGTAGTAGATGTATTAGAAATGTACTTTGCAATGTACTGTATTATTTCAGTGTACTTCTGTGTCAATAGAATTCCTGCTGTTTTACAAAATATGCTTCTGACCTTGAGTTTTTATATTCTATTATCAAAGAAAGTCCTAGCATTGAACACATGGCATTTTTTCCTTAAACCCTGTTTATTTTGCAAAAGATGTGAACTGGCTAACAAATGTGTTGGTTAGAAATGTGTTTCATTTCTTTACTTATTTTGTTCTTTTATTATCTTAAAATGTTTTCATTTTCCAGGGCCAACCTGTTGGAGACTGTGACTTTAATATTCGACTATCTTGCATTGAGAAGGAAATTATATTTCCCAGACATGAGAAAATGAAGACTGGCCACATAGACAAAGCCCATGAGCCGTTCAGTGTGCGGAACAAGCCATTCTTTGACATTCATGCTGCAAGAAAGGTACAAAAATCACTACCTAATCAAAAAATGTATGTAAAAGAATCTCCTCATCAGTCATTTGTATTTGACTGTGATAGGATTTGACTTGGGCATGTCAAACTAGCAGTGCATGGCATTATATGGCTCAATTGCCAAAACATTGTGGTGTTTTTTCTCTTTCAAATACTCTTTGAAGTTACTCCCCCTCCTGAAGTGTAGCCCAGTATTTTACATTTTCACTAAAGTACTTTTAATTTTTAATCCCTTTGTAGTATGTCCAATGTAGGTGCAACATTGCAAATACTTGTAATCTTTTGTAAGGTGGTATTGGTTTAACATCCTTTATATACTAACCATTTTCTTAGCAATGGTTAAAATAATCTTTGACACAACAGTATAGGCTACTTTTGATATTATAAAATGTTTTCACAATGTTGTCATCTGATCAGAAGCATTTTTAAATGGATGTGACATTCAATGTGGGAAGCAAAAAAAGAGTTATCTGGTTCTGATAAAGGCTGACTAAATGTAATTTAGTATGGGACTCAACAGCCAACAATGTGACTTATGCCACCCCAAGACATTATCTGCCAATCCTCAGGGAGAGAGAGGGAAGTATAAGAGGCATTGAAATTTGATTGCAGACACCAGGTCCCTGGCATTAGGAAGGTTGAATGAAGTCATAAAGTTTAAGGAATTATAGGCTTTCAGGGATAAAGTATATGACCTCTTATACATTATAACTGGTGTGGATTCAGTAAAGTCACTATTTTTTTTACCTATTGGGTTATAAAGAAGATATAGTAAGTAACAATACAATCTTTTTAGCAAGATGCATCAAATGTGCAATGAGAACAGCAATTACCATGTAATTTTCTTCTAATAGTTTAGAGTGCAAGGATAATGGGATATATATATATATATATATATATATATATATATATATATATATATATATATATATATATATATATATATATATATATATATATATATATATATATATAATCAAAAGGTATATGTGGTGCATATGTTATTGGGGTACGTATGTGGTAGAGCGTATTTAGCAAGGGACGTATAAGTGGGGGTATGTTTTAGGGTAGGGATTTTATTTATTGGGGGCTGGACTTGTCATTGTGATGTGGAAGAGGTACATACTTCTCAACGTTTAAAGATTGTGGCACAAGTTGTTTGTTTTTGTGATTTGTGTTTTTTTTTTTTTTTACCATTAGTTTACAGTTAGTGTAAGATCACACTTATTATTTTTTCAGCAAGAGACAGATTGTATATATGCCACCTGGTAAAAGAAGAAATGCTGCTACATTCTGACTCCCCAGTGAATAATTTATTCCATTGGATTTCTAGAGTACTGCAGCATTTCTTCCCTACTGCATGCACCAAGAAGCAAATACAGATACGTATGATTGTTTTGGTTCTCAGCAACACATGTGCCATTCTTAAGGCTACCTGCTGCTTTATGACTGCGGTGCCCTGCATATAAACATTATTTAGCCATTTGTTCTGTGTTATTTGTAATTATATAAGCTGATGTTCTTTGCAATGTAATTATGTAGAATAATACTGACTCTTGGAGGTACATTTTTGCAGTGATTTTTATATAGACATCTTACCAGAATATGTTTTATCAAGTTCTCATTTGATATTCAAATGGAAAGAAATATGTATGCCGTAATTGTATTCAAAAGTGCATTAGTATAATTTTAAAAAGCCATTAGTATAATTTTTAGATGGACATTTTCCAGAGGGAGAATGGAATTCATAATTGTACTACAGAAATTTGTGTCTCTCATCTACTTTATGTTCAGAGGTGTAGGAGCCAGTATAATTCTGGGCGAGATACAGCTCATTGTATACAGTGCCTTGCAAAAGTATTCACCCCCTTGGCAGTTTCTCGTGCTTTGTTGCCTCACAACCTGGAATTAACATGGATTGTTTTAGGATTTGAATCATTTAATTTACAAAACATGCCCACAACTTTGAAGAGTTTTTTTTTGTTTTATTTGTTATTGTGAAGCAAACAACAAATACGACAACTATTCACCCCCCTAAAGTCAATACTTTGTAGAGCCACCTTTTACGGCAATCACGGTTCCAAGTCACTTTGGATAAGTCTCTATGAGCTTGCCACATCTTACCACTGGGGTTTTTGCCCATTCCTCCTTGCAAAACTGCTCCAGCTCCTTCAAGTTTGATGGTTTGCGCTTGTGAACAGCAATCTTTAAGTCTGACCACAGATTTTCTATTGGATTTAGGCCTGGGCTCTGACTAGGCCATTCCAACACATTTACATGTTTCCCCTTAAACCACTCAAGTGTTGCTTTAGCTGTGTGTTTGGGGTCATTGTCCTGCTGGAATGTGAACCTCCATCCTAGCCTCAAATCACACACAGAGTGGTACAGGTTTTCCTCAAGAATATCCCTGTATTTAGCACCATCTTTTCCTCAACTCTGACCAGTTTCCTAGTCCCGGCTGCTGAAAAACATCCCCACAGCATGATGCTGCCACCACCATGTTTCACGGTGGGGATGGTGTTCTTTGGGTGACGTGATGTTTGGGTTTGCGTCTGACATAGTGTTTTCTTTGATGGCCCAAAAGTTCAATTTTAGTCTCATTAGACCAGAGCACCTTCCTCCATACATTTTGGGAGTCTCCCACATGCCTTTGCACAAACTCAAAATGTGCCATTTTGTTTTTTGCTGAAAGTAATTGCTTTCTTCTGGCCACTCTGCCATAAAGCCCAACTCTATGGAGTGTATGGCTTATTGTCGTCCTATGTACAGATACTCCAGTCTCTGCTGTGGGACTCTGCAGCTCCTCCAGGGTTACTTTAGGTCTCTGTGCTGCCTCTCTGATTAATGCCCTCCTTGCCCGGTCCGTGAGTTTTGGTGGATGGCGTCTCTTGGCAGGTTTGCTGTTGTGCCATGTTCTTTCCATTTGGTTATGATAGATTTGATGGTGCTCCTGGGGATCATCAAAGATTTGGATATTTTTTTATAACCTAACCCTGACTTGTACTTCTCAACAACATTACTTGTTTGGAGAGTTCCTTAGTCTTCATGGCAGTGTTTGGCTAGTGGTGCCTCTTGCTTAGGTGTTGCAGCCTCTGGGGCCTTTAAAAAAGGTGTGTATATGTAATGACAGATCATGTGATGCTTAGATTGCACACAGGTGGACATAATTTCATTAATTATGTGACTTCTGAAGGTAATTGGTTGCACCAGAGCTTTTTATGGGCTTCATAACAAAGGGGGTGAATACATATGCACATGAAAATTTTCTGTTTTCTATTTCTAAAAAATAGTTTTATGTATATATTTTTCTAATTTCCCCTCATCCATTTAGACTATTGTGTTCTGATCCATCACATATAATTCAGATTAACAAAACATTGAACTTAAGGCTGTAATGTAACAAAATAGGTAAAAAGTCAACGTGGGTGAATACTTTTGCAAGGCACTGTATGCAGGCTGTAAAATATCTTATTTATACATACCTGCAGAGAAATATCTGGGAGGTTTTGTCCCCCCATTTCCCCCAGTTCCTACACCCA
This sequence comes from Discoglossus pictus, assembly GCA_027410445.1. Taxonomy (NCBI): domain Eukaryota; kingdom Metazoa; phylum Chordata; class Amphibia; order Anura; family Alytidae; genus Discoglossus; species Discoglossus pictus. The sequence continues at coordinate 258,050,243 of CM050165.1, forward strand.
TGTGTATGTTGGCAAATATAACCTGTATAGGAACAACATGTGCATAACTTGTATAACTAGCAGTGAACAAAAGTGTATATATGACAAAGGATTAAGATCGGTTAAAGGTCATACTTTTAACATGTATTCTGTTATAAATACACAGGAATATGGGCATATGGGCAACACAGTCTCTAACGTATTCACTTGTATGTAATCATGCTGCTGTGGAATATGCTATTTTGTTTGCAGCAGATTAGCATTCTAAGGTGGGAGAAGGGTGTGAATGCACATGAAGCTTCTGTCTGGACAAGACTAGAGGAATGCTAATTAGTTTACAGGGTCACAACCTCCTACAATAGCAAAAGCAGCAGTAGGTAAGAGAAAAATGGAACCTAACAGTAAAGAATAATTGCATCCATATAAAGAAAAAAAAAACTTGTGTTTCTTTAAAGAGACACGCCAGCAATGTTTACATTTAGATAAATTTGCTTTTTAAAATGAGTGCTATTGTAGAATAAACCGCTTCGATTGTAGCTCTCTCTCTATAGTCTCGTGGCCCAGAATTACTTAACAAATTTAGACAAAGAATTACCCAACAAAAGCTACTTGGAGTCAAGAAGGGGTCGTCATACTTGTCTGCTGATTAGACCTCCATAGTACAGTATTTTGTGTGCACCGAGACACTTCCTTTTGTAAAGTATTTAATGCATGTTTTACAGTACATTCCAAAGAAATAAATCTACGTTATGTTTAATAGACCACATTTTATCTGCGCACGGTCTGCCAGTGCCGTTTTGCAATATATTAGCCATCTTTATTCAGTCACTCGCTACTCCTTTAAGCATGATTGTCTTCTGCCATCCTGAAAATGCCCGGTGCTGCTGCAGTGCAGTTATAACCCATCTCACACACATGTTGATGTTATTAACAATCTGCTCTTGTCAGACAAATCCATTTTTAATATTTCTAATTTCACACATCAGTAGCTGTGGTGAGGGAGGAAAAGTTTGGTAATTGCATAAAGAAATACAAGAACTAAGAAAATCAAACCTTCGTTATCAGTTAATATCATTTTTCCATGTTGACAACTTTGCTAGGTGTCGCTGAGCAAAACGAGCGATTTAGTACAATGAGCTGCGTCAGTGCAACTTTAGTCAGGAACAAATGCCTGCAGATACACGTCAGCCTCCCCAAGAGGAGGATCTTGGGTCGATATCATAAAAGCTGCCGTAGTTCATTTGCAGTGTATTCATATGCCACTTGAGTGTCCATATATCAAGCTCAGCAGAAAATGCACGAC